>CM074722.1:5348857-5472027 GCA_037306005.1 Rhinophrynus dorsalis
AACCCTGTGATTCTCAACCCCACTTTGCTCATGGAACCCCCTACACAAGTCTAGAATTTCCAAACCATCCCCAAATTATTATAGGACTTTTGACATAATTAGAATGAAGAAGGAATACATTAATATACTCAGGATTAAAATAGCAAAAAGAAGTAGAGAGGAAATTAGTTATTTTGAATACAAATTTCAATAAGTTTACATTGATATCAACATTTATTCAAGAGGTTGGGGTAACAGAGTTATTCAATTTTAAGTGACTAATAGCGCGATGAAGAAATGTTTGCATCGGATGAAGACATTTTTGTGCGCAGATAGATTTTGCGCATGTTCTAATCCAGGAAGATAAATACCGAACGCCTCATGAATTGCGCATGAAAAATTCCATTTTACGACAACAGTACACAGACGTATAAATTAATTCGCAATAGCAGTCCTTGCAGTAGGCTCATTTGCTATTCCACTCACACAGATTCGTTAATCTTAGCCAGGCCCACAAACAAAATAAATATACGCAGCCGATCAGTAATCTTGAATTTTCATGTGCAAGTCAACAAAATCATGCACAAACCTATTCCCTAGTGGTTTTCACACAGGAAATAGTGATTTCGCATGTTTCCTGCATCGCGCCATTGGTGCCACCACAGCAAAAACACTTCAGAATGACTGGACTGGGTAAAAGCAGTAGAAGGAAACAGCTTTATTAGTAGAAAAGATGCCACACTACAAAAGTTGTCTCACGCGTTTTGCACCTGAGTGCTTAACTCATAGACACTATGAATCACTCACTATCCATGCCTCTTAAAGGGATAGTAATACTTCGTTTTATCTTTATTTTATTTTGTAGGCATTAAAACAACATGAAGAACTATATAAGTATTATCTCTCAAACCTTTATGGTTTGAAAGATATTCACAAGCAAAGTTTCCCCTCCCGCCCCTTTTACCTAGTGTAAGCCATCTCTTCTCAGATGTGGAATCCAGTCCATAGACCAGACAGATAACAGCAAGGGACAATCTTCTTCCTATGAGAACAATGAAAGCCCTGCCCCCCTTGACAAGTTTTTCAGGTTTTTCCCTTATCTTAATTGAAGATTGTCCCTCTCTGCAGTCTACCTGGGCACCTCCCTTCTGATCTGGCTGAGCAGTGTTACATCAGTAAAAGGGGCAGGAGGGGGATACTTTATCATTGAATTACTCTTGTACTACAACTCTGACAGAATTGAAATAACACTCTCCAAAGTCCAAATACTATGATGATTAATTAGAGCTGCTTTTATTATGAAACATTACTATCCCTTTAAAGAGAATGGTTACACCTCTCAGAACAATGAGCCAATAAAAAAGAGCCCTGGAAACTAGGTAAAAGTAACCTCATCAGAGCTAGATCTTAGACGGAACTACACAAATACAAAGAGCAGTTTCTGCTTCCAGCGCCACGAGGTATACGTACCAACAATATTAATAGAGAGATGCAAATATCTGTAATTTGAGAGGCATCGCTCTCAAAAGGGGCAAAGAATACACATACAAATGTTTAAAAAAGTTCCTTTATATAGAAATACACGTTAAACGAAAACAAGACACAAAAACATGATTCGGATCCCTAATTTGTCCATCCAAAATAATAGGATGCGGACACAAAAAGATGACTTGTGCAAAGTTGGAAAAGTCAGAAGAAAAAGAGAGAAATGAATTAATAAATATCTTAGGGTGATGAGACAAAGTGTGTGATTTAGACCCCCAAGTATCCTGGCTGATAGACTGAAAATCCAGACACCTCTAGCTGAGCCAGCAATCTGGATCCATCACCTCCCCGTACAGACAGGTGTACTCTTTCTATGCCTGAAGTGGAAATGTGATCAAGCTTAGATCCATGGAGTTGGCAAGAATGTTGTGACACCCCAGTTCTCTGGTCATCACAACTGATATTGCTGACGTGTTCCCTATTTAGTTCTCAAACACATCTACCGTCTTTCCAAGATATTGAACATTACAGTGAATGAAAGTAAGGACTTAAATGACAGTTAATATTTGGCTAGGGTGCAACAATCAATAGTATGAATGTTTGATAAAAATGATTAGATTAATATATATATATAGAATAATCATCACCTTCATCGTAGTAAAGTTACAGTTATGACCGTGTCTCCCTGTGCATTTCTGGTTATATACACACTTGTGGGTTTGTGGATCATTCCTGATTATATACACACTTGTGGTTTTGTGGATGCACATTCCTTGTTATCTACACACTCGTGGTTTTGTGTGTACACATTCCTGGTTATACACCCACTTGTGGTTTTGTGTGTACACATTCCTTGTTATATACACACTTGTGGTTTTGTGTGTACACATTCCTGGTTATATACAGTTGTGGTTTTGTGCATATACATTCCTGGTTATATACACACTTGTGGTTTTGTGTGTACACATTCCTGGTTATATACACTTGTGGTTTTGTGTGTACACATTCCTGGTTATATACACTTGTGGTTTTGTGTGTACACATTCCTGGTTATACACACACTTATGATATTGTGAATACACATTCCTGGTTATACACACACTTATGATATTGTGAATACACATTCCTGGTTATACACACACTTATGGTATTGTGAATACACATTCCTGGTTATATACACTTGTGGTTTTGTGAATACACATCCCTGGTTATATACACTTGTGGTTTTGTGAATAAACATTCATGGTTATGCATTTATATGGGTTTCCACGTGTACATAACTGAGTATGAGCTCATTCTTGTAAGGAAGTCTTATAATGCCTTTGATTATATTTAATAATTGAAGCAATAATATACAGAGAATTCAATTAAAAACATAAAATTTGCATTGCATATATGGCTTTTCTAAGCATTAAACAAATCTCAGCAAGCTAGTAAGGGAAATGGGCAAATTAGATGTGTCAGTGACATCAAATTCTGTGTTAACAAGACTGTCCCCTTGCATGACACATGCCCAAAACAGCATGATGCATTTTTATTGCTTTCTATGCAGAACACAGTATAGAAGATAAGACAAAGACTAAATGTATGGCGGACTATGGGCCTCAGAACAAATCTATTACACAGAAATTTATATTGCTGCAGTGCACACCAAAATGATCCAATCAATAGAAGGCCCACATGGACATAAACTAATCATCTCTGGCTGATACCGACACATCCCTTCCATTAATCACACCTCCAGCATGCTCCAATGCATCCTACACCCAATGAGTAGGGGAGCACAGGACATCGGACATAACACGGGCAGCTGCAGCAATACTACAAAAATGGCTCCATCACGTGTAACGTGTGAACCTACCCATGTGAAATACTATATTACACATAGACAATGAAGCTTCCGTAAAGCATTACATACCAACGTGCACACAATATTTACATTTTTAGCTTTTAGCTCTGAGCAAAGCAAATGTAAAAACAGAGAAACTGGGCACATAGGTCTAAATGGTTACAGGGTGCACAGAATAAACTATACAGCAGTTCTGCTCTTATACTGACACACTGATACCAGCTTAGGGCCACGTACAGAGGATCATGCACTGAGAGGAACTGGACCAATTCTACTGCAAAATCCTGCATCACAGAGGAGAAATGAACACTCCCAGTGACTGATATGAGGCTGTAAACCACTTGATTGCTAGGGAGCCGTGACTGCTCACGTGTGTGTGTGTATATAGCTTTATGTATTTAAATGTGTATGTGTGTGCGCGCACATAAGTGAACCCTTTCTGTTCACCTCACCTCCACTTCACTGTCCTTCCGCAAACCCTACCAATTTGCCATGTTCTATTTGGGTCTATATACTGTGTGTGTGTATTCTGTGTGTGTCCACGTACAGTGTGTGTGTGTATTCTGTGTCTGTCTACGTACTGCGTGTGTGTGTGTACGTTGTGTGTGTATTTAACCCCTTAGCGTCCGGTGACGTACCCGGACCGTCACGCTGGTCCGGCACTTAAGGACCAGTGACGGTACTGGTACGTCACGTACTATTGCTCACCGCTCTCCTGCATGAGCGCGGTGAGTAATACCGGGGACTGAATTTGATCGCTCCAAGACCGGAGCGATCTCTTTCAGTACCTCGGTTCGGCATGCCGCCCCACGTGATCAGTCACGTGGGGCGGCACGCCGAAATTCTCTATCGGGTCCTTAAAGGACCACACACCCCGCGACCGCTGGTCATTAAGGGGTTAAGGTGTGTGTGTATATAAATTGCCTGGTGCAGGAAGAGGCCAATCAATAGGGAGATTTGGCCTGGGGGCTCATGCAGTAGGATTCTACATAAGGTTCTCCAGGGGGAAAGAGATCTGAGGGATCTGCTGCCACATTACTACTAGAGGAGATCACTTACTGGTTTTCATTCTGTGTTTATGTTCCTGAGTAATAAATCTTCTGTGTCATTAGAAAAGCCCCTGGCACTAAATCTACATCACATAGGAGGCAAATGCAGTCAAGCTGATGCTTTTTAATTTGTTTATTAATGATCTAGAAGAGGGAATTGAAAGTAGCATCTCAATCTTTGCTGATGACACTAAGCTATGTAAGGAAATACATACAGAGCTGGAGGTTTTTTCCCTACAGAAGGATTTAGATAAACTGAGTGAATGGGCAGAAAAGTGGCAGATGTCATTTAATGTAGATACATTTAAGGTTATGCATTTGGGCTGTAGAAATAAACTTGCTACATATACTCTAAATGGGAAACAACTTGGGGAATCCTCATTAGAGAAAGATTTAGGCGTACTGATAGACAATAGACTTCACAGCAGTGTGCAGAGTCACTCAGCTGCTGCAAGAGCAAATAGAGTACTAGCCTGCATAAAAAGAGGTGTAGAAGCAAAGGATGCTAATATTATCCTACCTCTGTATAAATCCTTGGTTAGGCCTCATCTAGAATATGGAGTACAATTTTGGGCGCCTGTTCTAAAAAAAGACATTACTGAACTGGAAAAGGTGCAGAGACGTGCAACAAAACTAATAAAGGGATTGGAGGATCTGAGTTATAAAGAGAGACTAGCCAAACTGGGTTTGTTTACATTAGAGAAGAGACATCTAAGGGGTGATATGATTACCATTTACACTTATATTCAAGGTCAATACAAAGAATTATCCAATGAATTATTTATGCAAAGAGCTGAACTAAGAATGAGACGTCATCCATTAAGAGTAGAGGAAAGGTGCTTTTGACTAAAACAAAGGCAGGGATTCTTTACAGTAAGGGCGGTAAGGCTATGGAATTCTTTGCCTCGGGATGTTGTGCTTGCAGATAATGCAACTGCATTCAAAAAAGCAATGGATGCCTATCTAGCACAGAACAATATTGACAATTATGACAGATGGCTTCAAAGCAAATAGGATGTTGATCCGGGGAACTATTTGACTACCAATTGGAGTCAGGAAGGAATAATTCCCCTCACACACACACACACTTGGGACTAGATTGGAAATGGCTCCAGAAGGCTTTTTTTGCCTTCCTCTGGATCAACAGGGGTGTTTTTGGCATGGGCTGGGCTTGATGGATGCATGTATTTTTTCAGCCTTATCTACTATGTTACTATGTTTATCGGCTAACTTAGCAGATTTATGATGCAAGCTTTCAAACTCTTAGGTCTCTTCCTCAGGCATGTTATACAGATACATATGAAAACATCTCTCTTATATACCAGTACACATTGCATTGTTTAGAATGGAAATCAGACACAGGTTCCTTGATCAGTCAGTGGTAGAGGAGTGATGTAAATTGCAGTCTTCCTCTGAGGAGTTAAAGATATTTACGATCCCAGTGGGACTGTTGTAAAAGTTAATCCACAGTGTCATAATGTGACAGGAATTATCTATCTTTGTTCAAACCATTATTTAAAATATTAAACTGCAGCATTAATATAACCTCCTATATTTTTCTGTCCCTCTGAGTGTGAAACAGTCCCATCAGCACAGTCAGTTCAATGTCCCTGACACTGTGTCCATTTTGGCAAAAATATTCTTCTTCTGGTGTCTCTGTCTTTTTGTTGTTAACACTGGATCTGTGGGAATTAAACCTTTTACGTAGCGGCTGTGCAGTTTCACCCACATAAAGAGTTGTTGGGCACCTTGCACACACGATGAGGTAGATCACACCTGCAGGTGAAGGCATCACTGATCCCATGGTCCAACTGGGAATTTGGCACAGGCATCCCGTCCATGGTGCAAACATGTGCACAGGTTTCACACACCCCTTGCAGGCAGGGAGATGTACCATCCTTTGTATTCTCATTCAGAGCACTCCTTACTATCAGTGTTTCTAAGTGGGAGGCCCCACAAAAAGGAAATTATCTACGCTCACAGAGTTTCTTGAATATTCTGTATAAGGTTGTGTTGGATTTTTTTTGTTTGTTTGTTTTTTTCTTCTTTTTTTCTGTATTGCCACGTGTATATTTATACATATTGAGGAGTAATTTGTATAAACCTTTTCTTTCTATGGTTTGGGTATTTTTTTTCAGAACACAGTTAATGGGGGTGATTGTACCAGAGGGAGAATGAAATGTTGACCTTTGAAATAATAAAGTGATTGAATAACTTGCTTAATGTGCAAAGGAAGGGACATTCATGGGTGTTTTAAAATAATGCACATATTTTTATTACAGCTAACTAGTGCCAACTGCCAACTGCTACTCCCAGCCAGATACAAACATTCCACACTGCTCTCCATCCCAACTGCTACTTCCAGCCTGATACAAACATTCCACACTGCTCTCCATCCCAACTGCTACTCCCAGCCAGACAGTAACATTCCACACTGCTCTCCCTCACACCAGCGACTTCCCCTGGCAACATAATAAAATTCCACATTGCTCTCTCTCCCACCTGCCACTCCCAACATTACACACAAAAAGATATAACTTATACTGTATATGTGTGTTTACAAAATAAGAGGCTAGTGCTAATCCTTCTTTTTTTTTCACCCTTTGAGTGCCAGAGAGGTATCCAATACAATTGCATTGGCTACATCTCTGGCACTCAAAGTGTTAACCCCTTAACTACCTGCCGACAAGGCACGTGCTCAGTAGCGCTAGTCACCAGAATTATTACCGGATTAAAGAGAATTCCCTATTCTTCCCAGACTGACAGCAGGACAGAGTGCGGACATCTTGCAATAGTGATGTCCGCGCGCCTGCGCTGTCATCCCAGCTGGGTATAGGAGGCATTGCTGCATGACAGCGCAGGAGCTCGGACCTCACTATGGCAAAAAGTCTGCACTCCGTCCTGCTGTCAGTCCGGGAAGAATAGCGAATTCTCTTTAATCTGGTAATAATTCTGACGACTAGCGCTACTGAACAGCTACTCGCCAGATGGGCAATTATATGGGGCAATGTTCTTATTGGGTGATGGTTCCACTTTAACTCTTTTATTGCTAGACAGGCCTTCAACACATTATGAAGCAATTCACTGGTGACCTCTGCAGCATACAATTCTTTAAAATCTTAATTTAAATCAATGGACATTTGAAGATTTTCTATTTGCTCCGTATAGAGCAGTTGGTTTTCCCAAGAATTTCTCCAGTTTCTTAATACATCAGCTTCACGTAACGGCAGGTACTAAGCCCGGGTACTGTACATAACAGTTCTGCACATCACAGGTGCTGCGATGTACCAAGGCATAGATTTGCAATGCATTTCAGTCCAATCTGTTAATGAAGGGTGTTAATCAGGGTCTGTGGAGGTGGTGAGAGAGTGTTCGGTGCAATGCAGTTATGTTGGGATTAGGCGAAACACAATGAGAGTTTTCTCCTAAGACCCTCACCTCCACCCCATTAACTTAATCCTACCTTGATTCCAGCATAAGTGAAAAACATCCTATTCTGTCATTAGCTTGTGGTCCCTTTGACACCAAATATCCCTGGTATGTGTGTGTGGGGAGGGATGGTGTGCAAGGCTGAGGATGTAGTGCAAGGTTGGCCTTAGGATGTCATGGGATGGGGCAGATGATGTCAATAGGCGGGGCTCATGACTATGTGGGATGGGGCTAATGATGTCATTGGGCAGGGCTTAGGATGTCATGGGGTGGGGCAGATGATGTCATAAGGCGGGGCTCATGATTATATGGGATGGGGCTAATGATGCAATTGGGCAGGGCTTAGGATGTCGTGGGGGACCCAGACCTCTTTTTGGTCCACGGGCCCTGTGTTCCGTCAGTCCTCCCCTACTTCTGGTGCTGCCAGAGCGGCATGTAGCCACGCAGCGCCCCCAGAATTCCATGACATGCCAGAACCGTCACCAGTGCTTAAGCTTGACAGTCTTGGCACGTCAAGTGTCATTAAAGAGTTAATATGTTATTCATTAATATCAATATTTATCAAATACTATAGGGATATTTAATGAGCTCTGTCAAAACAGCAAAAGATATTACGTGACATAAAGATTATTATTACAACTTTCACTGTTCGGAAAAATCAAAACACGAAGAAAATGTATTTCTTACTCAAACACTTTTTCTATATAAATATTCAGCCTTCAGACTTATTAAATTGTGACTGATTTCTCAAAAATGTAATTGTTCGCCAAATTTTTAAAAAGAAAAAAAAATACTTTAACCCCGTAAATGTGAATCAGCACTGTGGTGTTATCTGTATCGTCCAAGTGGTGAATGAATTATAAAGCTATTAACCGTTTGAGTGCCAGAGGGGTACGGAACGCATTGCTTTGCAATGCGTTCCGTACCCATCTGGCACTCAAAGGGTTAAAACAAGCTTTGTGAGTGTTTCATATTCTGATAATGTAACTGATCAATGTGCCCGCCATGTATGCAATGTGCCCGCCATGTATGTAACGTGCCCGTCATGTATGTAACGTGCCCATCATGTCTGTACCCGTCACACATGGGAGAGAGTCACCAATATCTATATCAGAGGTGGGCAAGGTAATTCCTCAAGCTGCTATTACACTACTCCCATAATTCCCTGCCGACTAGTGGTCAGTAACTGGAAAGCCACACATTGCAGACCACTGATCTATACTAAGGGCCATAAACGCAAGGCCAATTCTGAGGCAAACTGATTGCATCACAGGGAATAAATCCAAATTCCAAAATTTAACCATTTGAAATCTAGAGAAATCTGCAACATATTGCTTTGCAGTGCACAGGAGACCTCTCTAAGCAAGTCATATTTTAACCCTTTGAGTTGAGATCTTTGATCTGTGAACTAAAACTAAACTTTGCTAGAGAAATTGAATAAGTATTTTGTGTGTGGTGTAGTGTGGCAAGGGAGAGGTTAAAAATGTTTCCCTCCCTCTGCTGTAGTGCAAGGAATTGATTGCAGTCTGGTGTGGTGAGAGTGATTAATTCATACTTCCCACCACGGTGTCCCTGTGTTTAGGAGATCAGATTGTGTGGTGTGTATATAAGTGTATCACCCTGGTGTCCCTGTGTGTAGGAGATCAGACTGTGTGGTGTGTATATAATTGTATCACCCTGGTGTCCCTGTGTTTAGGAGATCAGACTGCATGGTGTCTATATAAATGTATCACCCTGGTGTCCCTGTGTTTAGGAGATCAGACTGTGTGGTGTGTATATAAGTGTATCACCCTGGTGTCCCTGTGTGTAGGAGATCAGACTGTGTGGTGTGTATATAAGTGTATCACCCTGGTGTCCCTGTGTGTAGGAGATCAGACTGTGTGGTGTGTATATAATTGTATCACCCTGGTGTCCCTGTGTTTAGGAGATCAGACTGCATGGTGTCTATATAAATGTATCACCCTGGTGTCCCTGTGTTTAGGAGATCAGACTGTGTGGTGTGTATATAAGTGTATCACCCTGGTGCTCCTGTGTTTAGGAGATCAGACTGTGTGGTGTGTATATAAGTGTATCACCCTGGTGCTCCTGTGTTTAGGAGATCAGACTGTGTGGTGTATATAAGTGTATCACCCTGGTGTCCCTGTGTTTAGGAGATCAGACTGTGTGGTGAGTATAGAAGTGTATCACCCTGGTGCCCCTGTGTTTAGGAGATCAGACTGTGTGGTGTATATAAGTGTATCACCCTGGTGTCCCTGTGTTTAGGAGATCAGACTGTGTGGTGTATATAAGTGTATCACACTGGTGTCCCTGTGTTTAGGAGATCAGACTGTGTGGTATGTATAGAAGTGTATCACCCTGGTGTCCCTGTGTTTAGGAGATCAGACTGTGTGGTGTGTATAGAAGTGTATCACCCTGGTGTCCCTGTGTTTAGGAGATCAGACTGTGTGGTGTGTATATAAGTGTATCACCCTGGTGTCCCTGTGTTTAGGAGATCAGACTGCATGGTGTCTATATAAGTGTATTACCCTGGTGCCCCTGTGTTTAGGAGATCAGACTGTGTGGTGTGTATAGAAGTGTATCACCCTGGTGTCCCTGTGTTTAGGAGATCAGACTGCATGGCGTCTATATAAGTGTATCACCCTGGTGTCCCTGTGTTTAGGAGATCAGACTGAGTGGTGTGTATATAAGTGTATCACCCTGGTGTCCCTGTGTTTAGGAGATCAGACTGTGTGGTGTGTATATATAAGTGTATCACCCTGGTGTCCCTGTGTTTAGGAGATTAGACTGTGTGGTGTGTATAGAAGTGTATCACCCTGGTGTCCCTGTGTTTAGGAGATCAGACTGTGTGGTGTGTATATAAGTGTATCACCCTGGTGTCCCTGTGTTTAGGAGATCAGACTGTGTGGTGTGTATATAAGTGTATCACCCTGGTGTCCATGTGTGTAGGAGATCAGACTGTGTGGTGTGTATATAAGTGTATCACCCTGGTGTCCCTGTGTTTAGGAGATCAGACTGTGTGGTGTGTATATAAGTGTATCACATTTCTCTACAGGAATAAAGCTCATATTAATGTTTGTTTAAATGTCAGTATATGTGTTTATAAATTAGTGTGTGTAAATAAAATACTTTGGTTTTGCTACAAGTTATTTATTAGGTTACACAAGGAGATATCATTAGGTCATGAAATAACCTAAAAATTGTTTATAATGTCCCACCCACCAGCCACACCCCCAGCAACACCCCCAAAAAACACAAGTGTCCCTCTTTTGCAACTTGAAATGTTGGAAGGTATGTTAATTGCTGAGTTGTAAGTGGTGGCTTTGTGCTTAAAAAAAAAAAAAAAAAAAAAAAAAGAGAGAGAGAATGACCTTTATGTTGAGATCTGTGAATTGAAAGCTGAACTTAGGATTTTTGATGGAGAAATTGAAAAAGTGTTTTGTGTGTGGTGTAGTATGGTAAGGGAGAGGTTAAAAAACAAAACCCATTTTTTCCCTTCCTCTGAAGTGGTACGAGAAATTGATTGCAGTCTGGGGTGGTTAATTGCTGGGTTGTAAGTGGTGGCTTTCTGCTTTAAAAGCAGACGAGGTGTGGTAAGTGTTGGGAATTTAAATAACAGGGGGATTCAAATACAGGGTCTTACACATGGAAAAACATTTACTAACCTTATTGTGCAGATATTTTTTCTGCCTGCCTTTTAGCTTGTGGTAACTGGCTGCCATATGTTTAACACCTGGAACAATCATGTAGCCAGATGGGTTACAGTTAGACATAGTAAGGGGGACAGAGGACTAGGGAGGACACTCCTGTGTTTACTAATCCTAACAGATTTGCTACGTTGAGTAATGATGTTGGGGATGTTGACACAGGAATGCTTTTGCTGGAGAGGACTGTTCTCGATAGCAGCTGGGTGAACAGCCCCTCTACCACGGATGAGATCTGGGACTCAGGCAGACCTAGTCAGATGGTGGTGGTAGGGGATTCTATTATTAGGAAGACAGACAAGGTAATCTGTCGCCAGGATCGCCACAATAAAACAGTTTGCTGTCTCCCACAAGCTCCGGTTCGATATGTGGCAGATCAGGTGGATAGATTGTTGGGAGGGGCTGGCCATGACCCGGCTGTGGAAAATGGAGGTCCATTTAGAAGGATTTCATGGACTTAGGATATAAGCTTAAGCAGAGGACCTCTAAGGTAGTATTTTCTGAAATACTACCTGTGCCACATGCTTCATTAGAAAGGCAAAGGGAGATTAGGGAGTTAAATGCATGGCTAAAGACTTGGTGTAAGCAGGGGGTTTGGGTTCCTAGAGCACTGGGTGGCCTTTTCCCTTGGGGCAATCTTTATAGTCAAGATGGATTGCACAATAGTAGAAGGGGGGCCACTGGGTGTTAGGATGGTTAGAGGGCTGGAGGAGACTTTAAACTAGAAAGCGTGGGAGGGTGCTGTAACATAAGATGGGGAAGGTAATATAATTGAGGAAATGGGGGTGGAGAGGACGAATGGGCTAGTTCTTCTAATAGGGAGGTGCCATTGTTACAGCCTGATAAAATTCAAATACATTTGACAAATAATGACATCTTTCAAAATGAAAAAAGATAAAATCTATGCATGCAAAGCTTGTGGTCTGGCCAGTAAGATGGGGGAAGTAGAAATGATTGTGATGTATGAGCAGTATGATCTGATTGGTATATCTGAAACCTGATTAGCTGATACATATGACTTGGCAGTCAATCTAGAGGGTTTTTTTACTTTTTAGGATGGATAGGGTTAATAAAAGGGGAGGAGGGGGTATGCCTATATATAAAGCATGCCTTAAAACCTAGTATAAGGGAAGATATAAATGAAGGGTCCAATGATAATGTAGAGGTCTTGTGGGTTGAAATACACACTGGGGGCGCACATAATAAAAAGATGTTAGTGGGGATTTGCTACAAGCCAACTAATATTGGGAAGTTGGAGGAAGCCCAACTTTTACTGCAAGTTCACAAGGCTTCTAGGACAGGAAAGGCGATTTCAACTATCCTGAAAATTATCCTGAAACTGAATGAAGCAATATGACTTCCGGCACAACAAAGGGAAATATTTTTTTAAGTATGATTTTATGTCCCAACTAGTAGAGGAGCCAACTAGAAAACAGGCCTTGCTTGACCTAATGCTCTCAAACGATTCTGACATATACAGTATACAAGTAAGGGAACATTTGGGCAGCAGTGACCAGAAAGACTTAACTAAAACATTAAATTTTAAAAAGGATAATTTTTCAAAGCTAAAAGTATTAAAGGATATTCAATGGGATATATTCTTCAAAGATAAAAATGCACAAGAATCATGGAATGTATTTAAAATGCTCTTAGACAAATATACACGTCAATATATACCATTGGGGAATAAGCACAAGAGGAGTAAAGTGAAACCAATGTGGATTAATAATGAGGTTTGCAGGGAAATGAGAAATAAGAAACAGGCTTTTAAAGTGTTTAAGTTAAACATATCAGATACATCATTTAAAAAATACAAAGAATGTAATAAAATCTGCAAACCAGCAATTAAGCTAGCTGAAATTGAAAATGAGAGAAATATTGCAAATGAGAGCAAGAAAAACCCTAAGCTATTCTACAAGTATATTAACAACAAAAAAGTTAAGATTGATATTGGTCTTCTTAAGGCTTAGACAGGTGGATTGATTAGTGAGGATAAAGCTATGGCTGACAACCTAAATACATTCTTTGCTTCAGTATATACAAAGGAAGCAGCAAAGACATGCTAGGGGCAAATAGACAACACCACATAATTTCCTCCATCATATACATTACTTACTGAGGACAAGATCCAAAAGAGTCTGGAAAAGGTTATCTATATATATAAAAGAAGACTTTGTGCCTGCCAAAACACACCCAGGGGAGGCATAAAGCAGGAGTTACTACTCCTATTGGGTGATTCAATCATGCAGGGAGTTGGCCCGCCCCCACTATGCAGCCCGCCCACCACTATCAAAGTCAGAAAAAAACAATATGGCCGCCACTTGCTCCTACACCACAGACAAACACACATGCCCCACTCACACAGCACCACACAAACACACACACATGCCCCACTCACACACATGCCCCACTCACACAGCACCAAACACACATGCCCCCACTCACACACACAGCACCACATACACACACAAAGCCAGAAATAAATATGGCTGACACACACACACAGTCACTCACCCTGACTCCCAGAGGCCTCAGCAGGACCTGTACTGCAGCACCAGGGGAACAAAATTGCACTCAAAGGGTTAAGGTAGGCCCTCATTGCTCAATTCTTTCTTCACTGTCATCATTTCCCATGCAAGACACAGGACAGACAGCCATCAGGTACACACTTAACCCACTGACTGCCACAGGGTTCTGTATCAACTTTTACCCCTCAGGGAATGTGTTCAAACCCCTCACACTGTAAACTTGCATTTCCCTCCCACTTCTCCTCCTTCCCCAGCTTATTACTAACACTTTTCCATATTTATGTTAAGCCCCGCCCCCACTCACGATTAAGCCCCGCCCCCTTTAACCCAAATTGCCCCATTGCTCTCTCCACATCAACACCACATGAGGGACTCCACAAGTTAAAGTTCCTGGGTGTTACACACACAAGCCCCACTCACACACCACCACCACACACACACAGCCAGAAAGAAATATGGCTGACACACAGTCACTCACCCTGACTCCCAGTGGCCTCAGCAGGGCCTGTACTACAGCCACTGAGGAACAAAATGGCACTCAAAGGGTTAAGGTAGGCCCTCATTGCTCAATTCTTTCTTCACTGTCATCATTTGCCATGCAAGACACAGGACAGACAGCCATCAGATTCACACTTAACCCACTGACTGCCACAGGGTTGGGTATCAAGCTTTACCCCTCAGGGAGTGTGTTCAGACCCCTCACACTGTAAACTTGCATTTCCCTCCCACTTCTCCTCCTTCCCCAGCCTATTACTAACACTTTTCAACATTTATGTTAAGCCCCGCCCCCTACTCACGATTAAGCCCCACCCACTTTTAACCCAGATTGCCCCATTTGTCTCTCCACATCAGCACCACATCAGTCCCCTCCAGGGACTTCACAAATCAGTTCCCAGGTATGAATACACTTCCCACTGCTATTTATCTCTGACATGCCTCTCTATACATTAACCATTTGAGTGCCAGAGGGGTGCACAACTCACGAGCGCATGTGTTTCTGCTCATATATGTTGCGTGTGTGTTTGTGTACATCTCTGTTACATATGTGTATCTCCGGTTTGTCTGTGTGTGTGTGCGTGTCTTTTGCATGTTTCTGCCGCTCACTGTGTGTATGTGCATACCTCCCAACATTTCACATGGCCAAAGAGGGACACTGTAGTTTTAGGTGATATTGTTGGGGGTGTGGCTGGTGGGCGGGGCATTAGTAAGAATTTTTAGGTTATTTCATGACCTATTACTGGCTATTTATGTAAGTGAATAAATGATTTAGTGCGAGACCAAAGTATTTTATTTGCACACACTAATGTATAAACACATATACTGAAGTTTATTGCTTTATTGCTGTAGAGCAAAGTAATACACACCACACAGTCAGGGCTGGTGCAAGGATTTTTGCCACCCTAGGGAAAACCTAATTTTGCCGCCCATTTCTCTCCGCCCCTTGTGTCCCACCCCTTTATACCCTGCCTACTTATACCCCACCTCTTTTCATGATTGTCCTCTCTCTGCCCCCTGGGCCACTCTGCCCCTGGTCTGGAGATGCCCCCCACCAGCTCCAACTTGCCCCTTATCAGCTCCACTTTGGCCCTATCAGCTGCACTTTGCCCCCCACCAGCTCCACTATGCCCCCAGCAGCTCCAACTTGCCCCCAGCAGCTCCAACTTGCCCACCATCCGCTCTAACTTGCCCCCAGCAGCTCCACTTTGCCCACCATCCGCTCTAACTTGCCCCCATCAGCTCCACTTTGCCCACCATCCGCTCCAACTTGCCCCCATCAGCTCCACTTTGCTCCCCATCCACTCTAACTTGCCCCCACCAGCTCCACTATGCCCCCTCAGCTCCAACTTGCCACCAACAGCTCCACTTTGCCCCCCATCCGCTCCAACTTGCCTCCATCCGCTCCACTTTGGCCCCCATCCGCTCCAACTTGCCCCCACCAGCTCCACTTTGCCCCCCATCCGCTCCAACTTGCCCCTATCATCTCCACTTTGCCCCCCATCCTCTCCAACTTGCCCCCAGCAGCTCCACTATGTCCCCTCAGCTCCAATTTGCCCCCTATCACATACCTGTAGCTCCCGCGCAGTCTTCTCTTCAGTAATGCAGAGCGTGGCGGGAGATCATGACTCCCAGCGCGCTCTGCATTACTAAAGATCCGACCCAATGACGGAGCGCTGTAGCAACACAGACCTGACTGTGTTGTGGTTCCCGTTGTGGTGTGTGCAGGCGCAGCTCTTCTCCGCTGCATGCCCGCGCCCCCAGTATGTGTGCGCCCTAGGCCGGCGCCTACCTCGCCTATAGGTGGAGCCGGACCTGCAAGCAGTCTGACCTCCTAAAAAGAGGGACAACAGGGTGGGAAAGAGGGACAGAGGGATTTGGCCCTCCTAAAGAGGGACTGGCCCTCCTAAAGAGGAACACTTGGGATGTATGGTATGTGTCTGCCTGTGTGTTTGTGTTTATCAGTGTGTCTGCATTTCAGACACATGCACCCAACGGTCATAACATGACGGGCAACGCCGTCCCACATTGCTAGTGGTGAATAAAGCACCTGGACCTGATGATATACACCCAATGGTACTTAAGGAACTTAGTTCAGTAACAGCAAGACCATTATACTTAATATTTATTGATTTACTTTCATCAGGCATAGTGCCCTGTGATTTTAGGAAAGCTGATGTAGTTTCATCGTGCAAAAAGGGGGCAAGATCCAAACCAGGAAATTAAAGACCTGTGAGTCTGACTTCCATAGGGGGTAAGATACTAGAAGGGTTACTAACTGACAGTATTTTAGGACTTTGTTAAGACAAACAATATTATTATTTGGAGTCAGCATGGTTTTTTGAAGAACAGATCATGTCAGACTAATTTACTTGCATTTTATGAAAGAGTAAGTAGTCATTTGGACTATGAGATTGCTGTTAATGTTGTATACTTGGCTTTTGCAAAAGCCTTTGATACAGTGCCTCACAACAGGTTACTGGAGAAATTAAAGGGCTTTGGTTTGGGCGGTGTTATCTGTACATGGATTGAGAACTGATTAAATGATGTCAGAGAGTTGTAAATGTAACCTTTTCAAATTGGTCTGTAGTTATAGTTGGGGTGCCACAGGGTTCAGTCCTGGGCCCGAGGATTTTTAATTTGGTTATTAATAATCTAGAAGTGGCAACTGAAAGTAGCATCTCAATCTTTGCTGACACTAAACTATGTAAAAAAATACATACAGAGCTGGATGTAATGTATATTAATGTATAGATTGTACACACAGGAGTCCATATAGAACACTAAGCTGTGTAAGGAAATACATACAGAGCTGGATGTTTTTTTCTCTTCAGAAGGATTTAGATAAACTGAGTGAATGGGCAGAAAAGTGACAGATGTCATTTAATGTAGATAAATGTAAGGTTATGTATTTGGGCTGTAGAAACAAACTTGCTACATCTATATATATAAAAGAAGACTTTGTGCCTGCCAAAACACACCCAGGGGAGGCATAAAGCAGGAGTTACTACTCCTATTGGGTGATTCAATCATGCAGGGAGTTGGCCCGCCCCCACTATGCAGCCCGCCCACCACTATCAAAGTCAGAAAAAAACAATATGGCCACCACTTGCTCCTACACCACAGACAAACACACATGCCCCACTCACACAGCACCACACAAACACACACACATGCCCCACTCACACACATGCCCCACTCACACAGCACCAAACACACATGCCCCCACTCACACACACAGCACCACATACACACACAAAGCCAGAAATAAATATGGCTGACACACACACACAGTCACTCACCCTGACTCCCAGAGGCCTCAGCAGGACCTGTACTGCAGCACCAGGGGAACAAAATTGCACTCAAAGGGTTAAGGTAGGCCCTCATTGCTCAATTCTTTCTTCACTGTCATCATTTCCCATGCAAGACACAGGACAGACAGCCATCAGGTACACACTTAACCCACTGACTGCCACAGGGTTCTGTATCAACTTTTACCCCTCAGGGAGTGTGTTCAAACCCCTCACACTGTAAACTTGCATTTCCCTCCCACTTCTCCTCCTTCCCCAGCTTATTACTAACACTTTTCCATATTTATGTTAAGCCCCGCCCCCACTCACGATTAAGCCCCGCCCCCTTTAACCCAAATTGCCCCATTGCTCTCTCCACATCAACACCACATGAGGGACTCCACAAGTTAAAGTTCCTGGGTGTTACACACACAAGCCCCACTCACACACCACCACCACACACACACAGCCAGAAAGAAATATGGCTGACACACAGTCACTCACCCTGACTCCCAGTGGCCTCAGCAGGGCCTGTACTACAGCCACTGAGGAACAAAATGGCACTCAAAGGGTTAAGGTAGGCCCTCATTGCTCAATTCTTTCTTCACTGTCATCATTTGCCATGCAAGACACAGGACAGACAGCCATCAGATTCACACTTAACCCACTGACTGCCACAGGGTTGGGTATCAAGCTTTACCCCTCAGGGAGTGTGTTCAGACCCCTCACACTGTAAACTTGCATTTCCCTCCCACTTCTCCTCCTTCCCCAGCCTATTACTAACACTTTTCAACATTTATGTTAAGCCCCGCCCCCTACTCACGATTAAGCCCCACCCACTTTTAACCCAGATTGCCCCATTTGTCTCTCCACATCAGCACCACATCAGTCCCCTCCAGGGACTTCACAAATCAGTTCCCAGGTATGAATACACTTCCCACTGCTATTTATCTCTGACATGCCTCTCTATACATTAACCATTTGAGTGCCAGAGGGGTGCACAACTCACGAGCGCATGTGTTTCTGCTCATATATGTTGCGTGTGTGTTTGTGTACATCTCTGTTACATATGTGTATCTCCGGTTTGTCTGTGTGTGTGTGCGTGTCTTTTGCATGTTTCTGCCGCTCACTGTGTGTATGTGCATACCTCCCAACATTTCACATGGCCAAAGAGGGACACTGTAGTTTTAGGTGATATTGTTGGGGGTGTGGCTGGTGGGCGGGGCATTAGTAAGAATTTTTAGGTTATTTCATGACCTATTACTGGCTATTTATGTAAGTGAATAAATGATTTAGTGCGAGACCAAAGTATTTTATTTGCACACACTAATGTATAAACACATATACTGAAGTTTATTGCTTTATTGCTGTAGAGCAAAGTAATACACACCACACAGTCAGGGCTGGTGCAAGGATTTTTGCCACCCTAGGGAAAACCTAATTTTGCCGCCCATTTCTCTCCGCCCCTTGTGTCCCACCCCTTTATACCCTGCCTACTTATACCCCACCTCTTTTCATGATTGTCCTCTCTCTGCCCCCTGGGCCACTCTGCCCCTGGTCTGGAGATGCCCCCCACCAGCTCCAACTTGCCCCTTATCAGCTCCACTTTGGCCCTATCAGCTGCACTTTGCCCCCCACCAGCTCCACTATGCCCCCAGCAGCTCCAACTTGCCCCCAGCAGCTCCAACTTGCCCACCATCCGCTCTAACTTGCCCCCAGCAGCTCCACTTTGCCCACCATCCGCTCTAACTTGCCCCCATCAGCTCCACTTTGCCCACCATCCGCTCCAACTTGCCCCCATCAGCTCCACTTTGCTCCCCATCCACTCTAACTTGCCCCCACCAGCTCCACTATGCCCCCTCAGCTCCAACTTGCCACCAACAGCTCCACTTTGCCCCCCATCCGCTCCAACTTGCCTCCATCCGCTCCACTTTGGCCCCCATCCGCTCCAACTTGCCCCCACCAGCTCCACTTTGCCCCCCATCCGCTCCAACTTGCCCCTATCATCTCCACTTTGCCCCCCATCCTCTCCAACTTGCCCCCAGCAGCTCCACTATGTCCCCTCAGCTCCAATTTGCCCCCTATCACATACCTGTAGCTCCCGCGCAGTCTTCTCTTCAGTAATGCAGAGCGTGGCGGGAGATCATGACTCCCAGCGCGCTCTGCATTACTAAAGATCCGACCCAATGACGGAGCGCTGTAGCAACACAGACCTGACTGTGTTGTGGTTCCCGTTGTGGTGTGTGCAGGCGCAGCTCTTCTCCGCTGCATGCCCGCGCCCCCAGTATGTGTGCGCCCTAGGCCGGCGCCTACCTCGCCTATAGGTGGAGCCGGACCTGCAAGCAGTCTGACCTCCTAAAAAGAGGGACAACAGGGTGGGAAAGAGGGACAGAGGGATTTGGCCCTCCTAAAGAGGGACTGGCCCTCCTAAAGAGGAACACTTGGGATGTATGGTATGTGTCTGCCTGTGTGTTTGTGTTTATCAGTGTGTCTGCATTTCAGACACATGCACCCAACGGTCATAACATGACGGGCAACGCCGTCCCACATTGCTAGTATACTCTAAATGGTAAACAACTTGGGGAATCCTCATTAGAGAAAGATTTAGGAGAACTGATAGACAATAGATTTCACAGCAGTGTGCAGAATCACTCAACTGCTGCAAGAGCAAATAGAGTACTAGCCTCCATAAAAAGGGGTGTAGATGCACGGGATGCTAATATTATCCTACCTCTGTATAAATCCTTGGTTAGGCCTCATCTAGAATATGGAGAACAATTTTGGGCACCAGTTTTTAACTGAACTGAACTGGAAAAGGTGCAGACGTGTAATAAAACTGATAAAGGGATTGGAGGATCTGAGTTATAAAGAGAGACTAGCCAAACTGGTTTTGCTTACATTAGAGAAGAGACATCTAAGGGGAGATATGATTACCATTTACACATGCATTCAAGGCCAATATAAAGAACTATCCAATTAATTGTTTACACAAATAGCTGATATACGAACAAGAGGTCATCCAAGACTAGAGGAAATTCACTTTTGACTAAAACAAATGCAGGGATTTTGTACAGTAAGGGTGGTAAAGCTATGGAATTCTTTGACATGGGATGTTGTACTTACAGATAATGAAACGGATTTTAATAAAGTAATGTTCTAGCACAGAACAATACTGAAAATTATGATAGATGGCTTCAGTGCAGATAGGATGTTGATCCAGGGAAATATCTGACTGCCATTTGGAGTCAGGAAGGAATCAAAAATTGCTCCAGAGGGTTTTTTTTGCCTTCCTCTGGCTCAACAGGGGGAGTTTTTGGCATGGGCTGGACTTGATGGATGCTTGTCTTTTTTGTTGCTAAAAGAGCCATATAGGGTATTGGTACTGGTAGGCATATGATAGTTTATTCAAGTATATGGATTTTTACCTGTGTGTTATGAATACATTTTCATCCCATACGGTACGTTAGTGGTTGGACACTTAGTATCAAATTTTGCATTCATTTTTATGTTTTTAGTGTATGTGTCTTTAAGAGGTAGGAGTTTCTCGGTAATTTACTTGTCTATTTAAAGAGCGAGAATTCCTGCCCTTTTTGCCTATGAATAAGGACCTTTGTGGTCCAAAACGCGTAAGGGGGTTATCGTGGGGTGATTGGTGCTGTTTCTGTGTTCGGGTGTTTTTACTTTTTCAGAAAAGCTCTTGTTTTTAAATACTTCCTATATACCAGCGAGTGTGGACATATTTTTTTTCTTTTGAAAGTTTCAATTGGAGGAGTGGAGTTCCTTTGTTCCAGCACCGCCATTGAGGGTGGTGATTAATGTGAGCTTGGAGATCAAGCACGGAGGTGAGCGTTCGCACGACGGGGTGAGTGAAGCATCCAGTTAACTGTATCATGTTTTGCAGTTTTCGCTACATTGATTGGCCATGTATTATATTGTTGCCTGCTGGAGAGATCTATTTTGTTTGTATTTTTTTTTCTTTTGCTAAAAGGGCCAGGCAGGTATCCAATGGTTGATTACCTGACTGGCACCCATAGGGTTGAAGGATTTTTATGTTTTTCCCTGTGGTGATGCTGGTCTGCTCTAGAATTGCTCTAGTTGTATTTTGTGCATATGGCCTTTGTCCTAGCAGAGTTTGTGCACGTTTATTCCAGCAGTGATCACACACTGGATGTCAATAATAAAGGACAATTCCTGCACCCACCACCGGGTTAACATTAGATCCAACTAGTCACCCTTACCTCGCCCCTGGCCACGGCCCACTCACCCTTCTCCTCTCGATCCTGTACTCTTGTCACACATACAAAATATCTTTATTTTATAACATAGAAACACAAACAAACATGGTAAATGCTTGGTTGTTAGAGAGCTTTCCAACACATTGCTTCTCATTGAGTCCTCATTAGCACCGAAAAGGTTAAATTAACTAGCCAGTGTGAAGGTGTATATACTGCTAAATAAACTGGTCAATAAAGAGTTACCTAAGCGTGTAAATAAGCCAATAAAATGGGTGCATAAACTAGACATTACATCAATAAAGAAACTGGTAAATAAACCAGCCGAATTAATATACAAACTAAACTTTACAGCAATATAGAAACTGCTAACTAACCGGTCTCAGTTAATGTATAAACGTTTTATAGTTTTGTAGAGGAGAAGAAAATAAGCTGAATGGCACAAACCCTATCTCGCAGACCGCTACGGTTTGAGAGATATAGGCGTTGGAAGTTCCCCCTCCCTCCTCCTCTGCTGACGTTAGCGCTGTGCTGACAGCATGAGATCCTGGTCAGGGGACCAGCCGGCGGCTCTGCAGAAGCGCTGAAATTGTGTTATTGGAAAACAATTACTTCATTGGAAAGGTCTACAAAGTGTGCCTGGTTTGCAAGCACGATTTGTAGACCGTTCCCATGAAGTAGTTATTTTGTAATAATGGGATTTCGGCTCTGCTAAAGAGCCTCCTCATGTTGGCCGACATGGATCTCCAGCTGTCAGCTTTACAGCCGACATCATGAAAAGGGGAGGGAAGGGGGAATTTTCAACATCTATATCTCTCAAACCGTAGCAGTTTGCGAGATAGTGTTTGTGCCATTCAGCTTATTTTCTTCTCCTCTACAAAACTATAAAAAAAAATTTATGGGACATTACTGTCCCTTTAAGAGAGATCCCCAGGGAGGTAGTTAGGAGAGCGCCCTCAATAAACGAGAAGCGTTCTGGATATTTACATTAAATACCCTGAGGGTTAAATGAATTCATTCAATTAGCATCCTTTTTGTGATTAAACTCTTGTGAGTTTTGTTATACAGGTATAGTACAAAAATACTGATGAATGTATAAACATATATGTTATTTAAAGCGTAATGTTCACCTATTAATAAGTCGCCCTTCAATCATTAAAGGAGCAGTAAACTTTTGTTATGAAAAAATATATATTGTAGGGTTTTTCCTATTGAGTAAAATAAGGGTACTCCCACTGCCAAGAGATTTATATTTCCAGAGTTATTACAGTTTAAACCCATGTTGTTTTACATTAGCAGTGCCCTCTAGTGGTCAAATTCTAATTAGATTTCCTGTTAGATTCTAATGGAGAGGAAAGTCAGAAAAGTCAGACATACAGTTCTCCATAGAATGTGATAGACACTGCTGAGTCACTTCCTGTCAGATAGAACTATCAGGAAGTAAACACAGTAAATGCACTTCCTGTCAGTTACAACTATCAGGAATTAAACAGAGTAAAAGCACTTCCTGTCAGAACAATCAGGAAGTAAACACAGTAAATTCACTTCCTGTCAGTTAGAACTATCAGGAAGTAAACACAGTAAATTCACTTCCTGATTATTTAAACTGCTATAATTTTTGAATAAAACATCTGACAGCAGTGGGAGTGACCTTGTTTTATTCAGCTGGAAAAGCTCTATAAAATATGTGTTTTCATAAAAAAAAGTTCACTGCTCCTTTAAGCATATGGTGACTAGCTTGATAATATGTGTATTACCTATCAAAAATGCCAGATTTTAAAGAAATCTTTCATCTTCAGAGACTGATGGCCAAGGTAGTGCAGTCTGCACGCCTGCACCATCAGTCTCTTCCGGTTACTTTTTGGTACACTGCAATGCTTCGTACCGGAGACCGGGACTGACGGCGCAGGCGAGCAGACAAGATGTCTGCACTGTTACCTGGCTTCCGGTCTCCAAAGGTTAAATATTTCTTTAGAATCTGCCACCTTTGATAGGTAAGACACGTATTTTCAAGCTAGTCGCCACATGCTTAATGATTGAAGGGCTACTTATTAATATGAGAAAGTTTTGCTTTAAGGAAAAGGACTGATATTGTATTTGAATTGAAATCAAGATAAATATACCATCTGTACTTTGAAGTTAATAATATGAAAGGATTCCATTGATTCCATCCAGTAAAGAGGTCAGATATTTCGACCCGGATAGGTTTCCTTACCCTTGGAATTTTTTGTAAACCAATTAATGAATAGGTAACTTAAAGGGATAGTAATGTTTCACAATAAAAGCAGCACCAATTAATCATCATAGTATTTGTGCCATGGAGAGTGTTATTTCAGTACTGTCAGAGTTGTAGTATAAGAGTAATTGAATGATAAAGTATCCCCCTCCCGTCCCTTTTACTGATGTAACACTGCTCACCTCAGAGCAGCAAGACTGTCCGGATGGATCGCAGAGAGGGACAATCTTCAGGGATCATAAGGAAAAACCTGAAAAACCTGTCAAGGGGGCAGGGTTTTCCTTATGATCACAGTAAGAAGATTGTCACTTGCTGTGATATGTCCGGTCAAGAGAACAGATCCCACATCTGAGGGGAGGTGGCTTACACTAGATAAAAGGGGCGGGGGTGGCATTATAAGGAGAGGACACTGGTATACAGAGGGAGAGTGGCGCTAAAAGGAGAGGACATTGGTATACAGAGGGAGAGTGGCGCTAAAAGGAGAGGACATTGGTATACAGAGGGAGAGTGGCGCTATACTTAAAACTTAAAAAAAAATAAAATGAAGACCGTTATAGTAATATTCGATCTGTAGAATAACTATTTATGCTATGTTATACATAGGTGACACATGCACTTCAACACCTTAACCCCTTAAGGACCGGAGGTTATGAGACATTTCCGTCCCATAACGACCGCATAGGGGAACTTTGACGAGCCGGTACACGTGACCTGTCACATGTATCGGCGCGTCACTATGGGGCTTGAAACAGATCGCTCCGATCTTGGAGCGGTCTATTTCATGCCCTATTTTTACTTACAGCTCTCCCGGTAGAGCGCTGTAAGTAAAAAGTACGTGACGTACCAGGACCGTCAAGGGTCGTTCGAGCAAATTTACCCTTGACGGTCCTGGTACTTCAAGGGTCCCTAAGGGGTTAAGGACCCATGACGGTCCTGTTCCGTCATGGGTTGTAATACACTTACCGACCCATGATGGAACTGGACCGTCATGGAATTCCGGGCTCCCCTCGCGGCTGCACACCGTTCAGGGAGTCCGGAACTCAGCCGCAAAAAAAAAATAAATGCTCCGTGGTCCTTAACGGACAGCAAGGTGCGTGCGCGGCCCGTCAATGGGAATGTTTATCTACTGACTGCACTGCATTTGGTTTGTCGCGAAATTGAACCACTTTCCCTAAGTTCATTATCCTCAGTATGGACTATACACAAAATATACACTATACACAGTGTACACTATACAGTATCCTATGGAAAAAAAAGTACAATACAGTCGACTAATGCCAATGTTCCAGCCTGTACTATACACAGTGTACACTATACATAATATGAGCTATACACAGCATACACTACACATCACATGCACTATACACAGTATAGAAGTATTCCCTAAAAACAAATAAAATACACAGTATCACACTATATAATAAACCCAATTTTGCAATCTGAATTATACACAGTATAGACTGTACACAGTATACACTACACACAGTACAGAGGAATCCTCTAAAGAAAGCACAGTAAAGTATTATTAAATATAAACAGTAAGTACTATATAGTATAAGTTCTACACAGTCTGACAGTAAGTACTATTTACAGTAAGTACTACACACATTCTGACAGTAAGTACTATTTACAATAAGTACTACGGTCTGACAGTACTATACAAACCTCGGTATTATTCAATATAAACAGTAAGTACCAATTACAGTAAGTACTGCACACACACTGACAGTACGTAGTATACACAGTGTGTCTTATACACAGTGACACTATATATACTATACCCACTGTGTATTATACACAGTGACACTATATATACTATACCCAGTGTGTATTATACACAGTGACACTATATATACTATACCCAGTGTGTATTATACACAGTGTGACACTATATACACTATACCCGGTGTGTATTATACACAGTGTGACACTATATACACTATACCCGGTGTGTATTATACACAGTGTGACACTATATATACTATACCCAGTGTGTATTATACACAGTGTGACACTATATACACTATACCCAGTGTGTATTATACACAGTGACACTATATATACTATACCCGGTGTGTATTATACACAGTGTGACACTATATACACTATACCCGGTGTGTATTATACACAGTGTGACACTATATACACTATACCCGGTGTGTATTATACACAGTGTGACACTATATACACTATACCCAGTGTGTATTATACACAGTGACACTATATATACTATACCCAGTGTGTATTATACTCAGTGACACTATATACACTATACCCGGTATGTATTATACACAGTGTGACACTATATACACTATACCCAGTGTGTATTATACACAGTGACACTATATACACTATACCCAGTGTGTATTATACTCAGTGACACTATATATACTATACCCGGTATGTATTATACACAGTGTGACACTATATACACTATACCCGGTGTGTACTATACACAGTGTGACACTATATACACTATTCCCAGTGTGCATTATACACAGTGTGACACTATATACACTATACCGGTGTGTATTATACACAGTGTGACACTATATACACTATACCCATTGTGTACTATACACAGTGACACTATATACACTATACCCGGTGTGTATTATACACAGTGACACTATATATACTATACCCAGTGTGTACTATACACAGTGCAACACTATATACACTATACCCAGTGTGTATTATACACAGTGACACTATATACACTATACCCGGTGTGTATTATACACAGTGACACTATATACACTATACCCGGTGTGTATTATACACAATGTGACACTATATATCATACCCAGTGTGTATTATATACAATGTGACACTATATATATATATATATATATATATATATATATATATATATATATATAATATACACAGTGACACTATATATCATACCCAGTGTGTATTATACACAATGTGACACTATACATATATATATATATTATACACAGTGACACTATATATAATACCCAGTGTGTATTGTACACAGTGAAACTATACCCAGTGTGTATTATACACAGTGACACTATACCCAGTGTGTATTATACACAGTGTGACACTATACCCAGTGTGTATTATACACAGTATGACATGTTACACAGACAGGATTATATACAGTAAGTGGATACCATCCCTCAGTGGGTACCTACCAGTCAGTGTGCGGTTCATCTACCACCAGCAGGGTGCGGCTCCTCCTCCCTGCGGCCCCCGGGCCGGGCTCTGCACCTCCTAGCCCTGTGGTCTGTTTCACCACGTTACTGATGGAGCTGAAGAAGCCGCTGGCGCTTGGGAGCTGCTGCCCGGTGGGTTTAGGGGCAGGCTGGGGGGCCACCTGTTGGGGGGGCGCCGGGGGCGGATCGGGCCGCTGCAGGTCGGTCATGTACCCATTGGGCAGGTTGGCGATAAAGCTGCTGTCCGACAGGCGCCGGCGGAGGAAGTTCATGGTGCAGGAGGGTGAGAGGGGTATAAAGGGGGTGAGAGGGGTATAAAGGGGAGGCAGGGGCTGAGGTCTGGATTAATTGGGGGAGGGCACCGAGGTGGCTTTGCAGGGTGCACTGGAGGGCACAGGGATGTGGGGGTCTGGTGCAGCTCGGACGTCGGGTGTAAAAATTAAACCCAGCAGGTGCAGTCCGGATCAGCCTCCCTGCACACCCGGATCAATCTCCCTGCACACCCGGATCAGCCTTCCTGCACACCCGGATCAATCTTCCTGCACACACGGATCAGCCTTCCTGAAGAACCGCCGGGCTCCCTCCTCTGTCAGCCCGGGCTTCCTCCTGTCAGTGCCGGTATTGATGGGGCTGTCAGACCGGGGGAGGGGAATGAACTGTATCTGCAGTGAAGTCCCAGCCCAGCCCGACTGCTCCTCCTGCTGCTCCCAGAGACCAGCCCTAGCAAGGGCACAGCAATAGGGAGGGGGAGACTGGGTGTCAGGGACTGGTACCTACTTAATAGTGATGGGCTGAGACTGGTACCGACCTATTAGTGATGGGCTGAGATTGGTACCTACCTATTAGTGATGGGCTGAGATTGATACCTACCTACTGGAATTGGGCAGAGATTGGTACCTACCTATTGGTGATTGGCTGAGATTGATACCTACCTATTGCTGATGGGCTGAGATTGGTACCTACCTATTGATGATGTGCTGAGATTGGTACCTACCTATTGATGATGGGCTGAGATTGGTACTTACTGGTGATGGGCTGAGATTGGTACCTACCTATTGGTGATGGGCTGAGACTGGTACCGACCTATTAGTGATGGGCTGAGATTGGTACCTACCTATTAGTGATGGGCTGAGACTGGTACCGACCTATTGGTGACGGGCTGAGATTGGTACCTACCTATTAGTGATGGGCTGAGATTGGTACCTACCTATTGGTGATGGGCTGAGATTGGTACCTACCTATTGGTGATGTGCTGAGATTGGTACCTACTTAATAGTGATGGGCTGAGACTGGTACCTACCTATTAGTGACGGGCTGAGATTGGTACCTACCTATTAGTGATGGGCTGAGATTGGTACTTACTGGTGATGGGCTGAGATTGGTACCTACCTACTGGAATTGGGCAGAGATTGGTACCTACCTATTGGTGATTGGCTGAGATTGATACCTCCCTATTGATGATGTGCTGAGATTGGTACCTACCTACTGGAATTCGGCAGAGATTGGTACCTACTTACTGGTGATGGGCTGAGATTGGTACCTACCTACTGGCATTGGGCAGAGATTGGTACCTACCTTTCAGTAATGGCTGAGATTGGTAACTACCTATTGCTGATGGGCTGAGATTGGTACCTACCTATTGGTGATGGGCTGAGATTGGTACCTACCTATTGATGATGGGCTGAGATTGGTACCTACCTACTGGAATTCGGCAGAGATTGGTACCTACTTACTGGTGATGGGCTGAGATTGGTACCTACCTACTGGCATTGGGCAGAGATTTGTACCTACCTTTCAGTAATGGCTGAGATTGGTACCTACCTATTGGTGATGGGCTGAGATTGGTACCTACCTATTGATGATGGGCTGAGATTGATACCTCCCTATTGATGATGGGCTGAGATTGGTACCTACCTACTGGAATTTGGCAGAGATTGGTACCTACTTACTGGTGATGGGCTGAGATTGGTACCTACCTACCTACTGGCATTGGGCAGAGATTGGTACCTACCTTTCAGTAATGGCTGAGATTGGTAACTACCTATTGCGGATGGGCTGAGATTGGTACCTACCTATTGGTGATGGGCTGAGATTGGTAACTACCTATTGATGATGGGCTGAGATTGGTACCTACTTACTGGTGATGGTCTGAGATTGGTACCTACTGGTACTGGGCAAAGATTGGTACCTACCTATTGCTGATTGGTGATGGGCTGAGATTGGTACCTACCTATTAGTTATGTGCTGAGATTGGTACCTACTTACTGGTGATGGGCAGAGATTGGTAACTAACTATTAGTGATGGGTTGAGATTGGTACCTACCTACTGTAGATGGGCTGAGATTGGTACCTACCTACTGGTGATGGGCTGAAATTAGTACCTACCTAATAGTGATGGGCTTAGATTGGTACCTACCTATTAGTTGTGTGCTGAGATTGGTACCTACTTACTGGTGATGGGCTGAGATTGGTACCTTCCTACTGGAATTCAGCAGAGATTGGTACATACCTATTAGTGATGGGCTGAGATTGGTCCCTACCTACTGGAAGTGGGCAGAGATTGGTACCTACCTGTTAGTGATGGGCTGGGATTGGTACCTGCCTACTGGTGATGGGCAGAGATTGGTACCTAACTATTAGTGATGGGTTGAGATTGGTACCTACCTAGTGTAGATGGGCTGAAATGGTACCTACCTATTGGTGATGGGCTGAAATTAGTACCTACCTATTAGTGATGGGGTTAGATTGGTACCTACCTATTAGTTATGTGCTGAGATTGCTACCTACTTACTGGTGATGGGCTGAGATTGGTACCTACCTACTGGAATTCAGCAGAGATTGGTAACTACCTATTAGTGATGGCTGAGATTGGTATCTACCTACTGGAAGTGGGCAGAGATTGGTACCTACCTATTAGTGATGGGCTGAGATTGATACCTACCTCCTGGAAGTGGGCAGAGATTGGTACCTATCTATTATTGATGGGCTGAGATTGGTACTACCTATTAGTTATGTGCTGAGATTGTTACCGCCCTATTGGTGATGGGCTGAGATTGGTACCTACCTACTGCTGATGGGTTGAGGCCATTAATTGCCTACTAGGAATTTGCTGAACATATTTTCCTGAGTGTGATACCCCGATAGAGGGATGCACAGAGTGCGGTAGTGCTAAACACAGTAATTATACAGATAGATCTGAATAGAGTGGACTCCTAGCTAGGTAAGTGCTCCTGTTACACACACTAATTATACAGATACACCTGACTGCTGTGTGATGGACTGCTACCTAGGTAAGTGCTTCTGTTACACACAGTAATTATACAGATACACCTGACTGCTGTGTGATGGACTCCTATCTAGGTAAGTGCTTCTGTTACACACAGTAATTATATACATACACCTGACTGCTGTATGATGGACTCCTACCTAGGTAAGTGCTTCTGTTACACACAGTAATTATACAGATACACCTGACCGCTGTATGATGGACTCCTACCTAGGTAAGTGCTTCTGTTACACACAGTAATTATACAGATACACCTGACTGCTGTGTGATGGACTCCTACCTTGGTAAGTGCTACTGTTACACACAGTAATTATACAGATACACCTGACTGCTGTGTGATGGACTCCTATCTAGGTAAGTGCTTCTGTTACACACAGTAATTATATACATACACCTGACTGCTGTATGATGGACTCCTACCTAGGTAAGTGCTTCTGTTACACACAGTAATTATACAGATACACCTGACCGCTGTATGATGGACTCCTACCTAGGTAAGTGCTTCTGTTACACACAGTAATTATATAGATACACCTGACCGCTGTGTGATGGACTCCTACCTAGGTAAGTGCTTCTGTTACACACAGTAATTATATACATACACCTGACCGCTGTGTGATGGACTCCTACCTAGGTAAGCGCTTCTGTTACACACAGTAATTATACAGATACACCTGACTGCTGTATGATGGACTCCTACCTAGGTAAGTGCTTCTGTTACACACAGTAAATATATAGATACGCCTGACTGCTGTATGATGGACTCCTACCTAGGTAAGTACTTCTGTTACACACAGTAATTATACAGATACACCTGACTGCTGTGTGATGGACTTCTACCTAGGTAAGTGCTTCTGTTACACACAGTAATTTTATAGATACGCCTGACTGCTGTGTGATGGACTCCTACCTAGGTAAGTGCTTCTGTTACACACAGTAATTATATAGATACACCTGACTGCTGTGTGATGGACTCCTACCTAGGTAAGTAGTTATGTTACACACAGTAATTATATAGATACACATGACTTCTGTACGATGGACTCCTACCTAGGTAAGTACTTCTGTTACACACAGTAATTATATAGATACACCTGACTGCTGTATGATGGACTCCTACCTAGGTAAGTCCTTCTGTTACACACAGTAATTATACAGATACACCTGACTGATGTGTGATGGACTCCTACCTAGGTAAGTGCTTCTGTTACACACAGTAATTATATAGATATACACCTGACTGCTGTATGATGGACTCCTACCTAGGTAAGTGCTTCTGTTACACACAGTAATTATATATATACACCTGACTGATGTGCGATGGACTCCTACCTAGGTAACTCCTTCTGTTACACACAGTAATTATACAGATACACCTGACTGATGTGCGATGGACTCCTACCTAGGTAAGTGCTTCTGTTACACACAGTAATTATATAGATACACCTGACTGCTGTGTGATGGACTCCTACCTAGGTAAGTGCTTCTGTTACACACAGTAATTATATAGATACACCTGACGGCTGTATGATGGACTCCTACCTAGGTAAGTGCTTCTGTTACACACAGTAATGATATAGATACACCTGACTGCTGTGTGATGGACTCCTACCTAGGTAAGTACTTCTGTTACACACAGTAATTATACAGATACACCTGACCGCTGTATGATTTACTCCTAGGTACAAGAAATAAACACAGAAAACTCTGCTGTACTAGCACTTAGTTGTTCAGAGTTACTGGACCAATAGAATATACTAGCTATTGTTAAAACAAGGGAGAAATTAATAAAACATAACTTTTACTCAAAATATAAAACAAAAAGAAGCTGTGAATTATTATGAAAACATGACAGAGTATTCACTATATATTGGAGTAGTGATACCGAGCTCAATAACATGATATGCTACCAGTATGTTGAAGCTACATCGTGTGAAAGAGCTTATAATAGCTTAACACTTTGAGTGCCACAGAGGTATGCAACGAATTGCAAAGCAATGCTTTGCGTACCCCTCTGGCACTGAAACAGTTAATTAGAACTAGATGAAATACACATAATTGGGGAAAAACAAACATTTGCCAGTCACATGGATATTGATTATGAATGTATTCTTCCAAGGCAATAATCCATCTTTCCAAGTGATAATGAGGTCGCCGAGGAAACCCCCATCAATGACACACAGCACTGTTGGTACACTGACTGGCTAGTGATTTAGTGTGATAAAACAAGCTCCATCATCAGAAATGCCACAGATGGATGTTTTTACTTAAAGTGTGTGGTAGAATACCACAAATGCCAACTAGTGGTTATTCATATCACCCCTTAGATGTCTCTTCTCTAATGTAAACAAACCCAGTTTGGCTAGTCTCTCTTTATAACTCAGATCCTCCAATCCCTTTATCAGTTTTGTTGCACGTCTTTGCACTTTTTCCAGTTCAATAATGTCTTTTAAGTGCTGCCTAAAATTGTATTCCGTATTCTAGATGAGGCCAAACTAAGGATTTACATACAGGTAGAATTATATTACCATGATGTGCATCCACACCTCTTTTTATGCAGGCTAGTACCCTATTTGCTCTTGCAGCAGCTGAGTGACTCTGCACACTGCTGTGAAGTCTATTGTCTATCAGTTCTCCTAAATCTTTCTCTAATGAGGATTACCCAAATTGTTTCCCATTTAGTGTATACTTAGCATGTTTGTTTCTACAGTCCAAATGCATAACCTGACATTTATCTACATTAAATGTCATCTGCCACTTTTCTGCCCATTCAATCAGTTTATCTAAATCCTTCTGTAGAGAAAAAATATTAAAAGCATTGGACCCAGGGCTGAACCCTGTGGTACCCCACTTATAACTTTAGACCAATTTGAAAAGGTTCCATTTATAACAACTCTCTGCCATCTATCATTTAACCAGTTCTCAATCCATGTACAGATAACACCACCCAAACCAAAGCCTTTTAATTTATGCAGTTGTGAGGCATTGTATCAAAGTATTTTGCAAAATCCAAGTATACTACATCAACAGCAATTCCCCTATCCAAATTACTACTTACCCTTTCATAAAATGCAAGTAAATTAGTCTGACATGATCTGTTCTTCATGAAACCATGCCGATTCCTACTAATGATATTGTTTGTGTTCACATAGTTCTGAATGCTGCCAGTTAACCCTTCTAATATCTTACGCACTGTGGAAGTCAAGCTCACAGGTCTTTAATTTCCTGGTTTGGATCTTGCCCCCTTTTTGAACAATGGAACTATATCAGCTTTCCTCCAATCACAGGGCACTATGGGCCAGATTTAAACGTTTGTGTAAAAATTGCCCATAGGGCCAAAGTGAATACCGGTCAACATAACAAGATGTTTAACATGGTATTTAAAGGCCCTACCAGCTAAAAGCACAATGGACGTTAGGCCACAGAAATTGCCTTGTGTCTAAACTTCTGTTTTGTGCGTTAAGTTCCCAAAACGCTGCTAATTAGCAGCAGTACTGGGAACTTCACAGTAAAAAAGTTAACTATTGGTGCCTGACATACTGCCAATCACTGATCGTTATCTTATATGTGTTACACTTACCTGTCATCCACTGTCTGTCTCCTTCTGCCTTCATTCTTTCTTGTATCTTCTGTCTTTTCTTTCTTCTAGGTGTAAATAAAAAAAGAATGGTATAAGTACAATGCTGAAATATCCTGCACACTAATACATAATTTAACCTCTTGAGTGCCTGAGGGGTATGCAATGCATTGCAAAGCAATATGTTGCGTACCTCTCTGGGGCTTAAAAGGGTTAAAATATGTATTACTACTATTCGGTTCCATGAATATGCTGCTATTTATTAATATACTGTGTCCAAGTTGTTCCAAATAATTTCTCCAGAAATACCATGTAAAAATAATGCTTAAATTCACCAAAATATTTAGCTTAACTTAGCTTATTTTCTGCTGTCTCCTCTGCTTTAAAATGATTGGCTGTGACGTGTGTAAGCACATCTCAGCCAATGGCTATGAGGGAATTGGAACTCAGACTGCCCATATGTAAAGTGTGTAACAGGCATCGGCCCGTGAGGAAGAAGATGGGGGGCTGTGCAGTATAATACTGTCTCTGCTGTTGCTGCCTACGCGGCCGCAGACAGCAAAAATAAGCTAAGTTAAAGGGATAGTAATGTTTCATAATAAAAGCAGCTCTAATTAATCATCATAGTATTTGGACTTTGGAGAGTGTTATATCAGTTCTGTCAGAGTTGTAGATCAAGAGTAATTGAATGATAAAGTATCCCCCTCCCACCCCTTTTACTGATGTAACACTGCTCAGCCAGATCAGAAGGGAGGTGCCCAGGTAGACTGCAGAGAGGGACAATCTTCAATTAAGATAAGGGAAAAACCTGAAAAACTTGTCAAGGGGGGCAGGGCTTTCATTGTTCTCATAGGAAGAAGATTGTCCCCTTCTGTTATCTGTCTGGTCTATGGACTGGATTCCACATCTGAGAAGAGATGGCTTACACTAGGTAAAAGGGGCAGGAGGGGAAACTTTGCTTGTGAATATCTCTCAAACCATAAAGGTCTGAGAGATAAGACTTATATCGTTCTTCATGTTTTTTTAATGCCTACAAAATAAAATAAAGACAAAACTAAGTATTACTATCCCTTTAAGCTAAGTATTTTGGTGAATGTAAGCATTATTTTAACATGGTATTTCTGGAGAAATTATTTGGAACAACTTGGGTATAGTATATTAATAACTGGCAGCATATTTATGGAGCCGGGCTGTAGTAATACATATTTTAACCCTTTTGAGCCCTTACCCCTCTAGCACTCAAGGGGTTAAACTATGTATTAGTGTGCAGGATATTTAAGCATTGTAACTACACCATTCTTTTTTTATTTACAGCTAGATGATTGAAGAGAAGATAGAAGATACAAGATAGAAGAGAAGACAGAAGAGAAGACAGAAGAGAAGATAGAAGAGAAGATAGAAGATACAAGATAGAAGAGAAGACAGAAGAGAAGACAGAAGAGAAGATAGAAGAGAAGATAGAAGATACAAGAAAGAAGAAAAGATAGAAGAGAAGACAGAAGAGAAGATAGAAGAGAAGATAGAAGATACAAGAAAGAAGAAAAGATAGAAGAGAAGACAGAAGAGAAGATAGAAGAGAAGATAGAAGATACAAGAAAGAAGAAAAGATAGAAGAGAAGACAGAAGATACAAGAAATAAGAGAAGATAGAAGGACAGAAGATGACCAGGAAGCTGAGGACCCCCCGCTGCACATCAGGATTAATGGTAAGTGTGACTTGTAATGAGGTGCTGTTTTTTAACTTAGTCTGGTTAACCCTATGAGTAATTATACCCCACTGGCACTCAGGATTAATTATACTAACTTTGAACACTTTTTAGGTACTTTGGATGTACCCCATACGTTCACGGGGGTCTTAGGTTTTGGGGGATTTTTTTGCCTTAATAGCTGCGTTAGCTGACTAAAGGTCCGATAAGGGACTTTAGTCAGAAAGAAACTGGGTCTTAAATTTTATGCAATAAAGTCCCTTATCAGATTTTTACAGCTAACGCAGTCCATTAAATGGCAACTTGTGGCTTTTTTTATTTTCAGTCAGTCAAAATACCTGTAAATGTAGCGGCCTGTACGGGCATTTTTTCATAGCATTGTGCTTGAAAAAATGCCGGCACCTGTTTTTTGAGCTATCGGCTGCCTTTAAAGGGATAGTAATACTTAGTTTTGTCTTTATTTTATTTTGTAGGCATTAAAAGAACACGAAGAACGATATAAGTCTTATCTCTCAAACCTTTATGGTTTAAGAGATATTCACAAGCAAAGTATCCCCTCCCGCCCCTTTTACCTAGTGTAAGCCATCTCTTCTCAGATGTGGAATGCAGTCCATAGACCAGACAGATAACAGAAGTCTGACAGTATTGATATAACAAAGTCCAAATACTATGATGATTAATTAGAGCTGCTTTTATTATGAAACATTACTATCCCTTTAAATCTGGCCCTATGTCTGATGAAAGTGAATCAATAAATATTAAGTATAATGGTCTTGCTATTACTGAACTAAGTTTCTTAAGTACCCTTGGGTATATACCATCAAGTCCAGATGCTTTATTCACCATAGCATTTTCTGGTCTCTTTTGGACTTTGTCCTCAGTAAGCCATGTACATAAAGGAGGAAATTCTGTGGTTTTCTCTGTTTGCCCATAGCCTGTCGCTGCTTCCTTTGTATATACAGAAGCAAAGAATGTATTTAGGGTGTCAGCCATAGCTTTGTCCTCACTAATCAATTCACCCGTCTCAGCCTTAAGAAGACCAAAATCAACCTTAATCTTTTTTGTTATTAATATACTTGTAGAATTGTTTAGGATTTGTCTTGCTCTCTTTTGCAATACTTCTCTCATTTTCAATTTTAGCTAGCTTGATTGCTTGTTTGCAGATTTTATTACATTCTTTATGTTTTTTAAATGATGTATCTGTATCTTTGACTTAAACACTTTAAAAGCCTGCTTCTTATTTCTAATTTCCCAGAAAACCTCATTATTAACCCCTTAGTGACGTCACTTAACGCCCGTCTAACATTTTTTTTTTTTTTGTTAAAAGAATCCGGAGTCCCCGAACGGCGTGCAGCCACGCGGGGAGCCGGATTTCCTGGACGTACATGTACGTCCTCTGTCACTAAGTGACACCCACAGAGGACGTACATGTACGTCCTTTGTCGCGAAGGGGTTAAGCCACAATGGTCTCAGTTTACTCCACTTGTGCTTATTCCCTAATGGTATATATTGATGCATACATTTGTCTAAGAGCATTTTAGAAACATTCCATGATTCTTGTGCATTTTTATCTTTGAAGATTCCATCCCAATGAATATCCTTTAATACTGCTTTAGCTTTGTAAAATTAGCCTTTTTAAAATTGAATGTTTTGGTTAAACCCTTGCTATTTGGTTTCTTATGACATGTTTCAAAATACCATATTGTGTCACTACTGCCTAAATGTTCCTTTACCTGTATACTGTTTATCATGTCAGATTACATTTCCTTACGTAGAAGCCTTTTCCATTTGAAGTAAAAGTTGGGCTTTCTCAAACTCCCCATATATTATATTATTATATATATAATATTATATGTTATATTATATATAGCTGAGGTGTGGGCCCAAGCTAATAGACCACCAGACCAAGCCCACAGTACAAACCAAATCAACAGTACAAACCAAATCAGTACAAACCAAATCAACAGGGTATCACAGGTGAGGAGAGTTCAGGAGACAGTCAAAGGTGCAGGTAAGCATCCAGCATCAGGAAAGAGAAACATGTAGTTACCCCGCCACAAGCGTGCCTTGAATCTCTTTGCGGTTTTATGTTTCGGAGGAACCACCACCAGGTGCCAGCATAAGATCTGGTTTGCTGCCAATTTCACCAGCTGGTCCTGGGTGGTCGGATCTGGGTCCAGAGTCAAAGTTACCAGTATAGCCAGTGACGAGCAAAAATCCTCCACTTCACCTGGATCACGAAGTGAGGCTATCTGACCTCCATGTTTTGCCAAGAGTACGAAGGGAAAGCCCCATCTATACTTAATTCCAAGGGTTCTGAAATGTTCAGTCAGCAGTTGGAGCTGGAGTCGCTGGTAGAGTGCATAAGGGGGCAAGTCTCGGTACACCTGTATGTCAACCCCAGCATACATGACATGAGGCTTATTCCATCATTCGTTCATTATGGCCTTTTTATCCTTGAAATAATGAAGTTTGCAAATGATATCTCGAGATTTGTCTGATGGGCTCCCCCTTGTGCTCAGGACCCTGTGCGCCCTATCCAGGAGTATGGTTTGGTTGTGCTGTCTCTGCAGTATATGGGTGAAAAAAGATTGTAGAAAGGCTAGTAAATCTTGAGGTGGAGTGGATTTGGGAACACCTCTGAGCCTGAGATTGCGTTGACAACCTCAATTATTGAGGTTGTCAAGCTTGTACTGCAGTAGACCAATAGTATCTTGTTGAGACAAATACAATTGCTCCAGGTTGTGGTAAGAGTTAGCGAGCTCAGTCTGTGCTTACTCCACCTGGTCCACACTCGAGGAGAGAGAATGCAGGTCATGGCATAGCTCCATATCACGGTGCAGTGATTTCTTTCCTGTCACTCTCACTTGTGCTGCACTCCGATTGGTTGAGCCTGTTTGACCCGCCCCTGGCGACCTTTTTATACTTGGCCATTGGCACCTGTCAGGTGCCCTTTTGTGGTGTTCCTGAGCCAGTATTGCTGTGCTGTGTTCCTGCGTTCCTGATTTCCGGTGTACCGACTTGGCTTGCTCTGTCTACGTTCCTGTGTTCCTGCCCCGTGATTTGACCCGGCCTGGCTGACGTTCCTGCTTGTGTCCTGATCTGGCTTGTCTGAGAACCTGCTCCGTGATTCGACCCGGCTTGTATGATGTTCCTGCTCCGTGACCTGCACCGGTTACATCTGCCCAGACTACGCTTCAGCTTCCCGCTGTCGCTGAGGTGACATTCTGACTTCCTCCTACTACTGTACTTCTCGGCTGCAGTCGTTAACCCGTGCTGAACCGAGATCCTGCTACAGAGCTGTTTCCATTGCAGAGCTGTACTCCACTTACGAGCCGTTAACCCGTGCAGAGCTGTGTTCCAATTATCGAGCTGTTAACCCGTGCAGAACTGTGTTCCTATTATTGAGCCTTTACCCTTGCAGAGCTGTGTTCCCGGTTTTGAGCCTCCAGTCTGGTACAGAGCGTTGCTACTTGCTGAGCCGTTTCTCTCCTACCACTATTACTGCTGAGCTGATCCAGTAGGCCTTGTAAGGCGACGGTTCATATCACTACTTGCAGTGTACTGAAGTTACGTTACCGCGCCCGGTAGGTGCTACGGCTTTAGCTGCTACTGTGCAAACCTCTGTTATTACGCCCATGGGGGCTATAGGCTCAAGCTCTTGCAATCCAGTTTCTTCCGTTATTACGCCCGTGGGGGCTATTGGCTCTAGCTCTTGCAATCCAGTTGCTTCCGTTATCACGCCCGTGGGGGCTATTGGCTCAAGCTCTTGCAATCCAGTTGCTTCCGTTATTACGCCCGTGGGGGCTATTGGCTCAAGCTCTTGCAATCCAGTTGCTTCCGTTATCACGCCCGTGGGGGCTATTGGCTCAAGCTCTTGCAATCCAGTTGCTTCCGTTATCACGCCCATGGGGGCTATTGGCTCAAGCTCTTGCAATCCACTTGCTTCCGTTATTACGCCCGTGGGGGCTATTGGCTCAAGCTCTTGCAATCCACTTGCTTCCGTTATTACGCCCGTGGGGGCTATTGGCTCAAGCTCTTGCAATTCAGTTGCTTCCGTTATCACGCCCGTGGGGGCTATTGGCTCAAGCTCTTGCAGTTCAGTTGCTTTCGTTATCATGCCCGTGGGGGCTATTGGTTCAAGCTCTTGCAATCTATTTGCTCTGTTATTACTCCTGAGGGGGCTACTGTTCAAGTTCAGCAGGCTCTGGGTTGCAGGTTCATCTTTGCTGGACAATTATCTCAGTATTATGAATGTTTGGTGTTGAGTTCTCTCCACCATTTACTGCCTATTATCACCTTGGGCGTGCCAAACACCACAACTGAGATGGACTGATTACTGTGTTAACCCTTGTATCTCTGTACTCAGTATCTGCTATCTGCCTGTACTGTTTAAGTCAATATCTGTATATTGGTCCTACTGTTGCCTCCTTGCTGCTACTCAGTGCTGCCTATAGAGGGTGATTCTGTCATTCATTTTGTTCTTAATAAAACTGCGTTTTATTTCACCTACTGGTCTGAGTGTCTTGAAAACCGTGATACTTCGACACCTCCACATGGAGGGCCGACTTGATATCTCCTGCAACCTGGCGCAGATCATCCTTAGTGGATAGGGAAGCTAAAACATCCTCTGAGATAGTTAACAACTATGACATCTTGTTCTTCTGTGGAATTTCCTAACTTCTTCCCTCCTGGGTGATGTGATGCGTAAACCAGGCTTGGTGGCGGGGCATGAGGCTCGGTTCAGAAACGGAGTCAGTGAGCTGGTAGAACCTCTAGTAGAGCCAGATTTTTTTTTTTGTGTGGCATCAGGGTAATCTACCCTATGTGTAGCGCTGTCTGCCATAGGAAAAAGAGGAAACAGTCTTAAAAGTAGCTATTGCCCAGGAGCTAAAGAATCATGTGGCCATGTTGCTCGGCAGTCAGGAACGCCCTCCCCATTAATATATTTTGTTATGTGTGCCCCCTGTGTGTACTTCAACCCGCAGGACCTCTACTTTTTCACTGGACCCTTCATTTATATCTTCCATATACTAGGTTTTAAGGCATGCTTTATATACAGGCATACCCCTTCCTCTCTTATAAACCCAATCCCTCCTAAAAAGTGAAAAAACCCTCTAGATTGACTGCCAAGTCATATGTATCATCTAACCAGGTTTCAGACACACCAATTAGATCATACGCATCATACAATGCAATCATTTCTAGTTCCCTCATTTTAGGAGCCAGACTACAAGCATTTGCATGCATACATTTTATCTTTTTGCCATTCAGAAAAATTGCATTCTTTCTTAAATGTATTTTTCTTTTATCAGACCTCAACATTGGCACCTCCCTATTAGATTAACTAGACCAGCCCCCTCTCCACAACCATGCCTCTTCTCTAATCCCATTTATTCAATTATACTACCTTCTTCATTCTGTGTTTTAGTCTCCTCCAACCCTCTAACCATCCTAACTCCTAGCACTGTGGCCCCCCTTCCTCTAAGGTGCAATCCATCTGAACTATAAAGGTTTACCTCAAGGGAAAAGACCCCCAATGCTCTAGGAACCTAAAGCCCTCTAACTTACACCAAGCCTTTAGCCACTCTTTTAACTTCCTAATGTCCCATTACCTTTCTGATGTAGCATGTGGCACTGGTAGTATTTCTAAAAATACTGCATTAGAGGTCCTTTGCTAAAGTTTATATCCTAAATCCCTGAAATCCTTCTTATTGGACCACCATTTTCCACTGACTTTGTCATTGGTGCAAACATGTACCATGATAGCTGAATCATGCCCAGCCCCTCACAACAGTCTACGAACCCGATCTGCCAATGTCCAACCTGAGCACCTGGGAGACAGCAAACTGGTCTGTTGTAGCGATCCTGGCAACAGATTACCCTCTCTGCCTTCCTAATAATAAAAACCCCTACCAAAACCATCTGTCTAGGTCTGCCTGTGTCTTGGATCCCATCAGTGCTAGAGGGGCTGTTCACCCGGCTGTTAGAGAGAACACCCCTCTCTAGGAAAAGCATTCCTGTTGCAACATCCCCTGCATCATCACTCAATGTAGTAAATCTGTTAGGGTTAGTAAACTCAGGAGTGTCCTCCCTATTCCTCTGCACCTCCCTTACTACGTCTAACTTTAACCCCTTATAGATACCTACTCTTTCTTTGTACAGTCTCCAACCCTAGAACTCCTTGTTCCTCAAGGGGTTAATGTTGTTTGCCAGGACTTATTTATAGGGTACTTCCTTGGTTAATTTTGCCATTGCTGTCATTGTGCTATGTCCTCAGTGTTGTGTAAGCTGTTTGTTCCCTGATTGGGTTTGTCTGACTGTGGTTTTTAACCTTCGTTGTGTGCTGCACGCCAAGAAATAGTAGGTGCAGAATTTCTGACGTTAAAATATCTGTTTACCGTGCGCTGGCACTGACTGCACAAAAATTAAGCTTTCATGGGTAAAGCTGCTCTATTGATCTGAATGGGCAAAATATTACCAGCCATTGTCAATTTTTTACTCACTTTCTAGGATCACAGCAGGTTTTATTGGATGGCATGGTCTGGACTTGAATGAAGCATGTCTTTTTTCAGCCTCATCAACTATGTTACTGTGCTTGCAAAACTACCATTGGCTGTTTTATTTATTTTTTTACTGGTGGGAATTGAATCGAGTCCTAGATGAAGTCCAGACAGAGATCTAAATTGTGGCTTGTCCACTTCCCTCTTTCTGCTGATAATGCCCCGAGCTATACAACCCAGCCCTCTGGTTGCATTCCCCATCGCTTTATTACATTGACTGCCTACCTTTTAAGTTCAGAAATAATTACTCCCAAATTCCTTTTCTCTGTTGTCACAGACAGAAAGTACCCTTATTAGTATATTCTGCCTTTGGATTTTTATATCCCCAGTGTTTAATTTTACATTTATCAATGCTAAACTGCATCTTCTTTCATCCATTACTCTAACTTACTTAAATCATTTGCCATTTCGCTTATTCCTCCAGGAATGCCTATCGTGTTGCAGATCTTTGTATAATCTGCAAAAAATGCATTCCTTACCTTGAAGACCTTTTGTAACATCACTAATGAAAATATTAAAAAGAAAAGGCCGCAGTACAGAAATCGTATGTACCTATTTTAGTAACACGACTGTCCGCATAATAGTTTCCATAAACTACAATCTTCTTTCAGCTCTCGCTCAGCCATCTCCTTATATAGCCCTTCTTTTACATTCAGTAATTTATATAGATACACCTGACTGCTGTCTAATGGAGTCCTACCTAGGTAAGTCCTTCTGTTACACACAGTAATTATACAGATACACCTGACTGCTGTATGATGGACTCCTACCTAGGTAAGTGCTTCTGTTACACACATTAATTATATAGATACACCTGACTGCTGTATGATGGACTCCTACCTAGGTAAGTGCTTTTGTTACACACTGTAATTATATAGATACATCTGACTGCTGTATGATGGACTCCTACCTAGGTAAGTCCTTCTGTTACACACAGTAATTATATAGATATACACCTGACTGCTGTATGATGGACTCCTACCTAGGTAAGTGCTTCTTTTACACGCAGTAATTATATCGATACGCCTGACAGCTGTATGATGAACTCCTACCTAGGTAACTACTTCTGTTACACACACAGTAATTATATAGATACACCTGACTGCTGTGTGATGGACTCCTACCTAGGTAAGTACTTCTGTTACACACAGTAATTATATAGATACACCTGACTGCTGTATGATGGACTCCTACCTAGGTAAGTGTCTCTGCTACACAGTAATTATATAGATACATCTGACTGCTGTATGATAGACTCCTTCCTAGGTAAGTGCTTCCGTTACACACAGTAATTATATAGATACATCTGACTGCTGTATGATGGACTCCTACCTAGGTAAGTGCTTCTGTTACACATAGTAATTATATAGATACATCTGACTGCTGTGTGATAGACTCCTACCTAGGTAAGTGATTCTGTTACACACAGTAATTATATAGATACACCTGACTGCTGTGTGATGGACTCCTACCTAGGTAAGTGCTTCTGTTACACACAGTAATTATATAGATGCCCCTGACTGCTGTATGATGGACTCCTACCTAGGTAAGCGCTTCTGTTACACACGGTAATTATATAGATACGCCTGACTGCTGTGTGATGGACTCCTACCTAGGTAAGTGCTTCTGTTACACACAGTAATTATATAGATACGCCTGACTGCTGTGTGACGGACTCCTACCTAGGTAAGTGTCTCTGCTACACAGTAATTATACAGATATACCTGACTGCTGTATGATAGACTCCTTCCTAGGTAAGTGCTTCCGTTACACACAGTAATTATATAGATACACCTGACTCCTGTATGAATGACTCCTACCTCGGTAAGTACTTCTATTACGCACAGTAATTTTATTACAAGACCGGAGGCTTCATATTATGCTTAACACTCCCCTTACTCTCCCTCAGCAGCAAAGTTAAATCAAGTTTTTTTTAACAGAAAAAAAACAGCTGAATACATACAAACATGCTAGTAACCCCTCAACCTTCTCCACCAATCAGGTGACAGTATCCCATATAAACTGTTTGTCTCCACAGTATTCTTCCTCTTTCTTTGCTTCTCCCTCAGGATAAGTGCTATAATAAATACATTTTTTATTGTATTATTAATTGAATATCATTTTACTTTTAATACTGTATGATTGATTTTAATGTTATTCTTGTACTTTATTAATTGTTTTGAATATTTGACAAACTATTTATTGCTTTTGACTTTTGGACCCTTTCTAGGGTATTTGCCCATTGTTTTCTCCCTTTGAGGAATATATTTTGCATCCCCCTTTCCTTTTCTTATCTTCCCTGCTTAACTTTCACCTCAGTATCAGTATCTCCATTGTCTTGACATGACGTGCGTGTGCAAAAGCAGCCATTTGAAGGCCAGTTCACTTTCATGTCGCCATAACCATGCCCAGCGACGTCTGCTTAATTAGCTTTGTTTATCATTGGATATTGTATCCTTTGGCCTCCTTTATTCATCTGCATTACAAGAGGATCTTTTGGCCAAACCTAGTTACATTTCTTTGTATGGCAATTGGGTGTGGTGGCCATTTTACTTCAGGGAACTTTGCCCTGATTTCTTATTCAGCACGTGCAAGAATTCTCCATTTCATTTCAACTGGAGATTTATTCGTATCAGTGTGATTTTATCTTTCTTGTGATTTTTCTTTTCTGTTTTACTTTGGTGAGATTAAATGTATCGTATGTCCCATCCCAGGTCTTTAACCTCCCCACCCAATCCTATGAAGTTAAATAAAATACCCCAACACTTTATACCTCAGGATCTTAATCCTGAGAGCCCACAGTTTCACTTGGCCACTTCCAGCCCCATTTTACATACCTCTGATGAGCAGGTTCAGGCAATTATGGATACCTCAGTGAGCAAGTCTGCCACACATGGCATATCTTCTTGCATGACCAAAATGTTGGATACTCTTATGAGATCACTTTCTGAGGTAATAGCTAATGTTATTGCCAACATAACTCATTTTGAACCCCAAAATGCTGATTCAAATAAAAATACATATCTGATCCATTCCCTCAAAGGGAAATAGTGAAGGTAAAATGATATGTAAAAGAAAACATTCTCGTTCTGTGGAACCTGAACAGAGTAGAGGTAAGAAAGATTTAAGAATACAGATGATTATAGCTCTCATGATGATTTGGTCTCTGGACCAGATGACTCATGTGGATTACCACCGCTAGGTAGACCCTCCACTCATGAGGAAGACAAACCGAGAAACAGACTGACCTGTGGCAAAAACCTGATTCTTTTTGCCTCTCATCATCTGAGGATGAGTTGTTAACAATAAATATGACATCTCTACATCCTATGAAGAGGATATTAAGTCAAAATATAACTGAGCCCTCTAAAAATTTAACACAGAACATGTCCAGTGATGAAACCAGCAAGGTTATTATTGATGACTAGGGATTTCCAGTGTTTGACAGAGACAATATCAAACACCCTAGATCAGGTGAATGGGCCCACATTGACCAACAGTTGCCAGGTACATAGAGTACTGGATTAGATGGCCTATATGGCCAAGTAAAGATATAGACAGGTCTTGAAAGCCTGTCAAGATCAAATTTTAGATGTTATAGGACCTCTGGCACACAATTTTTGACTATTACCAATAAGACCCTTATAGATATTAATATTATGAGGGGTTGGATTCAGAGGGCTGTTTGCTTTGTTAAGAATGCTAATGCAGCCATCTCAACCAAGAAACGAAGATCTAGTCTGTCAAAATGGACTCCAAGCTGACTGAGATGGCATTCTCAGAATCAGGCCCATCTGCAGATGATTTTTTATTTGGGATTGATTTATCAAAGACCTTGGAAAATACTATGAAAAAAAGTTTTTGCCTCTACAGCTTTTGACAAGGCGGAGAAAAGTAGGGACCAGTTTCCCAACCAAGCATATCTGAGTTTCTTCAGAGGAACGCATAGATTTGAACAGAGCCCTTCCTCCGCTAATCGCAGATGATATTATTCTTTTGAGTCTAGGGTTCCCATGCCCTTCTTTTCTCAATGAGCAGACCATGGAGATCAAAAACTTTGAAAGGACCTTTTCCAGGTAAGCCTTTCCCCTCCTTCCCTGTTTTCTCTAGGAAAAGTGGATGTCAGACTCATCCGCTTTTTTCATTCAGCGGTCAGACATAATCTCAGATCCCTGGATTCTAGAGACAATCAAGTGTTATCAGATAGAGTTTTATTCCATCTCTGCTCAGTACTTGACTCCTCCTTGTTTCCAATTTTCAGAGGAGGAAAGAATGTTAGTGGACAGAGACGTCCAAGAGTTAGCTCAAAAAGAAGCTATATTAGAGGTTCCCCTATATTCTACAGGGTATATCAGCAACCTCTTTTTTGGTCGAGAAAAAAGATTCAGGTCTCAGACCAGTCATAAACTTATGGGAATTAAGCACACACATGTCCTATACAGACATTTGAAAATGGAGGACGTTCATTATCTAAGACTCCCTCTTGACATCTGATTAGATGGTGACACTAGACCTGAAAGATGTTTACCTTACAGTTCCCATTGCTTTCAGTTATTAAACTTTACTCCAATTCATTTAGAGCAAACAAAAATGGCAGTTTGTTTGCCTACCATTCGAACTATCCTCAGCACCAGATTCACAAAACTCATGAAACCAATAGCTCTTTTCTGAAATCAAGAGGTGTCCGTATGATAATATATCTGGACGAAATATTAATTATGTCCCAAAGTTAGAAAACAATACAATTACACCTCCAATGGTCTATTCAACTGCCGACCCATCTGGGGTTTATCATCAATCAAGAGCAATCAATTCTCATTCTGACAATGTCTATAGAATTCCTAGGCTGCATAATTAATTCCCAAACTGCTTCACTCCACCTACCGCTAAAAAAGCTAAGGTTAATTCGCAAAGAGATTAAAAGTCTTCTGTGCAAAGAGATTATATCATTAAGAAGTATAGCCAGGATGGTTGGTCTACTTTCAGCCTCAATCCAGGCAATATTCCCAAATCCACTTCACTATTTGGCACTTCAACTGTTAAAAACTATTCACCTAAGGAAAGGCTTAGGGTATGCATATATCTTTCCCTTGTCTCCAGAAACAAGGGAAGAACTGAATTGTTGGCTGTCTCACATGGCTTCAGCCCCAGACATCATTATAGAGTCAGATTCCAGCCTTCTCGGCTGGGGAGCTCGCTGTGGTTCACTCACCACTGGAGGAAAATGGCCTCAAATAAAATAGCTTATGCATATAAATTGTTTAGAATTGTTATTAGGTTCTTTTGCTATCACAAGCCTCGCTCACAATGCAACAAACTGTTGCATTCTACTCAAGAAATGAACAATATCTAGGCGGTAAGATAAATCAATCACGTAGGGGGAACCAAAATCGATGATTATAGCAAACCTGGCCAAATATTTTAGGGATTTCTACCTGGACAGATTAATTTCAGTTCAAGAAGAGTATCTTCGAGGTTTAGCCCATACAGTGGCAGACTGGCAATCGAGACATCTCAAAGATAACAGCATTCGAATCATTCAATTGTGGGGACCACTAAAAACAGATATGTGTACTGGTAAGGCGATTTTACAGTTGGAGACTAGATCCAGAAGCTTTGGTGTCGGATGTGTTTCTTCAGACATGGACAACAGGAAGGAATTATGCCTTTCCTCCATTCTCCATGATTCACATAGTTACTCTTCAGATCAGGAATCAACTAACTACGGTAGTCCTAATAACTCCCTTTTGCCAAGCTCAACCCTGGTTCCTGGAATTATCAGGAGATTGCCCCCCCCAGATACCTTCCACAGTTCCCTCTTTTGTTGATGGATCCCTTCGGGAATCCTCACAAATTACTGGGATTAAACCAACTACATCTCATGGCATGGCTAATCTCCAGAAGACCAGATTTGCAGAGTGAATTTTGGAAAAAGGCTTTGTCCCTCGTGGGTGAAGCATTTGCCCCAGGTAAAAGAAAATTCTACTCTTCCTGCTGGACAGTTTGGTGTCACTGGTGCCTAGAACAAGGTCTGCATCTCGTATCTTCTGATTTAACTAGCGTCATCAATTTCTAATCCTAAATTTTTCAGGAAGGAAAAGCATACTTAATTATCAACTGTTCAAGATCCACTATTTGAGCTAATCATAACCACTCGGATGGAAATCCTGTGGGCCAACATTCCAACGTGTTTCTGACATCCGTGCCCTGGACATTAAGAGTAGAGCCTTGTCACGGTTTATTATGACTCTCAGACACAAATTAGGTAAAAATCAATTTTATTGAAATAATAAATTGATAACGTAGGATGGCAATCACATACATACAGATATATACAGAATATAACAAGACAGAAGGCAGACTCTACCGGTCCTGTCAATATACCGGACAGGACAGTCTGAAGTAATAGAATGTTAGGCTCTACCGGCCTTGCCAATACCGGGTAAGGCAACCTGCAGATGGAATCGCATAACGGTTCTACCGGCCTTACCAATTTACCGGGCAAGGCAGTCTCAATAGATTCATAATGTAGGCTCTACCGGCCCTGCCAATACCGGGTAAGGCAACCTCAGATGGAATGTGGCAAAAGGTTCTACCGGCCTTACCAATACCGGGCAGGGCAGCCCTGAGATAGTAGCAGCAGTCAGATGGTAATGGCAAATTGACAGAATCGTAAAGCCGCAAGGCTTTGGAGCAAACCAGCGTCCGCACGCTGGGACCAACACTGAATTGTATAGCCGATAGGCTTAGGAGCAAACCAGTGACCGCACACTGGTGTAACAAGCGAGTTAGTATAGCCGTAAGGCTTAGGAGTAAACCAGCATCCACATACTGGTGTAACAAGTGAGTTTGTATAGCCGCAAGGCTTTGGAGCAAACCAGCGTCCGCACGCTGGGACAAACACAGAATTGTATAGCTGATAGGCTTAGGAGCAAACCAGTGACCGCACACTGGTGTAACAAGCGAGTTTGTATGGCCGTAAGGCTTTGGAGCAAACCAGCGTCCGCACGCTGGGACCAACACAGGATAGTGCAGCTGATAGGCTTTGGAACAAACCAGTGACCGCACACTGGTGTAACAAGCGAGTTTGTATAGCCGCAAGGCTTTGGAGCAAACCAGCGTCCGCACGCTGGGACTAACACAGGATTGTATAGCCGATAGGCTTTGGAGCAAACCAGTGACCGCACACTGGTGTAACAAGTGAGTTTGTATAGCCGCAAGGCTTTGGAGCAAACCAGCGCCCGCACGCTGGGACTAACACAGGATTGTATAGCCGATAGGCTTTGGAGCAAACCAGTGACCGCACACTGGTGTAACAAGCGAGTTTGTATAGCTGCAAGGCTTTGGAGCAAACCAGCGTCCGCACTCTGGGACCAAAACAGGATGGTACAGCCGATAGGCTGTGGAGCAAACCAGTGACCGCACACTGGTGTAACAAGCGAGTTTGTATAGCCGCAAGGCTTTAGTGCAAACCAGCGTCCGCACGCTGGGACTAACACAGAATTGTATAGCTGATAGGCTTTGGAGCAAACCAGTGACCGCACACTGGTGTAACAAGCGAGTTTGTATAGCCACAAGGCTTAGGAGCAAACCAGCGTCCGCATATTGGTGTAACAAGCGAGTCGCCGACGCGACCAGGCAGGAGGTCGCCAGGATACAGGCGATGCGATGACAGGAACCAACAACGATCAGTCAGGTCAGGAAACAGCAGAGAAGAAGTTCAGCAGGAACTGCAACACCAGAGACTAGGCCGGAACCAGGACTGGAAGTACTACAGCATGCAGGAAACACTGGAACAGTAGAGATCAGGAACTCAGAACACATGAGATCAGGAACTCAGGAACACTGGAACAGAGGCCCAGCTATCACTAGCATAGTGATAGCAAGAAGGTCAGAAACAACACGAAAGGGCACTCAAAGGGTGCCCAATCCAGGTTTAAATAGTCAATAAGAGGCGGGCTATCTGCAGACAGCCAATAGAAGCCCCCTACTGGTGACAGACAAGGAACTGCAGCAAATCACGGGCACCGTGATAGTACCCCCCTTTCAAAGACCCCCTCTCCTAGAATAGGGTTTAGGTTTCTGCGGGTAATTGGCATGAAAGGCCCTAGTTAACCTAGGTGCATGAAGGTCCGTACTATCCACCCATGATCGATCTTCAGGACCATACCCTTTCCAATGTACCAGGTACTGTACCCTTCCTCTAAGCCTACGGGAATCAATAATGCTCTGAACCTCGTACTCCTCCTGGCCCTCGACCTCAACAGGTCCTGGCACCACAGGTGTGGTAGTATAGCGATTGCAAACCAGAGGCTTAAGAAGGGACACATGGAACACATTATGGATACGCATGGATGCAGGTAGGTCTAGTGCATAGGAGACAGGGTTAATTTTGCGAATAACTCTGTATGGACCAATAAACCGGGGAGCCAACTTATTAGACGGAACCTGCAGCTTGAGATTTCAGGAGGAAAGCCATACTCTATCCCCAACCTGAAAGGAAACCGCTGGAAGCCTTCTGCGATTAGCATGGCGCTGATGACGCTGAAATGACTGACCAAGTGCCCTCTGAACTTGTGCCCATGTGGAACGGAGTTGCTCGATATGCTCATCCAGAGCTGGAATCTGTTGCGTCTGAAATGAGTCTGGAAGCAAACAGGGCTGGAACCCATAATTAATCAGAAATGGAGAGCTCCCAGATGAAGAATTGACCGCACAGTTCCTGGCGAACTCTGCCCAAGGCAACAAGTCGGACCAATTATCATGATGGTCAGTAACGAAACAACGGAGAAATTGTTCCAAGCCCTGATTAGCTCGTTCAGCGGCTCCATTGGTCTGGGGATGGTAGGCAGAGGAGAAGGACAGCTGTATGCCCATCTGTTGGCAAAATGCCCTCCAAAATCTAGACACAAACTGGCTCCCCCTGTCAGACACCAGTACCCTAGGCACTCCATGCAACCGGAATACTTCTCTGGCGAACACCATTGCCAATTCCTTCGCTGAAGGAAGACCACAGAGGGGCACGAAATGAGCCATTTTAGAAAACCTGTCCACCACCATGAATATAAAGGAGTACCCCTTGGACATAGGCAACTCTCCCATAAAATCAATGGAAACATGAGACCAGGGGCGTTCGCCATTAGGCACCGGTTGAAGCAAGCCCACAGGGAGATGTCTCGGGGTCTTAGCGCGGGCACAGGTGGCACAGGCATTCGTAAATTCGGCACAATCGTTTCTCATGGGGGGCCACCAAAATAACTGAGAAAGGGACCATAACAATTGGTCTCTACCAATATGTCCCGCAGCCTTAGAGGAATGGTAGGTTTCAAGCAGCCTAGTACGAAATGGTTCATCAACAAAACATTTGCCCACTGGAGTTTCATGGGGAGCGGACCCCTGAGAGGCCAGGATCTCCTCCCCTAAAGGAGAAGTGATACTCGTGCGTATAGTAGCCAGTATTCTATCAGGTTGGATGATGGGTGCTGGTGCTTCCACTCTGTCACTGTCGGCCTCAAATTGTCTTGACAGTGCATCCGCCCTGATATTCTTTGACCCCGGTAAGTATGATATAATGAAATTAAATCGAGACAGGAACAGTGCCCACCTGGCCTGACGGGAGGACAATCTCTTGGCCTCCGAGAGATAAGTCAGATTTTTGTGATCTGTTAGGATTAATACGGGAGTCTTGGTACCTTCAAGCAAATGACGCCACTCCTTAAGAGCGAGGATAATGGCCAATAATTCTTTGTCACCTATCTCATAGTGGCCTTGAGTGACAGTCAACTTCTTAGAGAAATACCCACAAGGTCTGAGAGTACCACCTTTCTCGTGTCGTTGCGAAAGTACTGCCCCAACCCCAATATCTGAGGCATCCACCTCTAACGTAAATGGAAGTAGAGGATTGGGGTGGGATAACACAGGAGCCGCAGCAAATGCCAGCTTCAAATTCTCAAAGGCATTCTCAGCAGATACCGGCCAGCAAGAAGGATTAGCGCCCTTGTGCGTAAGATCGGACAAAGGTTTAACAATGGAAGAAAAGTTCTTAATAAACCGCCTATAATAATTAGCGAAACCCAGGAAACGCTGTATGGCTTTAAGCCCCTTGGGTTTTGGCCATTGTAAGACAGCTGACAACTTATCCTTGTCCATGGCAATGCCATCATTGCCAATTATGAACCCCAAGAATGGCACACTGGTTCTATGAAAGTCACATTTTTCCAGTTTACAAAATAATTTGTTCTCACGGAGTCGTAGCAATACTGCGGATACATCTTTGATGTGCTGTGCCGTGTCTTGAGAGTAAATCAATATATCGTCCAGATAAACCACAACACATGTCTGTAACATATCTCTCAGAACATCGTTTATCAGTTCCTGGAAAACTGCGGGGGCATTACATAGCCCAAATGGCATTACAAGATACTCGTAGTGCCCAGCTCGAGTATTAAAGGCAGTTTTCCACTCATCACCTGCTCGAATGCGCACCAGATTGTAAGCGGCCCGTAGGTCCAATTTGGTAAAAATCGAAGCGCCCTTAAGCCTGTCAAAAAGCTCGGTGATGAGTGGTATTGGGTATGCGTTTTTTGCCATTAGTTTATTCAAGCCCCGGTAGTCAATGCATGGTCTTAATTCGCCATTTTTCTTTTTTACAAAAAAGAACCCATCCCCAGCTGGAGAGGTAGATTTTCGTATGATCCCTCTAGCAAGGGCATCAGAAATGTAATCCTCCATAGCCTTATTTTCCTCACAAGATAATGGATAAGTGCGTCCTTTCGGAGGTACTGCCCCAGGCTGCAATTCGATGCAACAATCATAAGGTCTATGCTGAGGTAGCAAACTGGCCTCTCCTTTGCTAAAAACATCGCCAAATTGTTGGTACACATCCGGTATAGCCGAGGAGGTGCACAGGACCTTAACAGGCTGGATGACGCACTTGTCCATACAAAACTGGGACCAAGCAGCAATTTCACACTTTTTCCAATCAAATTGTGGGTTATGTAACTGTAACCACGGAAAGCCCAATATTACCGCATGGTGCGGAGAATTAATCAGTTGAAACTGCTGCTCTTCTCTGTGAAGTGCCCCAATAGTCATAGACAGAGGCATAGTTTCAAACATAACCTGAGGCGGTTCTAAGGGTCTGCCATCAATCGCTTCAATAGTCAAGGGATTTTCTCTTTCAATGCGTGGAACTCCGTGCAATTCAGCAAAGGTATTATCCATAAAATACCCTGCTGCACCAGAGTCAACCAAGGCCAAAACCTCCACAGAGCGTTGTGCCCAAGATAATACCACCTGTATGGTGGGTTTCATTGTGCCCGACACTGGGGACGATTGTACACCACCTAGGGCCTGTCCCCCAAGGTACCCTAGGTGTGTGCGTTTCCCGGACGTACCGGACAGGAATTTAGCAAATGCCCTTTTTTACCGCAGTATAAACACAACCCTTGTCTTCTGCGATAAAGTCTCTCAGCCTTGGTTAGTCTAGTGAAGCCTATTTGCATAGGTTCACTTGTCTCCCGTACAGGTTCACTAGACTTCAATGCCAGGGGAGGGATGGGTGGGCAAAACATGCCACTAGGCTCATTATTCTTTGACCGTAACTTACGATCTCTGGCAATCGATCTCTCACGTATTCTGGAGTCAATTATCATAACATATTCAATGAAGTCATCTAGATCAATAGGTAGATCTTTAGCAGCGATTTCGTCCTTAATGTGGTCATTCAGGCCTTGAGAAAAAGCTGCCAATAATGCCTCGTTATTCCAACCTACCTCTGCTGCCAATGTGCGGAATTTGATGGCGTAGTCGCCTACTGTACGCCTGCCCTGATGTATCTCCATAAGGCGTTTGGCAGCAGAGGTGGTTCTACCAGGAGGCTCAAACACTCTTCGAAAGGATTGCACAAATTCTCTAAAGTTTTTAGTACAAGGTTTAGCATTCTCCCACAAGGGGTTAGCCCAAGCCAAAGCTCTACCAGTGAGCAAAGATATTGTAAACCCCACCTTACTACGATCATTGGGAAATGCGTGTGCCGTCAATTCCATAAAAATCTCGAGTTGGTTGATGAACCCTCTGCAGAGACTAGGGTCACCATCGTATCTTAGCGGCAAGGGTGCAGAAGCCGTTAACCCTTTAACAGTGCCCCCTAGGGGTCTGGTATCACTCACCGGTGTCTGACTCGGCTAGACCACCGGGCTAGAGCTAGATTTGTCAGCAAGTACCGTGCGTTCAAGGATCGTTTGAATTGCAACTGCCAACTTCTCCAAACGTTGCTCGTGCACATCCATCCTCCAATGGATATTCTGTGCATTACCTTCACCTTTGCTGTCTGAGGTCATGGCCCTTTCGTACTGTCACGGTTTATTATGACTCTCAGACACAAATTAGGTAAAAATCAATTTTATTGAAATAATAAATTGATAACGTAGGATGGCAATCACATACATACAGATATATACAGAATATAACAAGACAGAAGGCAGACTCTACCGGTCCTGTCAATATACCGGACAGGACAGTCTGAAGTAATAGAATGTTAGGCTCTACCGGCCTTGCCAATACCGGGTAAGGCAACCTGCAGATGGAATCGCATAACGGTTCTACCGGCCTTACCAATTTACTGGGCAAGGCAGCCTCAATAGATTCATAATGTAGGCTCTACCGGCCCTGCCAATACCGGGTAAGGCAACCTCAGATGGAATGTGGCAAAAGGTTCTACCGGCCTTACCAATACCGGGCAGGGCAGCCCTGAGATAGTAGCAGCAGTCAGATGGTAATGGCAAATTGACAGAATCGTAAAGCCGCAAGGCTTTGGAGCAAACCAGCGTCCGCACGCTGGGACCAACACTGAATTGTATAGCCGATAGGCTTAGGAGCAAACCAGTGACCGCACACTGGTGTAACAAGCGAGTTAGTATAGCCGTAAGGCTTAGGAGTAAACCAGCATCCGCATACTGGTGTAACAAGTGAGTTTGTATAGCCGCAAGGCTTTGGAGCAAACCAGCGTCCGCACGCTGGGACAAACACAGAATTGTATAGCTGATAGGCTTAGGAGCAAACCAGTGACCGCACACTGGTGTAACAAGCGAGTTTGTATGGCCGTAAGGCTTTGGAGCAAACCAGCGTCCGCACGCTGGGACCAACACAGGATAGTGCAGCCGATAGGCTTTGGAGCAAACCAGTGACCGCACACTGGTGTAACAAGCGAGTTTGTATAGCCGCAAGGCTTTGGAGCAAACCAGCGTCCGCACGCTGGGACCAACACAGGATAGTGCAGCCGATAGGCTTAGGAGCAAACCAGTGACCGCACACTGGTGTAACAAGCGAGTTTGTATGGCCGTAAGGCTTTGGAGCAAACCAGCGTCCGCACGCTGGGACCAACACAGGATAGTGCAGCCGATAGGCTTTGGAGCAAACCAGTGACCGCACACTGGTGTAACAAGCGAGTTTGTATAGCCGCAAGGCTTTGGAGCAAACCAGCGTCCGCACGCTGGAACTAACACAGGATTGTATAGCCGATAGGCTTTGGAGCAAACCAGTGACCGCACACTGGTGTAACAAGTGAGTTTGTATAGCCGCAAGGCTTTGGAGCAAACCAGCGCCCGCACGCTGGGACTAACACAGGATTGTATAGCCGATAGGCTTTGGAGCAAACCAGTGACCGCACACTGGTGTAACAAGCGAGTTTGTATAGCTGCAAGGCTTTGGAGCAAACCAGCGTCCGCACGCTGGGACCAACACAGGATGGTACAGCCGATAGGCTGTGGAGCAAACCAGTGACCGCACACTGGTGTAACAAGCGAGTTTGTATAGCCGCAAGGCTTTGGAGCAAACCAGCGTCCGCACGCTGGGACTAACACAGAATTGTATAGCTGATAGGCTTTGGAGCAAACCAGTGACCGCACACTGGTGTAACAAGCGAGTTTGTATAGCCGCAAGGCTTAGGAGCAAACCAGCGTCCGCATACTGGTGTAACAAGCGAGTCGCCGACGCGACCAGGCAGGAGTTCGCCAGGATACAGGAGACAGGCGATGCGATGACAGGAACCAACAACGATCAGTCAGGTCAGGAAACAGCAGAGAAGAAGTTCAGCAGGAACTGCAACACCAGAGACTAGGCCGGAACCAGGACTGGAAGTACTACAGCATGCAGGAAACACTGGAACAGTAGAGATCAGGAACTCAGAACACATGAGATCAGGAACTCAGGAACACTGGAACAGAGGCCCAGCTATCACTAGCATAGTGATAGCAAGAAGGTCAGAAACAACACGAAAGGGCACTCAAAGGGTGCCCAATCCAGGTTTAAATAGTCAATAAGAGGCGGGCTATCTGCAGACAGCCAATAGAAGCCCCCTACTGGTGACAGACAAGGAACTGCAGCAAATCACGGGCACCGTGATAAGCCTTTGTTCCCGAATAAGTATTATTTTATATTCCTGGAGAACAAAAAATGGCTTCTAGATGGATTTATTATTTTTTTATCCCTCTTTCCTGCATAACCAAAGACTTTGTGTTGTACAATGTTTATAGGCATACAAAACAGCTACATCTGATCTGAGGTTCCCCAAACATCATCAGTTGCTGATCCCTTTTGAGAAACCTCACCGTCTGGTCACTTCCGCTACCTTACCCAGTTGGATTCATTGGATTATGCAATCATCGGGTAGCAAAGTTTCTATCTACAGAACTCATTCTTCTAGAGGAACTATGGCTTATCAGGCATTGTTGGCGAAACGCAAATTATAAGATATTCTTAGAGCAGCTGATTGGTCAAGGGAATTTTAAAGTTCAATGTTTTGGTTAAACTCTGGGTTTCTCATAGCAGATTTCAAAGGATACCATATTGTGGTCACTTCTGCTCAGACGCTTCCGTACTATATATATATAATTACTGTTGAGCAACTTAAAGGGATAGTAATGTTTCATAATAAAAGCAGCTCTAATTAATCATCATAGTATTTGGACTTTAGAGAGTGTTATATCAATTCTGTCAGAGTTGTAGTTCAAGAGTAATTCAATGATAAAGTATCCCCCTCCCGTCCCTTCTACTGATGTAACACTGTTCAGCCAGATCAGAAGGGAGGTGCCCAGATAGACTGCAGAGAGGGACAATCTTCAATTAAGATAAGGGAAAAACCTGAAAAACTTGTCAAGGGGGGCAGGGCTTTCATTGTTGTCATAGGAAGAAGATTGTCCCCTGCTGTTATCTGTCTGGTGTATGAACTGGATTCCACATCTGAGAAGAGGTGGCTTACACTAGGTAAAAGGGGCGGGAGGGGAACTTTGCTTGTGAATATCTCTCAAACCATAAAGGTTTGAGAGATAAGACTTATATCATTCTTCATGTTTTTTTAATGCCTACAAATTAAAATAAAGATAAAACGAAGTATTACTATCCCTTTAAAAAAACAAGCGTATAAAGCCACTCAATCCAGAAGCATACTTCCCATTTAAATACAATGGCCAGATTAGAATATTACTGTATTGTACTCATTCTCTCCTCTGACTGCATGTAGTTATTTTTCTGGCCTTATCAAATGTTCTTTAAAAAGGGCAGCACATATTAATATGGGTCATAATGTTAATATAGATGATTGAATAAAATATATATTTACATTTTTGGAAAGCATTACGGCAATAATCATTAGGCGAGAAGAAGCTATTAATTGAATAACATTGTGTGACTTGTTAAACGGAGTAATTGGCTTGTTTAGCAGTATGAGCTCGCAATGAAAGGCAAGTTAAGAGGGGAAACAGGACATTAGTTCTAGTGGATTATATTGGAGTAAAACAACAGTATAGAGCAAACAGAAATAGACTGAATTCATTTAGTAACCCTTTATGGACAGGGGGGGGGTGTCTGCCTCTCTGGTTCTTAACCCTTTGTGTGCAAGAAAGTTATCCAATGCATTGGCTGATAGTAATGCTTTGCTATGCATTGGACATGTCTGTGGCAACAAAAGAGTTAAAGGAACAGTAAACCTTTTTTTTATGAAAAAATATATATTGTAGGGATTTTCCTATTGAGTAAAATAAGGGTACTCCCACTGCCGAGAGTCTTATATTTCCAGAGTTATTACAATTTAAACCCATGTTTTTTTTACATTCGCAGTGCCCTCTAGTGGTCAAATTCTAATTAGATTTTCTGTTAGATTCTAATGGAAAGTCAGAAAAGTCAGAGACATACAGTTCTCCATAGAATGTTTTAGAAACTGCTGAGTCACTTCCTGTCAGTTAGAACTATCAGGAAGTAAACACAGTAAATTCACTTCCTGTCAGAACTACCAGGAAGTAAACACAGTAAATTCACTTCCTGTCAGTTAGAACTATCAGGAAGTAAACACAGTAAATTCACTTCCTGTCAGAACTACCAGGACGTAAACACAGTAAATTCACTTCCGGTCAGTTAGAACTATCAGGAAGTAATCACAGTAAATTCACTTCCTGTCAGTTAGAACAATCAGGAAGTAAACACAGTAAATTCACTTCCTATCAGTTAGAACTATCATGAAGTAAAACACAGTAAATTCACTTCCTGTCAGTTAAAACTATCAGGAAGTAATCACAGTAAATTCACTTCCTGTCAGTTAAAACTACCAGGAAGTAATCACAGTAAATTCACTTCCTGATTATTTAAACTGCTATAAATTTTGAATAAAACATCTGACAGCGATGGGAGTGACCTTGTTTACTCAGCAGAAACAGCTCTATAAAATATGTGTTTCATAAATAAAAGTTTACTGCTCCATTAAGCAGAAAACCTAGTCACTCTGCTGCAGATGTCGAAGTGATGAATTCGGTTTTCCCCATGTACTAAAATGTGAGAAATTATTTGGGCCTCAGACAGAAAGAAAATGATACGCAATGTGAGAGCAAACCAACCTCCAGACCTCTTTAGTGACCAAGGAGTAAAAATAATCATCCGATGGGGTTAAAATAATATCAATACCAAATGTATTAGAACCTTAGCTGCTGTTGGTAACTCAAGAATAAATTATCAGGCAAAACTGTATCGACTAAAGAAGCAGTACATTTTTTATAATGAAACCAATTTATAGGACATTTCCTCCTGAGTAAGTAAAACAAAAGTCATTGCAGCCCACTCTTGTTCTATTTTTTACATTAAACTGCAACTCTCCATTCTGGTCACTAGGTGGAGTGATCGCATTGGCTAGATATCGATCTCTGCCAATGCAATCGCTCCACTTTAGTGACAGACAGCCTCCGTCATAGGAGGATGATGGGTATTGGGACGGAGCTGTCTCTAGTCGGCAAGCCAGAAGTAGGCTGCCGGACACTTTTTAAAGTTTAATTTTTGCGCATGTAACTGCTTTTTAAATATAATGAACACTATTTTCAGTGTTTTAGATAAATGCTCTAACTAATGACCATTACATGTAGTTAGGTGAGAGATCCCCTTTAAAGGGATAGTAATGCTTAATGTGTAAAAATATATACATTGTAGAGTTTATCCCCCTGAGTAAAACAAGAGTACTTCCACTGCTGATAAGTGTTTTATTCAAAAGTTATTACAGCTCAAATTTTAATTATTTAGATGCAATATCACAGTAGCCTGAAACTGTACAGTGGCGCTGTTGCTACACCATCCTATGGAGATTTATGGTCAGCTGACCAGAGCTGTCCATAGGATCGTGTAGCAACAGAGACACTGTACAGTTTCAGGCCACTGTGATACTGCACCTAAAAAATTCAACTTTGAGCAGTAATAACTTTTGAATAAAACACCTTTCAGCAGTGGAAGTACTCTTGTTTTACTCGGGGGATAAACTCTACAATGTATATATTTTTACAAAATAAGTGTTACTATTCCTTTAAGTTGTGCCCTTTGGACACATCTGATAACACTTTGAGTTTAAATAACTTTTGAATGAAAAATCTTTCAACAGTCAGAGGTCTCTTTTTTTTCTTGGCACGAAAAAGACTAAAACATATTTTTTTCAGTTTTCTAAGAAGTGGTTACATTATTATGCTGATTACAATATATCTAACAGGAAGAAAATGATGTAATCTACAATGTCTGTGTTACACATGTGCCCTGGTAGTGACAGGACCACTCATACACTAGTGGACTCCCCAGCCTAGTTCTGCTGTCCACCATCACCTACGTTTGTTCATTGGAACCTCTTGTAATTCTTCAGGGAGATTCCACAAAACACATTCTGAGAACCAGGGCTGGTGCAAGGATTTTTGCCACCCTAGGCAAAACCTAATTTTGCTGCGCCTTGGCTCCACCCCTTGTGCCCTTCCCATTTATGCCCCACCTCTGTATGTGTTTAAGTGTCAGTGTGTTCCCTATATGTGCCAGTTTGTGTGTGTGTTCTCTATACGTTTATGTGTTCCCTGTATGTATGTAAGTGTGTCAGTGCGTGTTCCCTATATGTATATAAGTGTGTCAGTGTGTTCCCTATATGTGCCAGTTTGTGTGTGTGTTCTCTATACGTGTATGTGAGTGTCAATATGTGTTCCCTGTATGTATATAAGTGTGTCAGTGTGTGTTCCCTGTATATAAGTGTGTCAGTGTGTGTTTCCTGTATGTATATAAGTGTGTCAGTGTGTGTGTGAGTCTCTGTAAGGATATCTGTGTGTAAGTATGTATGTGTATCTCTATATGCGTATCGGTGAGACAGAGTGGATGAACTCTATATGTGACTCTCTCTCCCAGTCTGAGTCTTAATCCCCCTCTTGACTGCTGATCCCCCCTTTGACTCTCTCTCTCCCAGTCTGACTCTTGATCCCCCTCTTGACTGCTGATCCCCCCTTTGACTCTCTCTCTCCCCCTTCTGACTCTTGATCCCCCTCTTGACTGCAGATCCCCCCTTTGACTCTCTCTCTTCCCGTCTGACTATTTATCCCCTCTTGACCCCCCTTCCACTTACTCTTCCCAGTGCACGTCTCTCTCTCTCCCGGTGAGTACGTTTAGGTGCTCTCCCTTGGCTGGCTATTTTTTTAACCTTTTCATTGCAAAGCTATGCATTGCGTACACCTATGGCACTGAAAGGATTAATGTAGCACAGCGATGCCCGTTTCTGTCTCCCCCTCTGCTCCTTCAATCCTGGTCCAGGATTGAAGGAGCAGAGGGGGAGAGAGAAACAGGTATCGCTGTGCTACATTAAAAAAATAGCCAGCTGAGGGAGGGCACCGAACATAAGTTTTTTTTTACTTCTGCAGTAAGTGGTGAGCGGGTGGGGTGGGCAATGCGCCCTCAGAGAATGTGCACCCTAGGCCGGCGCCTACCTCACTTATAGGTGGCGCCGGCCCTGCTGTCATAGAACAATTAGTTTGTATTTTTCTTGTTCTCAGGGACTTTGGGTGGAATGCGATGAAGGCATATGAAGAACATATTGTGCATGTTCTAATGCAGGAAGCCATGTTCCGAACGCTTCTTGAATTGTGCATGAAAAATTAACTTTTACAACAAAACTACACAGACGTATAAAATCGTTCGCAAAAGCCCTTGCTGCATTAGGCGCATTCTCTATTCAACTCAGACTGATTCGTTAGTTCTGACCACGTCCCGAAAAAAACAAATATACGCAGCTGTTCGATTATCTTGATTTTTCCTGTGCAATTCAACAGCATCATTCACAAACCTGTTTCCTAAGAGTTTTCACACTGGAAATAACGATTGCTCGTGTTTCTTACACCCTATGAGCCTAATTCAGCAAAATAAAATGCTGCCATTCTGGGTCATACCAACTGCACCACAGAGGACAATGGTTATTCACCTTTGATTGAAGTGGAACTTTTAACCCTTCACAATACTTTGGAGACTTCTCTAATATTCAAGGGGTAAAAAAAACATTTAAACCAATGTTAATAAGGGGGATTTTCATTTGATTCCTGTGAGGTAGTTGGTTTGCTCTAAAATTGCAACCCTTTAGTTTGGTGAATTAGGCCCTATATTCACACTTTTTGGCTTGATATTACGCACAGCCCCCCTTAGTAAATACTGAAAAGAATAGCAGCAAGCTCAGCCACCCTTCAAACACCTAATTATGGGTATAGCCTTGATGCACTTACCTCTGGGATGCCCTGGGCTTGGGGTAGATATAGGCCAATCCCAGGCCGTTGACTTGTGAGATAGGTCGGAGGACCTTTTTGGTCATCACCCTCTTTGCCCAACTGTAGATGTTGAGCAACTCCACCAGTGTACGTTTGTGTTGCTTGATAGTTTAGAACAGTGGTTCTCAAGCTTTTTTTGCTCAAGGCACACCTAACACGCAGTCTGGCATTTTCGGGGCACCCCTATCATTTTATGTCATTTGTAAAGGGCGTAATGAAGTTTACAAATACATAAATAGAGTTATTGTTAGTCCTCACAACTACAATAAACATATTGTGCATAGTAATATCCTTAAATATACAGTTGGAAGTCTACATTTCCATTTTTGTCAAAGCCTTATAGATACAATGGGGCACCCTACGTGGATGTCCGGGGCACACCAAAGTGCCACGGCACCCTGGTTGAGAAACACTGGTTTAGAACAAAGCTGATTGGTTTTACTTCCCTTAGAAAATATTGCAAAATAGAAACTATATGAACATTATTTCAGCCAGCTCCTATTTCATGAATAAAGGGCCTTTTGCCCTTCAGTAAATATCAGCCATTGGATAACATATTGAGAATATGGTGGAAAGAAACACTTATTATAGAGTATTCACTAAGAGCAGCAGAGAGAGAGAGGAAGCTGGAGGCACTCACCCATTGTACAGTGATCTGTATTCAGCCAAGTAGCAGGACAAGATTAATGTAAAAGGCAGAGCAGACAAGCAATCTAAAACTCCACACCAGATTGTATTCACTACATGAACAAATACCTTGACTGTGAAACGCGTGGGACAATTCCTGGTTCAGTCGATGATTTACTGAGTATACCCGCAGTTTCAGTGGACACAAGGCTACATTTCCCGGTATCCTTTGAAAATGTTGCACACAAAAAAGCATGCAACATAAAAGCGCAATTATCGTGTCGAGTGATGAAAAGGACGACATGAGAATCTAGCCCTCCATCAAAAGCTCAAGATTCTCATGTCACCGCATTAAACTTTGCTTCAAGCCTTCAACCCAGAGGTGCAGGAGTCAGCACAAATGTTGGAAGATTACATGAGAGTTGTAATATTTTACTGGGGATGATGGGAGTTGTAGTCAGCTAAAGGAAGAGGATTCAGCCGTGCTACCCCAGTAGTGATTAATTTATAATGCCCCACTGCACCGGGCTCTCTCTCCCCTTCTCTGTGCGCTCCGCTCCACCCTGTCATTCTGCACTCAGAGAAGAGAGAGCCCGGAACAGTGCTCAGCAACATTTAGAAATCAGATTGGGGTACATTTTTAATTAATCACTGCTGGAGAAGTACGGCTGAATCCTCTTCCTTTAGCTGACAGCTGACTACAACACCCATCATCCCCAGTAAAATATTACAACTCTCACCTAATCTTCCCACATTTGTGCTGACCCCTGCTCCTCTGAGTTGAAGGGTCGAAGCGATGTTTAATGCGGTGACATGAGAATCTCACGCTCTTGATGCAGGGCGAGATTCTCATGTTGTCCTTTTCATCACGGCGACATGGTTATTGCTTCTTTGTCGCACGCTGTTTTGTGTGCAACATTTTCAAAGTGAACCACATTTCCTTTTAGGCAACGGAGACGATCAAATAAAAAAACAAAGGGGCTGTCCCGCAGCTGTGTTAACCACACCCATATTTAGGGTTATAGGCGTGGCCCTGGCAATGCGTTGTAGTCTTCTCTGTCATTCATAGGATTTAAACCCCGTTTAAATCAGTGGGAAGTTTATTTGTTCCCTACAGTGCACAATTGCTTGAGTTCATCTTAGTATATCAGCCTGAAATACTTTATCATTAAGGCTGATTTACTAAACAGAAGTACTCCCAACTCATTTAAAGGGATAGTAACACTTAAAATGTAAAAAAAAAAAAAATATGTTGTAGGGTTTATCCCCCTGAGTAAAACAAGAGTACTCCCACTGCTGAAAGGTGTTTCATTCAAAAGTTATTAATTTTCAAAGTTGAATTTTTTTAGGTGCAATATCACAGTGGCCTGAAATTGTACAGTTGCGCTGTTGCTACACCATCCTATGGAGATTTATGGTCCCGGGACCAGAGCTGTCCACAGTATCGTGAGGTACAGCGCCACTGTACAATTTCAGGCCACTGTGATATTGCACCTAAAAAATTCAACTTTGAAAATTAATAACTTTTGAATGAAACACCTTTCAGCAGTGGGAGTACTCTTGTTTTACTCAGGGGGATAAATCCTACAACATATTTTTTTTTACATTTTAAGTATTACTATCCCTTTACTTTTTTTTAATTTACATTATTTTAAAATGTGCTTTTAACCCATTGAATGCTAGAGAGGTCTCTGACACATCACTTTGCAATACGTTGGTGACCTGTCTAGCATCCAAGTTCTTAAAAGCACAATTTAACCCTATGAGTGCCAGAGGAGTGTCCAACGCATTGCTCAAAGAGTTAAACAGGAATGTGTACCTCTTGCCTATAGAGCCATTGGTTTACACTGGAATTGTTCAAGTTTTAGTACATCGGCCTCTGGGAGAGATGAATATTTTTTATGAGTGAAGAACCATGTACGTGGAATGTTTCAGTGTTGTTGGATTATTAATGCTGTTAACCCTTTGAGAGCCAGGTTAAGACATTAAATCTAAACTGATGGCGTTCATATTGGGAGCGAGTTCTGCTCTGAGTCACTGGATGTTACCATGAATAATCACGGCAATTACCGACTTTACATGGGAGATTGTGCATCAGGATTGGGATCAGTTAACTGTAGAGGCCAGGTGTTTTTGCTGATAAAGATTATTTAGTTTATCTAGGATTTTAATGAAGGGGTTTCCAAAATGTGATCATTACCAGAAAGTATGCAATATGCAATACTATGAAATTGATTTTTTTTAATGCTGCACCCAGACTCTATAAAGAATGGGTAATCTGCACTCCTCCAGCTGTTGTTGGACTAAAACTAACATCATCCTCAGTTGGTCGCTGGTCAGCTGAGGTTGTGTAGATGGAAATTTGAGTTCAAGTGCAGGAGGATGCCCAGATTTGGAATAGTCATATGCACAACAGCTTTGTCTCCTACTGATCTTAAAATGACCTTATCACCTAAAAACAAAATTGATGATTTTGAAAAAGGTTTCAACATCTCCTGTATTTTGTATTATCCACTTCATGTTTTGAAAACAAGTTTTTGAGTTTTATTACATGTATAGATGATAGTAATTAAACTGAAATTGTCACCTTAATTCATGTTTGATTATTTGAAAACTGCATTAAGAACTGCCTATATGTCATGTGTTATCCTAAAGACTGGTAAATGTGCAGATAAGGAGATATTCCTACTTGATACCATATGGTAATGTACTCTAATTGCGGTACTTGTGTGCTGTAGTGTGTTGTGCGTGGGTTTATGTGTGTTGTGCATGTGTTTGTGTTGTGCTTGTGAGTGCGTGTTGTGCTTTTGTTTGTGGAGTGCTTGTGTTTACAGATTTGCTACATTAAGTAATGATGTTGGGGATGCTGACACAGGAATGTCTTTGCTGGAGAGGACTGTTCTCTCTAACAGCCGAGTGAACAGCCCCTCTAGCACGGATGGGATCCAGGACTCAGGCAGACCTAGACAGATGGTGGTGGTAGGGGATTCTGTTATTAGGAAGACAGACAGGGTAATCTGTCGCCAAGATCGCCTCAATCTTACAGTTTGCTGTCTCCCAGGAGCTCGGGTTTGACATGTGGCTGATAGGATTGATAGATTGTTGGGAGGGGCTGGGCATGACCCAGTTGTCATGGTACATGTTGGTACTAATGACAAAGTCAGTGGAAAATGGAGGTCCGTTAAGAAGGATTTCAGGGACCTAGGATATAAGCTTAAGCAGAGGACCTCTAAGGTAGTATTTTCTGAAATTCTACCTGTGCCACGCGCTACATTAGAAAGGCAACGGGAGATTAGGGAGTTAAATGCGTGGATAAAGACTTGGTGTAAGCAGGAGGGGTTTGGGTTCCTAGAGCACTGGTCAGTCTTTTCCCTTGGGAGCAATCTTTATAGTAGTGATGGATTGCACCTTAGTGGAAGGGGGGCCATGGTGCTGGGCGATAGGATGGTTAGAAGGCTGGAGGAGACTTTAAACTAGAAAGTGGGGGGAGGGAGCTGCAACACAGGCTGGGGAAGATAGTATAATTGAGGGAATGGGATTAGAGAAGGGTCATGGGGGTGGAGAGGGGGAATGGACTAGTTCATCTAATAGGGAGTTGCCATTGTTACAGCCTGATAAAAGACAAATACATCTGAAAAAGAACGAAATCTTTAAGAATGGCAAAAAGATAAAATGTATGCATGCAAATGCTCGCAGTCTGGCTGGTAAGATGGGGGAACTAGAAATGATTGCAGTACATGAGCAGTATGATCTGATTGGAGTGTCTGAAACCTGGTTAGATGATACATATGACTTGGCAGTCAATCTAGAGGGTTATTCACTTTTTAGGAGGGACAGGGTTAATAAAAGGGGAGGAGGGGTATGCCTATATGTAAAGCAGGCCTTAAAACCTAGTTTAAGGGAAGATATAAATGAAGGGTCCAATGAAAAGGTAGAGGCCTTGTGGGTTGAAATACACACTGGGGGCACACATAATAAAAAGATATTGGTGGGGTTTGCTACAAGCCACCTAATGTTGGGGAGTTGGAGGAAGCCCAACTTTTACTGCAAATGGAAAAGGCTGCTAGGTCAGCAAAGGTAATTATAATGGGAGATTTCAACTACCCTGAAATTGACTGGAGCAATATGACTTCAGGCACAACAAAGGGAAATATTTTTCTTAGTATGATAAATGATAATTTTATGTCCCAACTAGTAGAGGAGCCAACTAGAAAAGAGGCCTTGCTTGACCTAGTGGTCTCAAACGATTCTGACATTGTAAACAATGTGCAGGTAAGGGAACATTTGGGCAGCAGTGACCACAATATTGTATCCTTTGAAGTTTGTTATGAGAAACCCAATAGCAAGAGTTTAACCAAAACATTCAATTTCAAAAAGGCTAATTTTACAAAGTTAAAAGAAGCTTTAAAGGATATCCAGTGGGATGTAATTTTCAAAGATAAAAATGCACAAGAATCATGGAATGTATTTAAAATGCTCTTGGGCAAATATACACGTCAATATATACCATTGGGGAATAAGCACAAGAGAAGTAAAGCAAAACCAGTGTGGATTAATAATGTGGTTAGCAGGGAAATGAGAAATAAAAAGCAGGGTTTTAAGGTGTTTAAGTCAAACGGGTCAGATGCATCATTTAAAAAATATAAAGAATGTAATAAAATCTGCAAACAAGCAATTAAGCTAGCTAAAATAGAAAATGAGCGAAACATTGCAAATGAGAGCAAGAAAAACCCTAAACAATTCTACAAGTATATTAACAACAAAAAAGTTAAGGTTGATATTGGTCATCTTAGGACTGAAACAGGTGAATTGATTAGTGAGGATAAAGCTATGGCTGACACCCTAAATACGTTCTTTGCTTCAGTATATACAAAGGAAGCAGAAATGACAAGTTGTGGGCAAACAGACAAAACCATGGCATTTCCTCCAACAACTTCATGGCTTACTGAAGACAAGGTCCAAAAGAGACTGGAAAGGGTTATAGTGAATAAAGCGCCTGGACCGGACGATATACACCCAAGGGTACTTAAGGAACTTTGTTCAGTAATAGCAAAACCATTATACTTAATATTTATTGATTCACTTTCATCAGGCATAGTGCCCTGTGAGTGGAGGAAAACTGATGTAGTTCCATTGTTTAAAAAGGGAGCAAGATCCAAACCAGGAAATTATAGACCTGTGAGCTTGACTTCCATAGTGGGTAAGATACTAGAAGGGTTATTAACTGACAGTATTCAGAACTATGTGAAGACAAACAATATCATTAGTAGGAATCAGCATGGTTTCATGAAGAACAGATCATGTCAGACTAATTTACTTGCATTTTATGAAAGAGTGAGTAGTAATTTGGACAGGGGAATTGCTGTTGATGTAGTATACTTGGATTTTGCAAAAGCCTTTGACACAGTGCCTCACAACAGGTTACTGCATAAATTAAAAGGCTTCGGTTTGGGTGGTGTTATCTGTACATGGATTGAGAACTGGTTAAATGATAGATGGAACTTTTTCAAATTGGTCTAGGGTTATAAGTGGGGTGCCGCAGGGTTCAGTCCTGGGCCCAATGCTTTTTAATTTGTTTATTAATGATCTAGAAGTGGGAATTGAAAGTAGCATCTCAATCTTTGCTGATGACACTAAGCTATGTAAGGAAATACATACAGAGCTCGATGTTTTTTCCCTACAGAAGGATTTAGATAAACTAAGTGAATGGGCAGAAAAGTGGCAGATGTCATTTAATGTAGATAAATGTAAGGTTATGCATTTGGGTTGTAGAAACAAACTTGCTACATATACTCTAAATGGGAAACAACTTGGGAAATCCTCATTAGAGAAAGATTTAGGTGTACTGATAGACAATAGTCTTCACAGCAGTGTGCAGAGTCACTCAGCTGCTGCAAGAGCAAATAGAGTACTAGCCTGCATAAAAAGAGGTGTAGAAGCAAGGGATGCTAATATTATCCTACCTCTGTATAAATCCTTGGTTAGGCCTCATCTAGAATATGGAGTACAATTTTGGGCGCCTGTTCTAAAAAAAGACATTACTGAATTGGAAAAGGTGCAGAGACGTGCAACAAAACTGATAAAGGGATTGGAGGATCTGAGTTACAAAGAGAGACTAGCCAAATTGGGTTTGTTTACATTAGAAAAGAGACGTCTAAGGGGTGACATGATTACCATTTACAAATACATTCAAGGTCAATACAAAGAACTATCCAATGAATTATTTATGCAAAGAGCTGAGCTAAGAAAAAGAGGTCATCCATTAAGACTTGAGGAAAGGCACTTTCGACTAAAACACAGGCAGGGATTCTTTACAGTAAGGGCGGTAAGGCTATGGAATTCTTTGCCTCGGGATGTTGTGCTTGCAGATAATGTAACTGCATTCAAAAAAGCAATGGATGCCTATCTAGCACAGAACAATATTGACAGTTATGACAGATGGCTTCAAAGCAAATAGGATATTGAGCCGGGGAACTATTTGAGACACACACACACACACACACACACACACACCTACACTGGAAATTGCTCCAGAGGGCTTTTTTGTTGCCTTACTCTGGATCAACAGGGGTGTTTTTGGCATGGGCTGGACTTGATGGACGCATGTCTTTTTTCAGCCTTATCTACTATGTTACTATGTGTTTGTGGGGTGTGTGTGTGTAATGTGTGTGTATAATGTGTGTGTGTGTCTATTTTGTGGGCATGTGTGGTTTGTGTATGTTGTGCGTTTTGTGTGGAATGTGTGTGTGTATGTGCTTGTGTATTGTGTGTGTATTGTGCATTATGTGTGTATATGTGTGTATTGTCTGTGTTGTGCATGTGTATTGTGTTTGCGTTGCGCATCTGTTTGTGTTGTGGATGTGTGTGTTGTGCCAGTGTATGTATTGTGTGTATGTATTGTGGTGTGTGTGTATATTGATGACCCCTGCAATTCTTTACAGAGGTTTTCATAGGAGTGTCGGGGTGGAAAGGCCATGTGTGTTTTTTGGAAAAGGAGATAATGGGGGAGTGACAACTCCTTGCAGAGAAAATCACTCCCCCCTGTATGTCCTGGACAGGCAGTACACAGAAGATCTGAATAAATTCTACGTACTGCTGCCCCTGGGTATGTGTGACTGGAGACACAGACTTCTTCTTTATATATATATACATATATATATATATATATATATATATACATGCATACAGAGATAGATAATGCATCAGGGTTTAAAACATAAACCCAACTGATACCTCAAAGGGTTAAAGAGATAGTATATCTGCATATGAAGTTAGGAGCGATTATGCATTATACTTTTTTTTACTAACTGTACCTTTGTAAATGCCCATAACGTATTCTTCATGTAATTTTACTTTAAAGTTTTCCACTTCTGCCCCTTTTCCTTGCATCATGCAGAGTCTCCTCAGAACTGAAAGTCGGTCGCTTGACTGGATAGATGACGGTGAGGGACAATATTGTGTCTGTCAGCATAAGGAAAACCCTGCTGCCCTTCCGTTTAGTGATAGACACAATATTGTCCCTCGTTGCTATCTGTCCGGTCAAGCAACCGACTGTCAGATCTGCATTGTGAGTGGATTAGAGATTGCAGTAAGCACTCATTTCCATAGTCTGGATAACTTTATGGTATATTTAGGAATACAAGATATTCAACATCAAAGTGGGAACAATCACAAATAACACATAAATTTATGGCTTTCAAAAACAGGTAATTCTTCACTTCCTTGCCTTCTGCAGTTTGTGTTTGGCTACAAAATGGGGGATAGTAAAATTTAAGTGTTGCTATCCTTTAAAATGGAGGTAAGATGAGCTTGATGACTATTGCCCTTCAAAATTCTAATGTTAGAAATGTCTTTAATTTTGTCTTTGAAATGGAAATTTTCAAAGAAACAAAAATGTTTTTTTGTGTTTAAAATGATACATTTCAACCAAAGACTTTGTTTTACCAGTTAACACCATACTACTGCCTCTTACTTCTGCTAACAGTACTTTAACCCCTTAAGGACCGGGAAAATCAGAGGTGGATTTGACTTAAGGACCGGAGCAATTCTGACCTTTTTGACTATGTCTTTGTTCAACAGTGTTTTCCCTCTAAGTCTTTTATTCCACCCCCATAAATTATATACTGTTTTTTTAAGCACTGATAGGGCTTTCCTTTGATACCCCACTTATATGGATAACCCACCATTTACTTTATTAAAATTAAAGAAAAAGGTAAAAAAAAATGTAAAAAACCCACCATTTTTGTTTTTTCTCTTGGGATCAATTGGGCGCAAAGGGTTAAATTTTTATGGAGACTGCATGAAAGGTATGACCACTCAGTTATACCTACAAAATGCGCAGTTTAAAGTGGCCACTGTCCCCCCTGGGTGAAAATCCCCATGTCCTTTTTCCCACCCTATTTTCCCACTTTTTTGTTCATTACATTTGGCGGTGTGTGTAAGTGTATTACATGACTCCACAACAGTCACACTTCCAATTTTGTTTCTTGAGATGTTTTTTTTTTTTAAAAATAAAATATTTTATTTGTAAAAAAAAAAAAGTGTGTTGTTTTTATCAAAAAAAAAAAAAAAGTGTATTTAGCAGGTCAGAAATTGACCTGCATTTAGCCATCCTCCTGTACCAGCAGTGAAGGGGTTAACACCCCCAGCTGCTGTATTTTGTATTTCCACTAGGTGTCTCCTACCTGCTTCTGTGTCCCTTACTTTGATGGAGGAGACACTAGAGGCAGTGAGTAGCACTGCCTCATTCACAGATTTAGAATGCCGGTACATGTGATCGCTGACGCAGCGATCACATGACCCGGCACTACCGACAGAGGCTGAGACTGAACGGTCCGGTAGTGGACCGCTCAGTCTCAGCCTGGATTGAATGGTAGCAGCGTGCACGGCGGCGCGCTGCTACCATTTAACTCTTGACGTACCAGGACCGTCACTGGTCCTTAAAGCAAATTTACCCTTGACGGTCCTGGTACGTCAAGGGTCGTTAAGGGGTTAATTTGTCTGCTCCAAGTGTAGTCCATGATTATTTTGTCTGAAAAAATTATATTAATCGGACACTAAAGTGATGAGTAAAAAACTATTTCTTTTCCTGAAATGACTTTACAATATGACGGTAGATTAAACCACGCCCACTTTTAAGACTGCGTTTTGCCTTTGATGGATACGGCAGAATTGGATGCAAAAAGTGATGGTAATATGTCTGACAATTGATGGATGATGGCGTAAGAACTTTTTCATTTTGCTTATTGACAAATTCAGTTACACACTTTTTTGAACATTTTGCCCTATATACTGTTTATGTTTATATTCTGTACACTGGCAGTATCCAGCTGACACATATCTGTGGTCAAATTCATTTACTTACTGACGATGTTGCCAGACCTTTGTACCAACACAAACCACCTGCTTGTACAATTCTGGCACAACCATAATTGAAATCTAACTGTGGCTTGGGGTGCAGTGGGGTGCAACACATAAAATTAGTTCTTTAACCCCTTCGCGTCTGATGACGTACCCGGACCGTCACACTGCTCTGGCACTTAAGGACCAGTGACGGTCCTGGTCACCAATTGCTGGCCGCGTGTGAAAGCACTGGTCGTTAATGGGTTAAAACCTCTGTTCTTTACAAAAGAAGAAGGTAGCGTTTCAAAGACCAACATTTTGTCAGATTTGCCATTCCACTGGCATACTTTGGATTATTTTTGTACCTCTCCTAAACTGGGACACATAAGAGGTATGGACCCCTAATATCTCTTAAATATGAAGTCTTGGGAGGTACGGACACCTAGTATGTCCTAAAGAGTACGGGTGGGCGAAACTTGTCGCCGTGTTCCTGCGGGAAATTTTGCGAACACCACATTCTTATCCACTTTTTTGTGGAAAAATCCGCTTTACAACTAGCGGTTAAATTTTCACATCTTTCGCCCACTGGCCAAAATTTTTCGCCATTTTTTCAATGGCTAGAAAGTTTCCGTCCATTGATTTACGTTGTTTTTGCACTTCCTCTATAAAAACGTGACGTTTTCGCTGAAGACAGATACAATAGAAGCAGCTACAGAGTGAGATAGACATGCTGTGCTGTTCTGCTGTGATATTTAGCAAACAGTGAGGCTCAAAGTGACTCCTATCAGTATCAGCAGCAAAAAGAGGAACTGGAAGGACCCTTATTATGTGTCCACTGAGTCTGAGTCTGAGGAGGAAGTGACTAGCAGTACTGAATAGTGATGATCGAGCACCCCAATGCTCGGGTGTTCGGGTGCTCTGACCGAGCGCCCCCGGAGGCTCGAGTGCTCGGCCGAGCACCCGAGCCCCATTGAAGTCAATGGGAGGACTCGAGCATTACACCAGGCACCCCCTGCTCTGATGAGGGGAGGGTGCCTGGTCCATAGGAAAAGGGCAGAAAATGATGGAAACACCACAGAAATGGTTCAGGGACAGCATAGGGAGGATGTCTGGATGCATCTTGGACTCCAACGTCGCTGCTGGGAACGATGTTTCGCCCGTAGTACGCCATTTTTACAGACTGACCGTAAAACACACAAAAAGGAAGATAAAAACGGCTTTAGGCGAAAAATTGTTACCAAACAGTATTTGCTGTATATTTACTTGTATATCATCTGCAAATTCTGCAAAAAATTTCATCGATTTTTCGGAACTGGGGCCATGATTAAGAGGGAAACGTGCGCAGAGGCAAATTCTGCAAAAAATGTCCTCGATTTTTCAGAACTGGGGCCATGATTAAGAGGGAAACGTGCGCAGAGGCAAATTCTGCAAAAAATTTCCTCTATTTTTCTGAACTGGGGCCATGATTAAGAGGGAAACGTGCGCAGAGGCAAATTCTCCCAAAAATTTCCTCGATTTTTCTGAACTGGGGCCATGATTAAGAGGGAAACGTGCGCTGAGCCGACCATCTAAAACATTATGGGTGAGGGTCTGCTGCGGAGCTGACCATCCTAAACATTATATGCGAAGGCCCGCTAGTGAGCTGACGCTATAAAACATTATATGAGAGGGCCCGCTAGAGAGCTGACCCAATAAAACATTATATGAGAAGGCCCGCTGGTGAGCTGACCTATACAAAAATTGTCAAACAGCGCCCGCTGGTGAGCTGGCCCTATATAAAAATTATATCACAGGGCCCGCTAGTGAGCTGGCCCTATATAAAAATTATATCCCAGGGTATATGGAAGAGAGTCAACCATATACCCATTTTTTGGGTGGAAGGGGTGAATGGGAATACAGAGTATTCCCATCATTGTAAATAACATATATAAAGTGACTTTATGTTCACCCGGGGCTTTCCTCCAGTGGAGTGGAGAAGTCAGGGGAAATCCAGGCCTTGTTCATTTTTATAAGTGTCAACCTATCAGCATTTTCGGTGGAAAGGCGGATACGCTTATCTGTTATGATGCCACCAGCAGCACTAAATACCCGCTCAGACAGAACGCTGGCGGCAGGGCAGGCCAGCACCTCCAAGGCGTAGAGTGCCAGTTCATACCACGTGTCCAGCTTGGACACCCAGTAGTTGTAAGGCACAGAGGGATCATTGAGGACGCTGACACGGTCTGCTACGTACTCCTTCACCATCTTCCAAAACTTTTCCCTCCTTGTGACACTAGGCTGCGCATCAGGGTGAGGGTGCTGGCGGGGTGTCATGAAGGTGTCCCACGCCTTGGAGAGTGTTGCCCTGCCTTTGTCGGAACTGCTGTGTGCTCCCCTTTTCTCCCCTTCTCAGTTGGCCAAGGTAGCACGTACTCTGCCGCCAGCGTTGTCAGATGGAAAATTTTGGAGCAATTTTTCGACAAGAACCTTCTGGTATTGCACCATTTTGCTTGTCCTCTCCACCGGAGAAATGAGAGATGAGAAATTCTCTTTGTAGCGGGGGTCCAGAAGGGTGAACACCCAGTAATCCGTGTTGTCTAAAATGCGTATAACGCGTGGGTCACGGGAAAGGCAGCCTAACATAAAGTCAGCCATGTGTGCCAGAGTACCAACAGGCAAGATTTCGCTGTCCTCACCAGGAGGATGACTCTCAATCTCCTCATCCTCTTCCTCCTCTTCTGCCCACCCACGCTGAAGAGATGGAACTAAAGTTCCATGGCTACCCTCTGTAGCGGAGGCAACCGTGTCTTCCTCCTCCTCCTCCTCCTCCTCCTCCTCCGCCTCCTCCAATTGTCACTGAGAAGACGAAGTGAGGGTGCTCTGGCTATCACCTTGTGTAAGCTCTTCCTCCCCCATTTCCACCTCTTCCACATGCAAAGCGTCGGTTTTAATTGTGAGCAGCAAGCGTTTCAGTAGACACAGAAGTGGGATGGTTACACTGATAATAGCGTTATCGCCGCTCACCATCTGTGTCGATTCCTCAAAATTGCGTAAAACCTCACAGAGGTCTGACATCCATTCCCACTCCTCACTTCTGATTACAGGAAGTTGAACGGAGAGGCGACGACCATGTAACAGCTGGTACTCCACTACTGCCCTCTGCTGCTCACAAAGCCGGGCCAACATGTGGAAGGTGGAGTTCCAGCGCGTGCTCACGTCACACAGCAGCCGGTGAGCTGGCAATTGTAAGCGCTGCTGCAGCTTCAACAGGCCGGTTGAAGCTGTTGATGACTTACGGAAATGTGCACACACGCGGCGCACCTTGGTCAAGAGATCATGCACATTGGGGTAGGTTTTTAGAAATCGCTGAACCACTAAATTAAATACATGCGCTAGGCATGGTACGTGTGTGAGCTTGCCGAGCTCCAAAGCCGCCACCAAGTTACGCCCATTATCACACACAACCATGCCTGGTTGCAGGTTGAGTGGCGAGAGCCATTGCTCGGTCTGGTGACTAATCCCCTGCAACAGCTCTGAGGCCGTGTGCTGTTTGTCCCCAAGGCAGATCAGCTTCAGCACGGCCTGTTGACGCTTCCCCACTGCAGTGCTACACTGCTTCCAGCTACCGGCTGATGGGTGAGTGGCGCAATTCGGAGGTGGAAACGGAGGAGGAGCCAATAACGTAGGTGCTGGCGGAAACCCTGATGGAGGTAGGGCCCGCAATCCTCGGCGTGGGTAGCACCTGTGCCATCCCAGGGTCCGAGTCGCTCCCAGCCTCCACGACATTCACCCAGTGTGCCGTCAGGGAAATGTAGCGTCCCTGGCCACAAGCACTTGTCCATGTGTCAGTCGTTAAGAGGACCTTCCCAGTAACTGCGTTGGTCAGGGCACGGGTGATGTTACGGGACACATGGTGGTGTAAGGCGGGGACGGCACACCGGGAAAAGTAGTGGCGGCTGGGGACTGCGTACCGAGGGACAGCTGCTGCCATCAGGCTGTGGAAGGACTCAGTCTCCACAAGCCTAAATGGCAGCATTTCGATGGCCAGTAATTTGGAAAGGTGTGAGGTTAGTGCTATGGCCTGTGGGTGGGTGGCTGGGTATTTTCGCTTGCGCTCAAATGCCTGGGGTAACGACATTTGGACGCTGCGCTGGGACAGGGAAGTGGATGTGGTCGCTGATGGTGCTTCAGATGGTACAGGTGCAGGGCGGGAGGTATGCGGGCCTGCGCCTTCGACAGGCGATTGGCCGGCACCGAAAACAGGGGAAGAGGAGGCAGTGGTGTGGCCTGCAGACACAGATTGGCGATCCGGGCGTTCCTCCCACTTATTACGGTGCTTGGATGCCATGTGTCGGATCATGCTGGTGGTGGTGAGGTTTCTAGTGTTCATGCCTCGGCTCATTCTGGTGTGGCACAGGTTGCAAACTACAATTCTTTTGTCGTCCGCACTTTCCTTAAAAAAACGCCATACCGCAGAACACCTACCCCTTGGCAAGGGAGATTTACGCAAGGGGGTGCTCCGTGGAACATTTGCGGGCCGGTTTGGTGCGGTCCGCCTTCTTTCTGTAGCCACACCACTGCCTCTTCCAGCCTGTTGCGGTGCTGCAGATGGCTCACCCTCAGGACTGCTGTCATCGCTCGGCTCTCCACCTTCCCAGGTGGGGTCAGTCACCTCATCGTCCACCAAGTCCTCCTCCACTTCCTCACTCTGATCATCCTCCTCATTTCTTGATCCCACCACATACTCAGTCATTGACAACTGTATATCATCCTCCTCATCAAGGTCTTGAGACAGTAAAAGTGGTTGATTTGATGGCAACTGTGTCTCATCATCATCATCATCCACTTCCTTTGACCTTAAATGCCGTTCCCCTCTGTCATCTTCTTGTGATTGGGTACCCTCTAGAGGTTGTGAATCAGGGCACAAGATTTCATGTTCCTCTGCAAGCGTGCTTGGAGAGAGGTTCAAATTAAGGATTGGTGATGAGACGAGCTCCTCACTATATCCCAGTGTGGGATCACTTCTTTGACCAGACCCTCTATGGTGGGAGGAAGGATGATCAGGGTGAGGATTATGTTGACCAGACTCTTGGCTACTGAGAGTGGACTTGGTGGAAGACAGGGTGGTGCTTAACCGACTGGAAGCAGTATCAGCTGAAATCCAACCGACCACCTGTTCGCAGTGGTCTGACCTCGAGAGTGATGTCCTGCGACGCCCTGTAAACTGAGACATGAAGCTAGGTATGGTGGATGTCTTTCTTTCTTGTGCTCTGGCACCAGGCACAGTTTCTACGTGTCCTGACCCGCGCCCTGAACTATCAGGATCACGTCCACTTCCCCGTCCCTTTTTACCCGCCTTCTTCATATTACACGGAATATGTGCTGCAAATCTGCAACTTTGCACACTAAACAGAATGTGCTGCTTATCTGCGGCTAGGCACAGTGAACAGAATATGTGACTTTTATTTTTAACACTTTGCACACTAAACAGAATGTGCTGATAATCTGCAACTTTGCACACTAAACAGAATATGCTGCTTATCTGCGGCTAGGCACAGTGAATGGAATATGTGACTTTTAGTTTTTACACTTTGCACACTAAACAGAATGTTCTGCTAATCTGCAACTTTGCACACTAAACAGAATGTGCTGCTTATCTGCGGCTAGGATCAGTGAACGGAATAAGTGACTTTTATTTTTTACACTTTGCACACTAAACTGAATGTGCTGATAATCTGCAACTTTGCACACTAAACAGAATATGCTGCTTATCTGCGGCTAGGCACAGTGAATGGAATATGTGACTTTTAGTTTTTACGCTTTGCACACTAAACAGAATGTTCTGCTAATCTGCAACTTTGCACACTAAACAGAATGTGCTGCTTATCTGCGGCTAGGATCAGTGAACGGAATAAGTGACTTTTAATTTTTACACTTTACACACTAAACTGAATGTGCTGATAATCTGCAACTTTGCACACTAAACAGAATGTGCTGCTTATCTGCGGCTAGGATCAGTGAATGGAATATGTGACTTTTAGTTTTACACTTTGCACACTAAACTGAATGTGCTGATAATCTGCAACTTTGCACACTAAACAGAATATGCTGCTTATCTGCGGCTAGGCACAGTGAATGGAATATGTGACTTTTAGTTTTACACTTTGCACACTAAACAGAATGTTCTGCTAATCTGCAACTTTGCACACTAAACAGAATGTGCTGCTTATCTGCGGCTAGGATCAGTGAACGGAATAAGTGACTTTTAATTTTTACACTTTACACACTAAACTGAATGTGCTGATAATCTGCAACTTTGCACACTAAACAGAATGTGCTGCTTATCTGCGGCTAGGATCAGTGAACGGAATAAGTGACTTTTATTTTTTACACTTTGCACACTAAACTGAATGTGCTGATAATCTGCAACTTTGCACACTAAACAGAATATGCTGCTTATCTGCGGCTAGGCACAGTGAATGGAATATGTGACTTTTAGTTTTTACACTTTGCACACTAAACAGAATGTTCTGCTAATCTGCAACTTTGCACACTAAACAGAATGTGCTGCTTATCTGCGGCTAGGATCAGTGAACGGAATAAGTGACTTTTAATTTTTACACTTTACACACTAAACTGAATGTGCTGATAATCTGCAACTTTGCACACTAAACAGAATGTGCTGCTTATCTGCGGCTAGGATCAGTGAACGGAATAAGTGACTTTTATTTTTTACACTTTGCACACTAAACTGAATGTGCTGATAATCTGCAACTTTGCACACTAAACAGAATATGCTGCTTATCTGCGGCTAGGCACAGTGAATGGAATATGTGACTTTTAGTTTTTACACTTTGCACACTAAACTGAATGTGCTGAGAATCTGCAACTTTGCACACTAAACAGAATATGCTGCTTATCTGCGGCTAGGATCAGTGAACGGAATAAGTGACTTTTATTTTTTACACTTTACACACTAAACTGAATGTGCTGATAATCTGCAACTTTGCACACTAAACAGAATGTGCTGCTTATCTGCGGCTAGGATCAGTGAACGGAATAAGTGACTTTTAGTTTTTACACTTTGCACACTAAACAGAATGTGCTGATAATCTGCAACTTTGCACACTAAAAAGAATGTGCTGCTAATCTGCAACTTTGCACACTGAACAGAATGTGCTGCTAATCTGCAACTTTGCACACTAAACAGAATGTGCTTCTAATCTGCAACTTTGCACACTAAAATGAATGTGCTGCTAATCACCAACTTTGCACACTAAACAGAATGTGCTGCTAATCTGAAACTTTGCACACTAAACAGAATGTGCTGCTAATCTGCGGCTAGGCACAGTGAACGGAATATGTGACGTTTTTTTTTTTAACTCTGCCCCCCCAAAACAAAATATATCTGCTGCCCCCACACACAGTAGTCCTAAAAAGGACTTTTGGGTCTTTTTTTTGTTCAAACTCGCTTTTCTTCTCCCTACACTGACTTTCCCTTCCTATCCTCATCTCTCCCTGGCTAAGACTGAGCCGAACTCGCTGGTCAGGTGCTATACAGCACCCGATCACGGGTTCTGGCCAGCCAATCAGTGTAATGCCAGCAGCCAACATGGCTGCTGGCATTACACTGATGTCAGAGCCTCCCCGCACGTTTATTGGCTGCGCAGCAGCCGCGAAACGTGCGGGGAGGAGACCCGAACATGGCGGGCGAGCACATGCGGTACTCGTACGAGTACCGCCATGTGCCGAGCAGAGCGATGCTCGAGCCGAACCGAGCTTCGGCCGAGCATGCTCGCTCATCACTAGTACTGAACCAATGCTGTCCAGTCCCCCTAAATCACCCCAAGGGAGAAAAGGGAATGGGAAGGTGTAACGGTTTTCAGTACACTCATAAGCAGGCAATTTGGTAAAACACAGTTTTATTGAAACCAGACAGAATAAAGTAACCCTCGCGGGTCCAGCAATAGTTAACAAACAGTACTGACACAGGACAGGTTACTAAATAACATTAACCCACACGGGTCCAGTATACATATATCAGAGAGCAATACATATACTGACACAGGTCAAGAACAGTTTGTGGGATATAATGAGACACTGATGGTAAATGCTATTAGGCCAGGAGGCTGGTGAGGCTCTAATAGCGAGGCCCAAGAAGCACTCTCTGAGGATGAATGCCAAAATAGCGACTAGGCCCAGGAAGGGTTAACGAGGCCCAGATGGATCACGACCACCAGTAGTACTGCAACTGGAGGAACAACGGAACGCCCAGGAACACACACAGACTGCGACCCAGGGTAACGGTACCGGACAATAGATGTAAAAACGTTAGGCTCGATGGCAACTGCCAGGTGACAGAGCCGACTGAGGCGCCCCGGAGACCAACCTCAATAACTGAGTAGTGACTAGCCAGCGTATAAAGTGCCAAAGAATATCTTCTACCCGGGTGAGTACTGGACGGCCCTGGTAACGGGCGCTTGGCTTGTTGGCGACTGACAGGAGCGGAGACTAACTGCGGTGCCCAGGAGACCAACCACAGTGGTACAATAACAAGCCAAACATATAATGAGCAAGTGAGATCAGCGTCAGTCCAGGGTAAGTAGGAATGAGGCAGCAAGGCACAAATGGGTCGCAGTCACGGAAAGGTAATGCAGTATTCGAGGCAACCAACTGGTCCAGCACGCTCAAGGCAGCGCACAGAAGATACTCTCTACCAGATGCGGTAGTGCACCGGACTGGAAGCACAGAACAGGAATGTCAGCCAGGCCGGCTTGGTACACGGAGCAGGAACGTCAGCCAATCCAAGTCGGTACAAGGAGCAGGAACAGGATCAGAGAGAGTAGTCAGGCAGTCCGGGTCATACACAGGATATCACACGTAAACGGCAGCAAGCTCTAAGCAACGGGAACACCACGAAAGGGCCCTGTATGAGTGACAGGGCACAGTACTTAAAGGCTACCACTGGGTGGAGTAATCACACCCTAGCCAATAAGAAAGCATTAGACATCATGTGTCAAAATGTCGCCAGCAATACACGGGCACCGTGATAGAAGGAATGGAGAAAAGGGTAGTACTAGTGAGAGCAGGACAAGTCAACTGCCTGTGTCTGCTTCAAGACGTGCTGCTCCTGCTGCCAGTGCCACCATTTCTGATCCTGCAGCCACTAGTATTGAACCTGCTGCCAGTGCTGAACCTGCTGCTAGTACTGAACCTGCTGCCACCAATATTCTGCCTGCTGCTGTTGTTTCCATGATGAGCGAAACAACTAGCTCGCCATCAACATCACCTTCTTCCTCTAGGGTAACAAGTACATCTCCTTCCAATCCACCTCGTTCATCATTACCTCCCCCGCCAAATGATAGCCACTCTGTTAATGTTAGGATATGGCAGTTCGTCTCTACCCATTGCACACTGTGTGGTGCACTGACCTCACATGAGAGTGTGGTGGAGAAGAATTGATACCAGGTCATCAGGTGGCATCTGAGGAGATTCCATCCCACAGAATATGCTAAGATGGTGGCAGGGAGGGTTCATCATTACTATTAAACTGTCAGCAAGTTCTCATGTGTCCTTAGTGGGGTCTGGACAAGGGGTACAGTGACAGCGGCAGTACTTGTTTTCAGGTGTCATGGTGTTTGGATACAGTTGTGCCCCCAGATGTTATTTACCACAAACACAGACTGTGCACATTGCAGTTGCTGATGAGATCCACTGATCCTGCTCTCAAGGGAAAAAGGTATATTGCAATAACAACGCACCCATGATGATTTTGGAGGAGGGGCAGGTGGAAAAGATTTAATGGCCAAATTCTTCTTTTCTCCACAAATACTGGGGGCTACTTATTGTGCTGCTACTGCCTCAGGCACATCAGTGGAGCTAGTTGTGGCAAATGGAACCTTCATCATCCATCTTCCATGTTACTGCTATTGTTGATTCCATTCCCTTTCAGCTGCCTTAAACAACTCAGCAGCAGCAGTACGAACAGCAGTAGCAACTCAGGAGGATATTTGACAGTGGCCACTGGCCAACATGACCTGCTGGCATTAGGCCAGTAGCGCATTTTTATTTTATTTCTCAGGACTTGTGTTTTGCAAAAAAAAGAAAAGAAAAAAACTAGTCATATAAAAAAATAAACAATTTTTGGGGGGTTTGTTTCTAACAAGTCTAAGTCCTACAAATCAGTGTTTCCTTAGGGCTTGTTCCAAACTAGATTAAGTCGTACAAATCAATGTTTCCTTAGGGCTTGTGCCAAACAAGCCTAAGTCCTAAAAATCAATGTTTCTTCAGGGCTTGGGCCTCTAATAATTCTAAGTCCTACAAAGGCCTCTAACAATAAATCAAACAAATCATCCTCTACAAAATACTCTATCAAGTCAAGTATCAGTCCACCCCAGTGGCAGGGGGTTCCTGTCTCTGTCACTTTAAATACAAATGTCTTATTTTATTTTATTGATTTATTTTTTTTATTAACTGCCCCCCCAATAGCAGTCAAGAAAGCCCCCAAAACAAATTCCCTGTTCAAATGATTCATTCATTCACCAACACAGGCACCCTCCTCAGACCCCTTTATACCAAGTCTTTTGGTTTTTATTTTATTTTATTTTATTTAGGATTGTTTTTTATTAAGTGCCCTCCAATCCCATAAACAACTCCCCAAAAATCATCCCTTGTTCAGCTGATTCTTTCCCCACACCCCACCAACACGGACACCCACATGCCCCTGTTATACAATACCTTTGGGAAATAAAATATTATTTGTAATGTGTTGTGTGTAACTTCTATGTTCCCATTGATTTCAATGGGCGAAAAAAGCGGAAGATCTGCACTTTTCAAGGGAAATTTTTCACCAAGTGGAAAGTGCCATTTTTCGCCGATTTCAGTTCCAGGCAAAAGTTTTGCCCATCCCTACTAAAGAGGGACACTTGAGAGGGATTTACAGAGACGTTTCCCTGGGTTTTTGCAGCAGTTGGAAGAGAAACGCCTGCCAGCTGGAGAGATGTGACTAATCGTTCAGCACATTACAGACTGGTACATCTGTTCTCCAGTTTACATGACTCGCGTTCCAAGACTCTGCAGTTTATTGAAATGATTTATTTTGTTTTCTAAAGCCGACAATAACTGGTGTCTAATTGTGCTGACAAATCACAAGGGATTGAAGTCTGTTTTACTATGGAAATGACTTAAAGTAAAATGATACCAAAACAACGACTTTCTTCCATTTCCGTTTTTATTCCCTGCCGAAATGGATTGTTATAACAACACTTATAAAGAACTAATTTGAGCTAAAACGCTCCAAAAATACTGTTGCAAATTTAGGAACAAATTCCAGAAGATACATCGATACAGGATCAGGGCCGGATTCACAGTGGTGCAATTCTGAATCCAACCAAATGCACCATAATTAAAATAATAGACCAATGGGGAGCGGTAGAGATAGCTTATCTAGATTTCAGTAAAGCATTTGACACTGTCCCTCATAGAAGACTCATAAATAAATTGCAGTGTTTGGGTCTAGATGTAAAAATAGTTAAATGGATAAGGCAATGGCTGAGTGACAGGAGACAGAAGGTGGTCATCAATTGAGAATTTTCGGACGAAAGGAGTGTTAGTAGTGGGGTACCTCAGGGATCTGTACTGGGGCCCATTTTTTAAAATATTTTTATGAGTGATATTGCAGAATGTCTTCAAGGAAAGGTATGTCTTTTTGCAGATGATACAAAGATCTGCAATAGGGTAGACATTCCAGGGGGAATAAGCCAAATGACAAATAATTTAGGTAAATTAGAAGAATGGAGAAGAGTGTGGCAGCTGCAGTTTAATGCTGCTAAATGTAAAATAATGCACGTAGGAAATAAAAATCCAAACGAAAAATATACTATTATGGGTACTCTGCTGTCAGAGACAACAGAGGAAAGGGATTTGGGAATAATTATTTCTAATGACTTAAAGGTAGGCAGGCAATGTAATAAAGCAGTGGGGAATGCAAGCAGGGTGCTGGGTTGTATAGCTAGGGGCATTAGTAGCAGAAAAAAGGAAGTGGCCATGTCACTCTACAGATCTCTAGATAGACCTCACCGAGAGTATTGTACAGTACTGGAGACCCCATCTCCAGAAGGATATAGATACTCTAGAGTATTATGTACAGTACTGGAGACCCCATGTCCAGAAGGATATAGATACTCTAGAGTACTGTGTACAGTACCAGAGACCCCATCTCCAGAAGGATATAGATACTCTAGAGTATTGTGTTCAGTACTGGAGACCCCATCTCCATAAGGATAGAGATACTCTAGAGTATTGAGTATAGTAATGGAGACCCCATCTGCAGAAGGATATAGATACTATAGGGTATTGTGTACAGTACTGGAGACCTCATCTCCAGAAGGATATTGATACACTAGAGTATTGTGTACAGTACTGGAGACCCCATCTCCAGAAGGATATAGATACTCTAGAGTATTGTGTACAGTACAGGAGACCACATCTCCAGAAGGATATAGATACTCTAGAGTATTGTGTACAGTACAGGAGACCCCATCTCCAGAAGGATATTGATACTATAGAGAGAATTCAGAGAAGGACTACTAAAATGGTGACTGGATTACAGGAAAAGAAATATCAGGATAGACTAAAGGATCTGAATATGTATAGCTTGGAGGAGAGAAGAGAGAGAGGGGATATGATAGACACATTCACATACATGAAGGGATTCAACAAAGTGCAGGAGGGAAGTACAGTTCAATGGAGTAAAAATGTTAGGACAAGAGACCATAGTCTAAAACTAGAGGGACACAGATTTAGACGTAATGTAAGAAAGATTTACTTCACTGAGAGGTTAGTAGATAAGTGGAATAGTCTACCAGCAGAAGTGGTAGAAGTTAATACAGTGACAGAATTTAAGCATGCATGAGATAGGCATAAGGCGGTCCTTAACGTAAGAAAAGACCAAGGACCAAAAAAGGTTTGAGGTTTTTACAGTAGGAAAATAGGTGACTAGATGGGCTGAATGGTTCTTATCTGCCGTCAAATTCTATGTTTCGATGTATTGCAGACAGACTCCAGCTACTCCTCCTAGCGTTTAGTTCCTGAACTGCAGTCAGATCTCAGCATCTTGTCTCGTCTTGCTAATTGCTGCCTGGAAATTGATTCTAGAACTCCACATGTGACCATTTCTACAGACCCTGCCCCATCATCCTGAGCGTGTCTGGCTCAGCTGGACGTTACCAGTATTAGCCACAGCAAAACTGTGCAGTGGTCGGTAAGTGTTCTCTTGCTCTGCACTCTAACATTGCATCTTAGAGACTAGGTCATCACACCCCGGTATTGTGACACAGCCTCTGTTAAGCAATGTATATTTATCCAAAAGTATTTTAGACAAATCTCATCTTCCTTGTGCATTTTTTCTTTGAAGGTTACAAAACTCCACAATTCAGCCAACATTGCAAGTCCACTGCTTTGGAGTTCTACTAGATGCCACCCTTTCCTTTACCCCCCACATCCATTCTCTTCTAAATACTTCTACTTCCCAGTATGAAACATCTCCAAGATTCAACCTTTTCTCACACAAGATAAAATTCTCATTCACTTTCTTGTAATATCCCGTCTGGACTACAGCAACTCCATCTTAATTGGCCTGTCTCTCACCTGGCTATCCCTGCTCCAGTCCATTCTGAATACCTCTTCTTAACTAATACATTTCACCCACTGCTCCTCTACAGCTGCCCCTCTCTGCCAATCCCTCCACTGGCTCTCTATTGCCTCCAGAAGGAAATTCAAAGTCTTCCTTTTATATCCTTCTTGTCTCCAAATACTTTCCCAAGTGATGTCTTCATTTTGCCCATGACCTGCGCCACTTTTCTCCTATCAACAATTCTTCCCATTTCTCAGGACCTATCAGAACTTCTAGGGCAGGTGTCGGCCTGCAAGAGAGGGAGTGATCGAGAGCGCTGGGTAGGGAGCATCGCTAGTTGTGCGGTGACTGTCTAGGCAGGACCGTGCTGCGGCTAGGGCCGTAATGAAGTTGTGGCCGCAAAGCCAGATGTCAGATCCCGGTTGAGCTGGAACCCTGACCTGGACAGAATTACCGTAGACAGTACTGACTCTCCTGCAGGGGGGAGCAAAGGCTAGAGAGCGGTGACTAGGGTTCGTGGCTGGAGTGCGTAGGCTACCTGGTAGCATAGACTCCCCAGGGAAAAACAGAGAAACCTGACAAGAAGTACAGTAAGTGGTTCAATGTTGTACCTACTGGAGACCACTCTACAAGGAGTAGCAGCAAACGTAGGCTGGAACCGGACAGGAGTCAGGGGTCAATACTAACTGGACTGAGACGTATCAAAAACGTCAGGCAGGAAGAGGAGTCATAGGAATAACCAAAAGGTCATACACTGCTAGGCTGGGTAAGGTATCCAGAACGTGAGGCAAAAGAGGAGTCAAGGAAATAGCCAAAAGGTCATATACTGCTGGACTGGATAAGGAGAGTTCAGAGAACTAGACAAGATACTAGGGGAACCTGAAGTAGGTGAGAGTACCTTACAGGAACACTGTGTTAGTGCTCCGAGCGGCTGAAGTGCGGCCGTATAAGCGCGCCGAGGGATGAAGTCAGCAACCGGTGATGCGGCAAACCCGGAAGTAAGACCGAAGGCAGCCATAGCTCAGAGGACTCACGGGTGTGGACACGAGGTAGCGTTACACCATTCCCGTCTCCAGGAATTCTCCCGTGCTGCACCCATCCTGTAGAATTCTCTACCTCAGTCTGTCTCACTCTTACCTACATTACACAGCTTTAAACAGTCTCTGAGAACCCACCTGTTCAGATAAGCTTACCAATAGACAATAGACTTAGCAGTAGTGCGCAGTGCCAACTGGCAGCTGCAAAGGCCAGTAAGATATTGGCATGTATTAAAAGGGGTATTGACTCAAGGGAGGAAGATATAATTATGCCTCTTTACAGATCCATGGTAAGACCCCACTTAGAATATGCTGTTCAATTCTGGGCTCCCTTTCTGAAAAAGAACATTATGGAACTAGAGAGAGTGCAGAGGAGGGCTACAAAACTAGTAAGGGGAATGGAAAGTTTTAGTTATGAAGAAAGGCTAGAAAAGTTAAACTTGTACACACTAGAGAAACCGCGTCTTAGAGGGGATATGATAACACTATATAAATATGTTCAGGACCCATACAAAGGGCTCTCCAAAGACCTGTTCATTAACAGAACAGAACACATGACAAGGGGCCACCCGCTTAGACTTGAGGAAAGGAGATTTAATCTACAACAGCGGAAGGGTTTCTTTACAGTAAGGACAATAAAGGTATGGAATTCACTGCCTGAGGAGGTGGTGCTATCGAAACCATTAGATGCCTTTAAAAGGGGCCTGGATACTTATTTAAAAGAGCAGAACATAGAGGGCTATGTACGTTAGTATTGGGATGAATATTTAGTTGGGGCTTGTTGATCCAGGGAGAAATCTGATTGCCATTTGGAATCAAGAAGGAATTTTTTTCCCCCCATTCAAGGCAGAATTTTAAATTGCTAATTGAGGGGGGGGGTTGCCTTCTTTTGGATCAACGATGGTAAACAGGAATAGGAAAAGGTTGAACTAGATGGACGCAAGTCTTTTTTCAACCTAAATTACTATGTTACTATGTTACATTTAATATCTGCCATACAGACTACTGTGTCTGTTCTTTGCCTTCTCAAATCCTCCCTATTCCCTAAGGTATAGTCACCTTGCTATGCACTGGATGTTCCACGTCCCAGTGTATTATAGATCACCCTCCTCCAAGCCGTCCCTTTACCATCTGTGTTAGCGTCTAGATTGTAAGCTCACAGGAGTGGGGTCCTCACACCTTTTGTCTCATATTTTTATGCATATCTGTCACATAACTCATGTAATGTTTCATTGTGTGTCAGATTGTTTGTAACCCTATTTTATTGTACAGAGCTGCGGAATCAGCTAGCATTTTATGTATAAATAATAATAATACATGCAATTAAGTGTGCTCCAATAAGGCTTTTATAATTAGCCTTTTTAAATTTTAGTTTTAATTTTAATTAGTCTTCTTAAATTTTAATGTTTTAGGTGAACCCTTGTTTATGGGTTTTAAAAATGTCATATTATAGTCAATGCTCTCCTTACCTGTATATTGTATACCATTTCTGAATCAGAAATTAAACCTTTGAGTGCCAGAGGGGTACGCAACGCATTGCAAAGCAATGCGTTGCGTACCCCTCTGGCACTCAAAAGGTTAAAAATAATAGGTGCTGTGCCAAAAAAAAAAAAACAATGTTGTGTTGAGGTGAATGCAGTAATAATCAGACAAGTTTCTTTTTTATAAGAAAGCAGTTTGTTTAACAGTGATGAACTGCAGGGTAATATGTGTATACAAAGAGGAAATAATACAGATTAAAGGTGGAGCAACACCTTCTAATAATAACAGTACTATGACCTGAAAATCCCAATGGCCCTTATGAATTTTACCTTTATACAAAAGACAACATCTCCACTCAGCCGTGGATGTCAGGGTATGGCGGTAGACATGACAGCTGTTGGTAGTTTCTTTCAAACGGAAGCAGGCGAATTGCACGAGCCCACTTGGTGCTTTAGGACCCAGTGGGATGTGTAACGTGTTGCGTTGGATACCCCTCTGGAACTCAGTAGGGTAAGACTGCCATGTGCAGGGAGCGGAGTTTGAGGACTTGTGGTCCTGCCAGCAATTCTATGGACCTAACATCCAGGAAGATGTTATCTCTTGAACAAAGGTAAAAGGGCAAAGCTTCATAGAGGCCATTGGGAATTTTTTACCAAGTTAAGAGGAGGTTTATTATTAAGAAATATTAGTTCTTCTGTATAAAGATGAGAGACTACAGGTTAATATGTCTCTCTGGGTAAAGGTACCGTGTCTCTCTGTAGGGGAAAATAAATGGTTCTTCTGTCAAGGGAGGGGGCAGAGGTGATAACTGCCCCCTCCCCGGCCCCCTCAGCTGGTCATATGTCTGGTCTGGTGGGTCACTGCCTCGTTCTGTTTCCTGTTTTCACATGTAAATGGAATACACAGAGCTTACAATCCAAATGGAGATACACCTGTAGTGTGGCTCCAATTACATTGCAAGCTCTGTGGTATCACTAGTGTAGATCCATTTCAGTTGTAAGCTCTGTGGTATCACTAGTGTAGATCCATTTCAGTTGTAAGCTCTGTGGTATCACTAGTGTAGATCCATTTCAGTTGTAAGCTCTGTGGTATCACTAGTGCAGCTCCATTTCAGTTGTAAGCTCTGTGGTATCACTAGTGTAGATCCATTTCAGTTGTAAGCTCTGTGGTATCACTAGTGTAGATCCAATTACATTGTAAGCTCTGTGGTATCACTAGAGTAGATACAATTACATTGTAAGCACTGTGGTATCACTAGTGTAGATACAATTAAATTGTAAACTCTGTGGTATCACTAGTGTAGATACAATTAAATTGTAAACTCTGTGGAATCACTAGTGTAGATCCAAGTAATTGTAAGCTCTGTGGTATCACTAGTGTAGATCCAAGTAATTGTAAACTCTGTGGTATAACTAGTGTAGCTCCAATTACATTGTAAACTCTGTGGTATCACTAGTGTAGATACAATTAAATTGTAAGCTCTGTGGTATCACTAGAGTAGATACAATTACATTGTAAGCACTGTGGTATCACTAGTGTAGATACAATTAAATTGTAAACTCTGTGGTATCACTAGTGTAGATACAATTAAATTGTAAACTCTGTGGAATCACTAGTGTAGATACAATTAAATTGTAAACTCTGTGGTATCACTAGTGTAGATACAATTAAATTGTAAACTCTGTGGTATCACTAGTGTAGATCCAAGTAATTGTAAGCTCTGTGGTATCACTAGTGTAGCTCCAGTTAAATTGTAAACTCTGTGGTATCACTAGTGTAGCTCAAATTAAATTGTAAGCTCTGTGGTATCACTAGTGTAGATCCAAGTAATTGTAAGCTCTGTGGAATCACTAATGTAGCTCCAGTTAAATTGTAAGCTCTGTGGTATCACTAGTGTAGATCCAAGTAATTGTAAGCTCTGTGGTATCACTAGTGTAGATCCAAGTAATTGTAAACTCTGTGGTATAACTAGTGTAGCTTCAATTACATTGTAAACTCTGTGGTATCACTAGTGTAGATACAATTAAATTGTAAGCTCTGTGGTATCACTAGAGTAGATACAATTACATTGTAAGCACTGTGGTATCACTAGTGTAGATACAATTAAATTGTAAACTCTGTGGTATCACTAGTGTAGATACAATTAAATTGTAAACTCTGTGGAATCACTAGTGTAGATACAATTAAATTGTAAACTCTGTGGTATCACTAGTGTAGATACAATTAAATTGTAAACTCTGTGGTATCACTAGTGTAGATCCAAGTAATTGTAAGCTCTGTGGTATCACTAGTGTAGCTCCAGTTAAATTGTAAACTCTGTGGTATCACTAGTGTAGCTCAAATTAAATTGTAAGCTCTGTGGTATCACTAGTGTAGATCCAAGTAATTGTAAGCTCTGTGGAATCACTAGTGTAGCTCCAGTTAAATTGTAAGCTCTGTGGTATCACTAGTGTAGCTCAAATTAAATTGTAAGCTCTGTGGTATCACTAGTGTAGATCCAAGTAATTGTAAGCTCTGTGGTATCACTAGTGTATCTCCAATTAAACTGTAAACTCTGTGGTATCACTAGTGTAGATCCAATTAAATTGTAAGCTCTGTGGTATCACTAGTGTAGCTCCAATTAAATTGTAAACTCTGTGGTATCACTAGTGTAGCTCCAATTAAATTGTAAACTCTGTGGTATCACTAGTGTAGCTCCAATTAAATTGTAAACTCTGTGGTATCACTAGTGTAGCTCAAATTAAATTGTAAGCTCTGTGGTATCACTAGTGTAGATCCAAGTAATTGTAAGCTCTGTGGAATCACTAGTGTAGCTCCAGTTAAATTGTAAGCTCTGTGGTATCACTAGTGTAGATCCAAGTAATTGTAAGCTCTGTGGTATCACTAGTGTAGATCCAATTAAATTGTAAGCTCTGTGGTATCACTAGTGTAGCTCCAATTAAATTGTAAGCTCTGTGGTATTACTAGTGTAGCTCAAATTAAATTGTAAGCTCTGTGGTATTACTAGTGTAGCTCAAATTAAATTGTAAACTCTGTGGTATCACTAGTGTAGATACAATTAAATTGTAAACTCTGTGGAATCACTAGTGTAGATACAATTAAATTGTAAACTCTGTGGTATCACTAGTGTAGATACAATTAAATTGTAAACTCTGTGGTATCACTAGTGTAGATCCAAGTAATTGTAAGCTCTGTGGTATCACTAGTGTAGCTCCAGTTAAATTGTAAACTCTGTGGTATCACTAGTGTAGCTCAAATTAAATTGTAAGCTCTGTGGTATCACTAGTGTAGATCCAAGTAATTGTAAGCTCTGTGGAATCACTAGTGTAGCTCCAGTTAAATTGTAAGCTCTGTGGTATCACTAGTGTAGATCCAAGTAATTGTAAGCTCTGTGGTATCACTAGTGTAGATCCAAGTAATTGTAAGCTCTGTGGTATCACTAGTGTATCTCCAATTAAACTGTAAACTCTGTGGTATCACTAGTGTAGATCCAATTAAATTGTAAGCTCTGTGGTATCACTAGTGTAGCTCCAATTAAATTGTAAACTCTGTGGTATCACTAGTGTAGCTCCAATTAAATTGTAAACTCTGTGGTATCACTAGTGTAGCTCAAATTAAATTGTAAGCTCTGTGGTATCACTAGTGTAGATCCAAGTAATTGTAAGCTCTGTGGAATCACTAGTGTAGCTCCAGTTAAATTGTAAGCTCTGTGGTATCACTAGTGTAGATCCAAGTAATTGTAAGCTCTGTGGTATCACTAGTGTAGATCCAATTAAATTGTAAGCTCTGTGGTATCACTAGTGTAGCTCCAATTAAATTGTAAGCTCTGTGGTATTACTAGTGTAGCTCAAATTAAATTGTAAGCTCTGTGGTATCACTAGTGTAGCTCCAATTAAATTGTAAACGCTGTGGTATCACTAGTGTAGCTCAAATTAAATTGTAAGCTCTGTGGTATCACTAGTGTAGATCCAAGTAATTGTAAGCTCTGTGGTATCACTAGTGTAGATCCAAGTAATTGTAAGCTCTGTGGAATCACTAGTGTAGCTCCAATTAAATTGTAAATTCTGCAGTATCACTAGTGTAGCTCAAATTAAATTGTAAGCTCTGTGGTATCACTAGTGTAGATCCAATTAAATTGTAAGCTCTGTGGAATCACTAATGTAGATCCAAGTAATTGTAAGCTCTGTGGAATCACTAGTGTAGATCCACGTAATTGTATGCTCTGTGGTATCACTAGTGTAGATCCAAGTAATTGTAAGCTCTGTGGTATCACTAGTGTAGCTCCAAGTAATTGTAAGCTCTGCGGTATCGGTAGTGTAGATCCAAGTTATTGTAAGCTCTGTGGTATCACTAGTGTAGCTCCAGTTAAATTGTAAGCTCTGTGGTATCACTAGTGTGTCTTCAGTTCAGTTGTAACCTTTTCCCTTACTTCATAACATTAAAGTCAGTTATAAAATAAACAGAAACAGGTGGGCTGGGATATTGGGCTGGAATGATAATAGAAGTGGGCCACTGGATTGTACTTGTCCCCCACACCAAAATGTGTCAGCCCTCCCCTGCTTTCTTTAATATGTGTAAAGTGTGGTACCGTGTTTGCCATAGATAATGATGCAAACTGGTCCAGTGATACATTTACTGACTGAGTGGCTCTAGGAAGCAAGATTTCAAGACAACTTAGGTCTGTTTTCCAGGCATAATAACAATTATAAGGATTCTTATTACGTCTGAGAAGAGACCTAGTTGCCTTGAAATCTTACATCCTAGAGCCACTCAGTTACCAGTAACGGTATCACGTTTATTGTACCAGCCTGCTGGAATCTGTGAGCTGGATTCTCAGCTTCTTAATTGTGACTGTGACTGCGGTTGAACGAACACAGGAAATTAGAAGAATCTCTAATTGTTTCATAGATTGAAAAGCCCCAGGGCACTTCCATCTCTCTGGCCAGGAGAGTGACCTGAAATTAGGGTTGTTTGTCAGCGAAAGGAACAAGGGATGTAGATAATCTGTAAATAGACTGGACTGTATTCGGAGTGCTAAGGTCATTTTACTTTTAAATGGGAGCAAAAATAATAATAACTCCCAATTTACCTTACTGTGCTCATGAAATACTAATGACCACAATTAAGTTTTCCCTTGCAGCCTAAATGTATAACCTTACATTTATCTATATTAAACCTCATCTAACATTTCTCTACCCATTCACTCAGGTTATCCAAATTAAAGGAGCAGTAAACTTTTTTTATGAAAAAATATATATTGTGGGGATTTTCCTGCTGAGTAAAATAAGGGCACTCCCACTGCCGAGAGATTTATATTTCCAGAGTTATTACAGTTTAAACCCATGTTTTTTTACATTAGCAGTGCCCTCTAGTGGTCAAATTCTAATTAGATTTCCTGTTAGATTCTAATGGAGAGCAAAGTCAGAAAAGTCAGAGACATACAGTCCTCCATAGAATGTGATAGAAACTGCTGAGTCACTTCCTGTCAGTTAGAACTATCAGGAAGTAAACACAGTAAATTCACTTCCTGTCAGTTAGAACTATCAGGAAGTAAACACAGTACATTCACTTCCTGTCATTTAGAAGAACCAGAAAGTAAACACAGTAAATTAACTTCCTGATTATTTAAACTGCTATAATTTTGAATAAAACATCTGACAGCGATGGGAGTGACCTTGTTATATTCAGCAGGAAAAGCTCTATAAAATACATGTTTTCATAAAAAAAGTTTACTGCTCCTTTAAAAAAGCATTGGGCCTAGGACTGAACCCTATGGAACCCCACTTATAACTTTAGACAAAGATGAAAAGGTCCCATTTACACCAACTCTCTGCCATCTATCATTTAACCAGTTCTCAGTCCATGTACAGATAACAATGCCCAAACCGAAGCCTTTTAATTTATGCAGTAACCTGTTGTGAGGTATACTACATCAACAGCAATACCCTTTCTCCAGATTACCAATTTCCTTTTCATAGAATGCAAATATATTAGTTTGACATAATCATAAAATCCTACTAATAATGTTGGTTATTATCTTTGCCCCTAACGTCTCTACATTCTCACTGGACCCTTCATTACTACTTTTACTTATACTAGTTGTAAACGCGTGCTTTGTATACAGGCATACCTCACCATCTGTCACTTTGCGGGGTGTAGGAACCTCCGTAGTCCTGGCACTGGTTCAGTTGCTGGGGTGCGCTGCTTGGGAACGAGGCTTGGGTGACGGCGAACCAGATACTCCCTTGCTTGATTGTTCCACCCCATCTGATCCGGGGTGCAACCAGGATGGTAGTACTCTGGGAATTGTGCAAAACGCAGGCCAGTGTATGCTGGAACAGAACTGAACCGGGAACAAGGACCAGAACAGCGAGTGGATAACCAGGACAGGTACCTGGGGTTGATCCGAACCGTGGTCAGTAGGATAGCAGGGTCAGTAGCCAGAAAGTCAAAGCAGAGCCGTGGTCAGAGAAATAGCCGGGTCAGTTGCCAGAAGATCAAACATGCATACACAATCTCTCAGGAATGCTGAACAAGCAATATGCAGCACTGCATAAGCAGTTTAAAAAAGAAGATGAGACCAATGGGGAGACACATAGGGACAGGCATGACCCAGGAAAGAAGCCCATAGGACTTGGCCAGCCAATGGAGACTCGCCTGCACCGTCATGCTGGACTTCGAGTGTACGCATGCGTAGGAGACATCAAGCCATGCAAGTCCGCCGAAGGAGGATGCGTCGAGGAAGAGAGAGGGGACAGCGACAAAAACATTAACACCACCTCTTTTATTTACTATATCCCTCCTAAAATTAAATATCCCTTTAGATTGCCTGCCCAGTTGTATATCATCCTACTAGGTGTCACTAATACGTAGAAGATCATACTGCTCATTCCCTACAGTTACTTCCAGTTACTCCATCTGATCAGCCACACTATACAAGCCTTTGCAAACATCAATTTTATCCAGTTTAAACCTGTGTTTTTTTTACATTAGCAGTGCCCTCTAGTGGTCAGATTCCGATTCTGTAACATTCTATTTGAGAAGAAATATTCTGTTACATTCTGATTGAGATGAAAGTCACTGACAGTTTTCCATAGAATGTGATATAAACTGCTGTGTCACATCCTGTCAGTTAGAACTTCCAGGAAGTAATCATACTGTAATTCACTTCCTAACTGTTTGAACTGTTATAACATTTGAATAAATAAGTGGCCTTGTTTTACTCAGCAAGAAAAAGCCCTATAACATATATATTTTCATTAAAAAAAAGTTTACTGCTCCTTTAATTAACAGGTCTTTGGGGACAGAGGTTGAGTTACTCAGCGATTTCCCTTGTAGCTCTGCCCACAGTCAGTTCTGGTCACTCTCCACCGTTCTCACAAAGATAATTCTAAGGGCAAACCACGCCTCCACTCTTCCCTATCCCTCCCTCCCCAGTCAAGCACGTCCCAATTTATGATGCAAATCGCAAAATTTATGCACTTCCACCCCAGACCTCGGTGGTGCAACATTAACACCTAAAGCCGATCTGGGTTTACATCCACTTAAAGTGGAACTTCCACCCTACATGACTTAATCTTGATAGGTTCCTCTCATAAAGTGATATTTAAGTTTTCTTATCTTTTCTTGTAAATGTTTCTGTATTTCTAGAAATATTAAAGGGATAGTAATACTTTGTTTTATCTTTATTTTATTTTGTAGGCATTAAAAAGACATGAAGAACGATATAAGTCTTATCTCTCAAACCTTTATGGTATGAGAGATATTCACAAGCAAAGTTCCCCCTCCCGCCCCTTTTACCTAGTGTAAGCCATCTCTTCTCAGATGTGGAATCCAGTCCATAGACCAGACAGATAACAGCAGGGGACAATCTTCTTCCTATGAGAACAATGAAAGTCCTGCCCCCCTTGACAAGTTTTTCAGGTTTTTCCCTTATCTTAATTGAAGATTGTCCCTCTCTGCAGTCTACCTGGGCACCTCCCTTCTGATCTGGCTGAACAGTGTTACATCAGTAAAAGGGACGGGAGGGGGATACTTTATCATTCAATTACTACTGAACTACAACTCTGACAGAATTGAAATAGCACTCTACAAAGTCCAAATACTATGATGATTAATTAGAGCTGCTTTTATTATGAAACATTACTATCCCTTTAAATTGAAATTGTACCTGATGACTTTTCTTCCTTGCTCCATGCAGTAAAGCTGTATCCCACAGCTCCAAAGTCACCCCCACCCCCGTTGTCAAATCCCTCCTTCAACCTGCCCCGGCTTGTCCTCCTGACTTGGCGTTCTCTCGCCCTCCTGTGGACGTCTCATCCCAGGGGATGCTTTGCAATCTGTGAGTGACACAGACAGGGAGGGACAGCGTGAGCGCTCTCAAACCCACTCTGACAGAAGGTAGGATTTAACCCTTTGAGTACCAGAGTGGTACGGAATGCATGGCAAAGCAATGCATTCCGTATCACTCGGGCACTCAAAGGGTTAAATGATCCGGACACTTTTGAACGTTTATTGCACTATTTTATTATTACAATAGAGGTTCTCAATTAATGGGAGGTGATGTGTATAACCATGATAGTTCCCCTTTAAAGGGACAGCAATGTCCCATAAAAAATCTTTATAGTTTTGTAGTGCTTAAAAAATGCAACTATATGCAACAAATCCTATCTCTCAAACCGCTACAATTTGAGAGATATCCTCCGCTAACGTTTCCCTTTTCCTGCTGTCAGCTGTAACACTGACAGCAGGAGATCTGTGTAGGCCGACACGAGGAGGCTCTCCAGCAGAGCCAAAATTGTGTTATTTAGAACAAAGTACTTCATTGTAATGGTCTACAAAGTATGCTTGCAAACCAGGCACACTTTGTAGACCTTTCCAATTATGTAATTATTTTCCAATAACGAGAGTTTCGGCTCAGGGAAAGGGAAGGGAGGGGGGAAATTTCGTGCCAAATATCTCTCAAACCATAGCGGTTTAAGAGATAGGTTTTGTTGCATATATATATATATATATATATATATTTATTTTTTTTTTTTTTTTTTAAGCACTACAAAAGTATGAAGATTTTTTTCTGGGCCATTACTGTCCCTTTAAATCACCTATACTTCATACAGCATCTGAAAAGTATCTGTTTTCTTCCTGAGACCTAAAATCTAGTCTAATACCTGCTCAGAGGGAGCAGATTTCCCCTCCTTTCCATGGCTCTTGGTACCACAATACTGTTGAGGTAGTGTCTGGGATTGTCTGTAAATGAACCCAGATAAGGTAACAGATTTCCTTAATACAAGATCAATGAAGGGATAGTAATACTTGAATTTAAGAATGTTTAATATTGTACATATTAAAAAAATGAATTAAACAATGTAAGTCCCATTTCTGTAACGTTGCTAGTTTTTATAGATATAAGTCTCCCCCTCCCGCTCCTTTTACCCACATCAGCGCTCTAGCTGACAGACTGAGATCCTGGTCCCAGGACCGGGCGGCTCATCTGCAGACCCAAATAACATGGTTTACAAAGACATAGATATAGAAAGCAAATTATCAATATTTGCAGATGACACTAAATTGTGCAGGGTAATTAATTCAGAACAGGATAATTACTCTTTACAGAGGGATTTATATAAAATGGCAGATTGGGCAAACAAATGGAATATGAAGTTTTATGTGGAAAAGTGTAAAATCATGCATTTGGGAGGAAACAATCCCAAGGCTACTTCTAAACTTAATGGAATCATTTTAGGTGACTCATTGCTAGAGAAAGACCTGGGTATCCTTGTCAACTACAAACTTGGAAACAGTGACCAGTGTCAAACATCAGTAGCAAAGGCAAACAAAGTCCTGTCTTGTATAAAAAGAGGTATTGAAGCAAGAGTGGATATCATTATTTTGCCATTATACAAATCGCTAGTAAGACCTCACCTTGAGTATGCAGTGCAATTTTGGGCACCGGTTCTGAAAAAGGATATACTAGAACTAGAGAGGGTACAGCGGAGAGCAACAAAATTAATTAAGGGAATAGAGGACTTGACGTATGAGGAACGACTAGACAAACTTGGTTTATTTACTCTAGAGAAAAGATGACTAAGAGGAGACCTTATCACATTGTACAAGTATATGAGAGGTCAATACAAGAATCTCTGCAGTGAGCTATTTATTCCAAGGCCTGATCAGGGGACCAGGGGACACCCCTTGAGATTAGAGGAAAGGAGGTTTAGACTTCAGCAGAGGAAAGGGTTTTTTACAGTAAGGTCTGTTAAATTGTGGAATTCATTGCCCAGGGAGGTAGTTATGGCAGATACAATAGATACATTCAAGAGAAGATTAGACACATTTATTTCCAAAGGGAACATACAGAGTTATACTGTTTATTAGTAGGCAGATCAGGAAGGTCTGATAAAGACTAATTTAATTGGTAGCAGGAAAGCTATAACATTACTGGGGTATGAGGAGAAGGTTGAACTTGATGGACTTGTGTCTTTATTCAACCTAATTCTCTATATTACTATATATGTAGAACTGTCTACAAAGTGTGGCTGGTTTGCAAGCACACTTTGTAGACAGTTCCAATGAAGTATTCATTTCTAAATATTGTTTTTTTTCGGCTCTCCTGAAGAGCCGCCGGCCAGTCCCAGGACCAGGATCTCCTTCTGTCAGCTAGAGTGCTTACGTCAGTGAAAGGGGGCGGAGGGGGGAACTTTAGCTGCATATATCTCTCAAGCTATGCATGTTTGAGAGGTGGGAGGTAAGTCATTGCATTTATATTTTTAATAGCTACACTATTAAACTTTCTTAAAAGTAACCAAAACTATCCCTTTAAATTTAAGTATTGCTTAGTAAATCAGGTCCGGTGATGGCCAGTATTTAATACAAGCAGACAAAAGTGTCTTTGCAGTTGAAGGCTTGTGTCATTTCAGTCCATTAATAGAGGTGATAGATTAGGAAGGAAAGTGATGCTCTGAACGTGTTATAAGGTTATTTTTATTTATTCTGTAAGTCAATCGTCTTCACACAAATACATTTGATTTACACCATGGTACATTCTCTTATAGAATCAGCTCGATAATATAATCATTTCCCAGCAGCCCTTAGGGGAATTCATTTCGTCAACACTTTAAGGATGATATACGAATAGGACATGGAGCAATTTTGGAGATCACCAGCATTACCAAAGGGGAAAAATAATCCTAAAATTACCACTGATGTAAACAGGAATTGTAAACCTTTAAATGCTAGAAATGTTACTTTTGCATTTGAGATTTTTTAGCATTGCTAATTTTTTTTGAAGCAATGTAATTTTTATCAGCAATGAGAATTTTTGTATGCACTTTATGAATTCTGTATAAGCAATTGACAAAATGTCTCCTTATCGTTATTAAATATTTTAAAATAAATCATAATCAATTATCATCGCTGTAAGTTTTGCTTTTAAAGGGATAGTAATACTTAAAATGTAAAAAAATATATATGTTGTAGGGTTTATCCCCCTGAGTAAAACAAGAGTATTCCCACTGCTGAATGGTGTTTCATTCAAAAGTTATTAATTTTCAAAGTTGAATTTTTTAGCTGCAATATCACTGTGGCCTGAAATTGTACAGTGGCACTGTTGCTACACCATCCTATTGAGATTTATGGTCCCGGGACCAGAGCTGTCCATAGGATCATGTAGCAACAGCACCACTGTACAATTTCAGGCCACTGTGATATTGCACCTAAAAAATTCAACTTTGAAAATTAATAACTTTTGAATGAAACACCTTTCAGCAGTGGGGGTACTCTTGTTTTACTCAGGGAGATAAACCCTACAACATATTTATTTTTACATTTTATGTATTACTGTCCCTTTAAAGCACAGTTTTGCTGAATAGAGCCTGTAACATCTTTATCTTTTTCAGACTCCTCTAATGTGCGACTGTAGGATAACAGGTATTTTAGGGCAGATGGCATCTCATTGTTATCTTGTTATTAATGAAGAATTAAAACAGGTTAAAAAGCTTACAGATCTATTTTAGTTGGTGTTGTCTGTTTTAAAGAGATAGAAAAGGTTAATTTTTTAGGCACTGTAAAATATGAAAGAGTGTGTCCAATACTAAGTAGCTTAAATTATAATCAGGGTTTGATATCTACCCGTTCCCTGATGTTAATCTATTGTACAGTGAAGTGGTTGAATGGTCAGTTGTCCATGGCAACAAAACCGAGCATTCACTCACAGACAGACCTTGTGTATAGACTATATATGTAATATTATAGTGAGTATATCCCACAATGCACTGTGTGTATAGACTGCTAGTCTGTGTATCTTATATTCTAGTGAGTATATCCCACAATGGACTGCATGTATAGACTGCTAGTCTGTGTACGTTATATTATAGTGAGTATATCCCACAATGCACTGTGTATAGACTGCTAGTCTGTGTATGTTATATTACACTGAGTATATCCCATAATGCACTGTTTGTATAGACTGCTAGTCTGTGTATGTTATATTATAGTGAGTATATCCCACAATGCACTGTTTGTATAGACTGCTAGTCTGTGTATGTTATATTATACTGAGTATATCCCACAATGCACTGTGTGTATAGACTGTTAGTCTGTGTATGTTATAATATAGTGATTATTTCCCACAATGCACTGTGTGTATAGACTGCTAGTCGCGTATAATATCATATTATAGTGAGCATATTCCACAATGCACTGTGTGTATAGCCTATTAGTCTGTGTATCTTATATTATAGTGATTATATCCCACAATGCACTGTGTGTATAGACTACAAGTCATGTATAACATTATATTATAGTGAGTATATCCCACAGTGCACTGTGTGTATAGACTACAAGTCATGTATAATATTATATTATAGTGAGTATATCCCACAGTGCACTATGTGTATAGACTACAAGTCATGTATAATATTATATTATAGTGAGTATATCCCACAATGCACTGTGTGTATAGACTACAAGTCATGTATAATATTATATTATAGTGAGTATATCCCACAGTGCACTGTGTGTATAGACTACAAGTCATGTATAATATTATATTATAGTGAGTATATCCCACAGTGCACTATGTGTATAGACTACAAGTCATGTATAATATTATATTATAGTGAGTATATCCCACAGTGCACTGTGTGTATAGACTACAAGTCATGTATAATATTATATTATAGTGAGTATATCCCACAGTGCACTGTGTGTATAGACTACAAGTCATGTATAATATTATATTATAGTGAGTATATCCCACAATGCACTGTGTGTATAGACTACAAGTCATGTATAATATTATATTATAGTGAGTATATCCCACAGTGCACTGTGTGTATAGCCGGCTAGTTGTGTATTATATTATATTATAGTGAGTCTTTCCCACAATGCACTGTGTATATAGTCTGCTAGTCATGTATAATATTATAATATAGTGAGGCTATCCCACAATGCACTGAGTGTATAGACTGCTAATGATGAATAATATATTATTGTGGGTATATCCCACAATGCAATGTGTGTATAGCCTGCTAGTTGTGTATAATATTATAATATAGTGAGGCTATCCCACAATGCACTGAGTGTATAGACTGTTAATGGTGTATAATATAGTGGGTATATCCCACAATGCACTGAGTGTATAGCCTGCTAGTTGTGTATAATATTATAATATAGTGAGGCTATCCCACAATGCACTGAGTGTATAGACTGTTAATGGTGTATAATATAGTGGGTATATCCCACAATGCAATGTGTGTATAGCCTGCTAGTTGTGTATAATATTATATTATAGTGAGTTTTTCCCACAGTCCACTATTTGTATAGACATGAAATGTGCAGTAGAAATGGTCTTGTCCAAATAAGATTGTATATATAAAGAGATTCGCTAATTGCCCCAAATATAAATGCAATTGAAGTGTTTAAATCTTAATCCCAGATATAACTTGTTCTTATTGGAAGTATGTAGTGATATTGTACAAGCTATGCATGCTAAAAAAATACATTCTCATTAGTGAATTGTCAGTGAATTGTCAAAGAATGCTCTCAGAAAATGTTCAGATAGACATTTTTATAACCTTCAATTTACTTCTTTATAAATATTTCCTGTTGTTGCGAACTTTAGGAACATTTCTTGAACAAGAATGCTTTTTAGATCTGTCCTCCTAAGCACCTTAAGTACCCTTGGGTTCATAACATCAGGTCCAGGTGCTTTAGTCACCATAATCTAGTCCATAATCTAGTCCAGTCTCTTTTGTCTTCAGAAAGCCATGGACATGATGGAGGAAATTCTGTGATTTTTGTCTGTTTGCACATAGCCTGCCACCGTTGTTTCCTTTGTATATACAGAATAAAAGATCATAGCCTTACTCTCACTAATTCAGACTCAGACTCTACAGGCCTCAGTTAACATGTTAAATATTAAAGTTCATGACAGTACAATTAGAAAAAGACTGAACAAGTATGGTTTGTTTGGAAAGGTTGCCAGGAGAAAGCCTCTTCTCTCTAAAAGAACATGGCAGAATGGCTTAGGTTTGCAAAGTTGCACCTAACAAACAACAAGACTTCTGGAACAATGTCCTTTGGACAGACCAGACCAAAGTGGAAATGTTTGGCCATAATGCACGGCTCCACGTTTGGCAAAAAACAAACACAGCATATCAGCACAAACACTTCATACCAATTTTCAATCACTGTGGTGGAGGGATGATGATTTGAGCTTGCTTTGCAGCCACAGGACCTGGGAACCTTGCAGTCATTGAGTCGACCATGAACTCCTCTGTATACCAAAGTATTCTAGAGTCAAATGTGAGGCCATCTGTCCGACAGCTAAAGCTTGGCCGAAACTGGGTCATGCAACTGGACAATGATCCCAAGCACACCAGCAAATCTACAACAGAATGGCTGAAAAACAAGGTGTTGCAATGGCCCAGTCAAAGTCCAGACCTCAACCCGATTGAAATGCTGTGGTGGGACCTTAAGAGAGCTGTGCATAAACCAGTGCCTGCAAACCTCAATGAACTGAAGAAACATAAAGAAGAGTGGGCCAAAATTCCTCCACAACAATGTGACAGACTGATAAAGTCATACAGAAAGGGATTACTTCAAGTTATTGCTGCTTAAGGTGGTTCTACAAAGTAGGGTGTACTTAGTTTTTCACACATGGCTTCTACACTTTGGCTTTATTTTTGTTAATTAAATCATGACACCGTGTAATATGACATGTCCGTCTGAGGTTGTATTTACCTAATGTTTAGACCTGATAAGGAACAGATGATTTTTATTATGTCCTGATATGTAAAACCATAGAATTCAAAGAGGGTTACTTTATTTTTCATACGACTGTACTGTATTATATATATATATATATATATATATATATATATATATATATATATATATATATATATATACACACATATATATATATATATATATATATATATATTGTAGGACTTCACCTGTTGATTAAAACAAGGGGACTCCCACTGCTTAGAAATGCATATTTGCATATTCATTACAATTTAAACTCTTGTTTTTTACCTCAACAGTGCCCTTTTGTGGTCAGATTCCAAATAGTTATTCTGTTACATTCTATTTGGGAGGAAAGTCAATGATAAACAGTCTCTATAGACTGTGATAGAAACTGCTGAGTCACTTCCTGTCATTTAGAACTTCTAAGAAGTAATCCTACTATCACTCACTTCAGGAGGATTTGAACTGTAATAACATTTGAATAAAACAACTGACATCGGTGCAAGTTCCCTTTCTTAACCAGCAGGAAAAGTTCTATAACATATAGATTGGCATAAAAAGTTGAGCTCTTCTTGAAGCGAATCCTGTTCAGTACATGTTGCTATCTTTATGTCTTACGACAATGCTTTATATCAATGGAATCCAAGTTTTTATAAATAGCCGGTCACATGATTAGGAAGCCGTAAGCCTGAGGGCAGAGCTGGCCATTACATGGGTCCCGGTGGGTCCTTGGACCCAGGCGGCACTCTGACAGGGGCGGCAATTTGCCGCCCCCAGGCATGATATTTCATAAGAGGTGCGTCCGGGACCACGGTTCCGGCAGACACTGGGCAGACCTTGATGAAGCAGCCACAGTCAAAACAGAATTCGTATTGATTAGCGCTCGCCCGGCTCTCTCTTCCCTTCTCTGCGTGTAGAATGGAGCACACAGAGAAGATGAGAGCCGGCCCAGCGCTAAGCAATATGAATTCTCTTTTGACTGTGGCTGCTTCATAAAAGTCTGCCCAGTCTCTGCCAGAACAGTTTACTATTTGATAGGGTGACCAGACATCCCCAGTATCCAGGGACAGTCCCCGGATTGAGGGCACTGTCCCCAGCTAGAATGTGTCCCCAGATCTACATTACAACTAAATATGCAGCGCAGGTCCAGGTGAACATCTATGGGCAGTTGAAGAGGCAGAGCAGAACCGCATGCACATCTGCAGCTGCTGTGCCTGACAGTAAGTTACACGTACGGATGGCATTAGATGTGCCCGCAGTCCAGTATAATCTTTCTTTCATGTTGTATGCCTATTCGCACTGTGACATGGACAGTGCGGGCAATGTGGAGGTGGGCAGAGTGGGTAGGAGGACAGGGTGTGGAGGAGGACAGGGTGGGCAATGTGGACGGTGGACAGTGTGTGGGGAGGTAGACAGTGTTGAGGTGGACAATGTGGAGTTGGACAGTGTGGGCAATGTGGGGATTAGTGTTGAGGTGGACAGTGTGGGCAGTGTGGACTTGGACAATGTGGAGGTGGATAGTGTGGGCAATGTGGGGGTTAGTGTTGAGGTGGACAATGTGGGCAGTGTGGCCTTGGCCAGTGTGGAGGTGGGCAGTGTTTGGAGGAAGACAGGGTGGGCAGTGAGTGGAAGTGGACAATGTGGGCAGTGTGGAGGTGGACAATGTGGAGTTGGACTGTGTGGGCAATGTGGGGGTTAGTGTTGAGGTGGGCAGTGTCGACTTGGACAATGTGGAGGTGGGCAGTGTTTGGAGGAAGACAGGGTGGACAGTGAGTGGAAGTGGACAACGTGGGCAGTGTGGAGGTGGACAGGGTGGAACGTGTGGGCAGTGTTTAGGGGGGCAGGGTGGACAGTGTGTGAAAGGTGAACAGGGTATGAGGGTGTACAGGGTGTGGGCAGTGTGTGGTGAGGTTGGACAGAGTGTGAGCAGTGTGTGGACAGCGTATGGTTGTGGACTGGGTGTGGACAGCGTGTGTTTGTGGACTGGGTGTGGACAGCGTGTGGTTGTGGACTGGGTGTGGACAGCGTGTGGAGAAAAAAATGTCCCCCAATTTAATTTACAAAAATCTGGTCACCTTACTATTTGAGGAACTGCTTATATGATGTGTAATCTCCCCAGCCTATCGGTCCACGGTTTCCCAGTGTGCCTGCTACGCTGGGCGCTGAACCTGTTACACCTCTCTCTCTTGCTGTAACCAACATTTATTAATCACATTTATCCCCCTGCCCTTCTCAAACATTTCAGTTCTATGTGGTTTTCGGGTCATATAATTATGGATGTGGCGTGTTTTGGTGGGCGTGGTTTGGGGGGGCAGCATTTCATCCTTGGACCCAGGCAGCACAATGTCTTGGGCCGGCCCTGCCTGAGGGCTGCATTGTTTTTTATTGATAACTACTTAAACAGCCCGTTACACGGGCCACAGTCCCACTGCCAACCGGTCGTGGGGCGGTCACGCGCAGTAGAGACTGCCAGCGCCACGGCTGATACAGAGCTCCTTCGGAGCGCCCAGCTCTGTATCAGCCGCGGCACGGGCAGTCTCTACTGCGCATGACTGCAGCACGTGCAGAGGTGTCTACTGCGCATGTTGCGGCGTTACACACGTTTTAGCAAATTATTATATAGGATGATGATGTTGAATTATAGCCTTCAGCTATTCAAAAAATGTGGATTTATTTACTGATCAATTCAGTGACAATGCCGATATTTAACAGATATCTATTCTTGAACTATACAGTAATGGTAGGCAGGGGGTTTGGCCTTACTGCCCCACTAGTTCATGTGTGCTAGTTAATTAGGTAAACAATCTCTGTACATAGAGCAGTATATTGAGCACAGTGGGGCATGCATATCAAGGTAAAACTCCTTACCGTGCAAACAGTGTTTCATACCAATACAGGCACTTCATCAGAGCTGAAATAATCAACATTGCTTTTTTACTTTTGTAACCCTTTGAGTGCCATAGAGGTATCCAACACATTGCAAAGGGTTAAAGGGCATGTAGGCAATCTAAAAGTCACACATTATAAATCACCACCACCCCACTTCATTCACTCACTGATTATGTTATGTTCTGTTATCCAATGCCCTTTAATATGAGTAATAAGTCATCATTTTTTAGGCTGATTGAATAATGTCTGCATTTTTCATGGGTGTCAAACGACCTCTGCTCTGTTCCGGCACCTTATTATGTTACTTTTTGTTCCAGATTCTTCTAATGAGACACAAGACCCTGGTGACTGAAATAAAGAAGATATGTTCTGAGCTGTTCTTTGTCCACATGTTTCAGTGAGAATGTGTGTCAGGCAAGCCTTACTGCCATCTGTTTTTCAGTGAATTAGAACACAGTGTAGTTTAGGAAAAAAATATATTTAATCTTTCATGCAAAAAAAGTAAGTTTTCAAATGAAGAAAAATAAATTTTCTCATACTGTAATTTTGATAGAAGGGATTATTTTTATTGAAAGAAGACTGATCTTTTGTAGACTGATTAAACATTGTCTGTGTTTTTCATGTGTCACACAAACCTCGGTTCTGTTCTGGTAACCTTTGTCTGCTCTTTTCCTTCAAGAAACTTGTAATGAGATCCAGGTTTCTAAAAGAAAGGTAAGAAGAATTGATTTAGGACACAGGAGCTCAAAATTCCCCAACAGTCTGACGGATCTGTCTGAGTTAATGGCATTCACTCTCATTTAATTGACGAGATGCAGAGAATGTGCTGTCGGGGGGACTTGACCATGAATTTGAGCACCCCGCCCTAGGCTGTCTTATTGGTATCTGACAAGAACAGTATAGGTTGGGAAAATTACATTTTGTGGAGGTATTCATAACCTTCACCGTTTGCCCAATAATATAAAAAAAACTTCCTCCTGCCCCCCTGTGTCACCGCTTGCCTGGTTTGCCGCATCCCCAGCCACGTCTCTCTGCGGCGGCGGTGCTTCCAGGTTTCGGCTCGGTCAGGCTGCGCATACGCAGTTCACTGCTGCCTTCTCCTTGCCAGCTGTGCATGCGCCCGGTCCGGAGCGCTATTGGTCAGGCTGCTCCTATCCGGTTCGGCTCCCAGACGAGCCTATCTCTCTCTCTGCCCCATCCATTGGCTACTTTTTCTATTTAAACGGGCTACCTCAGGCATAGGGTGCCTGTTCCACGAGCTTCATACCACTAGATTGTATCCTTCTCTGCTTCCTTATTGACCCTTGGCTCGGATACTGACCTCTGGCTTGTCTCCAGTCCCTGGCTTGACTCTTGGCTCTGATCCTGACCTCCGGCTTGTCTCCAGTCCCTGGCTTGACCCTTGGCTCTGATCCTGACAACCGGCTTGTCTCCAGTCCCTGGCTTGACCCTTGGCTCTGATCCTGACCTCTGGCTTGTCTCCAGTCCCTGGCTTGACCCTTGGCTCTGATCCTGACCTCTGGCTTGTCTCCAGTCCCTGGCTTGGCCCTTGGCGCTGATCCTGACCTCCGACTTGTCTACATTCCCTGGCTTGACCCTTGGCTCTGATCCTGACCCCCCATCTGGTCTCCAGTTCCTGGCTTGACCTCTGGCTCTGTGTACTACTACGTTGGTACCTCCCGTCCGGATTCCAGCTTGTCTCATTGGCCTGGTTCCTAACGGTACCCAGGGCACTCCCATCCTGGTTGCACCCTAGCTCAACTGGGGTGGAACAATCTGGTTTTACGACCAGCACCTTTACTGGCATGCATTTCCAATCTCAAGCATCGCTCCTCAGCATCGCTCTCCAGCTACTGAACCAGTGCCGGCACCACACAGGTCCCTACTCCCCGCATGGTGACACCTTTATGCTGATGTTACTTTTTAATCATACCAATAAAGAAGATGTTTTACTTTAACTCATCAGTTGCAAGTGTTTATTTCTGAAGTCTTTGAGTGCGGCTGCAGTCGTTTACTTCCTATATGGAATAAGCCGGTCGAGGGAGAGCCGTGGCGGCCTAGCACTATCGTTGTGTTCTAGACAATATGTGGTGTGGTGTGTGAATTGGCGTCTTAGCACTTTTATGTTTGTAAGCAGAGGATACACTAAAATATAACCTTTATTAATAAAGAACTGAGTGCTAGAATTGCAGGATCTTAGGCTCTTCCTTCGTGTCTGTACAAAAGATGAATTAAACACTTGGACGGATGTTATGGGGCCATGTGAGTGATGGAATCTGTACATTCTGTTATCAAGTTATCTTACTACTGGTAGAATCTACCTTCTGTGACAGTTTGTATCATGTTTTATTGTTTATTGGTTCATTTAAACTATTAAATGTATTGGTTAATTTAAATTGGATATATTGTTGTTAAAGGGATAGTAATACTTAAAATGTAAAGAAAAATATGTTGTAGGGTTTATCCCCCTGAGTAAAACAAGAGTACTCCCACTGATGAAAGGTGTTTCATTCAAAAGTTATTCATTTTCAAAGTTGAATTTTTTAGGTGCAATATCACAGTGGCCTGAAATTGTACAGTGGCGCTGTTGCTACACCATCCTATGGACAGCTCTGGTCCCGGGACCATAAATCTCCATAGGATCGTGTAGCAACAGTGCCACTGTAAAATTTCAGGCCACTGTGATATTGCACCTAAAAAATTCAACTTTGAAAATGAATAACTTTTGAATGAAACACCTCTCAGCAGTGGGAGTACTCTTGTTTTACTCAGGGGGATAAACCCTACAACATATTTTTTTTTACATTTTAAATATTACTATCCCTTTAATTAAACTTGGATATATTGTTGTTTACTTTGAGGGCAGTGAGTAGGGAATGCCATGCTATTATTTTGTAGAAATATTTAAGGCACTACTGTATATTGTATAGACTCATGGTTCCCGTTAGGAGATGTAATATGAAATATGCTGGGTGCTTTGTTATAATTTTCATCAAATTATTAAAGTTTCATTCCCTCTTTTTGAGTAGAATGTTAATAAACTGTTGGTTTGATAGTCTCTGATAGTTCCATTTGTTTTTCCACCTACGTTCTGGTTTCTCTCCCACTCTATATATTTTTCAGACTCATCCATTCTTGTTGCCAACCAGTGTCACGACTAGGATCAGGAGAGGAAGACAAGTAAGTTGGAGAGAGCTGAAGACGAACTATTACAAGTGAGAGACCTGAAGGAGGACTAAACGGGACCAGGAGAGCAGGTGAAGCAAAGGGTGGTACTAAAGTATAATAATTAGAGGCAGGTTTGGTCTCTATATTGTGTGAGTACTGATCTGGAAGCGGTGGCAAAAAACAGTTATACAGCCAATTTTAGAGGTGCATATATACTGTATTGTTTTTCTTCTTTCTGCTGTTTTTTGGAACAAACACTGACAACAGAAACACTGGGGCACTGACCTTAGAAAAGAGTCCAGCAGAAGGAACAAGGCTCATTGAGACTCCATACAAGACCAATACCAGGCCTGAGCTGTAGGAGTTTAAGGCCTCAAATCAGTTGAGGCCGACACCAAAAATACCCCACTGACTCCATTTTTTCAAGGGCAATAAGCAATTCAATTACCTGTGCTATGAAGAAATACCAGCTAAAAAAGAACACGACCAGAACTAATTTTGCACCCGTTTTCGCCCACTGACACACAACAAAAAAGCAGAAATATGCCACTCAATTCCATGTGTTAGCAGTACGATATATATGTCAAGGGACCCACTTTAATGTGTGAAAATCTGTAAGCAGGGTCCCTTAATGCATCTAAAAATGAAGACGCAGGAATTGAACCTGAACATTTTTAAAAGAACCTAAATCACCAATGGATGTGTTTATAGGTGACCCGAAACCCCATATCAGTACATCCAAAGCACTCCCAAAATATGTGACGTTAGTAGAATTAATCGTATGAGTGCCTGTGGGGTTTGATTACCCCAGTGGCACTCACAGGGTTAATATGACTAAGTTAAAAAACAGGACCTGACAAGAAACACTTACCAGTAATCCTGATGTCCAGACGAGTCTTCATCACACTGGTCATCTACTGTCCATCTTCTTCATTAATCTCTCCTTTTCTGGTTTCTGTAATCGTCCATCTTCTTTCCAATCTGTTTTGTGAAATGTAACATATGTCAATGCAAGAAGTTTTAATTAAAAAAAAATGCCCCCAAGATATGCATGACTTAACCCTTGTTGTGTGCTAGACTGCAGAATATCCCAGGTCTGACCAAAATAACATTAACCCCTTAATGACAAAGGACATACCAGGTAATTTCCGCAAAAACTGTCACTTAGTGACAGAGGACGTACCTGGTAAGTCCTGGAAGTAGTACCGGAAGTCCGGGTCCTCGTGCGGCTGCACGCTCTACGGGGACTCTGGAATCATATAGTAAAAAAAAATATTTTTTACACGGGAGTTAAGGTGATGGCCGCGTGCGCACGTGGCTGTCACTAAGGGGTTAAACTGACAACAGGAGCTGTCCAGCATCCAAAAAAGCACAGTGAGCAGAGCTTCTAGTTCCCATACAGGGCTTAAAGCGGAACTATCATCAAACTTAAATTAAGATTAGAATCTTGACACAATTACAATTGTACTTTAAAGGAGCAGTAAACTTTTTTTATGAAAACACATATTTTACAGAGCATTTCCTGCTGGATAAAACAAGGTCACTCCCGTCGCTGAAAGATGTTTTATTCAAAAATTATAGCAGTTTCAATAACCAGGAAGTGAATTTACTGTGTTCACTTCCTGATAGTTCTAAATGACAGGAAGTGAATTTACTGTGTTTACTTCCTGATAGTTCTAACTGACAGGAAGTGACTCAGCAGTTTTCTATCACATTATATGGAGAACTGTATGTCTCTGACTTTTCTCTCCTTTAGAATCTAACAGGAAATCTAATCTGAATTTGACAACTAGAGGGCACTGCTAATGTAAAAAAACATGGGTTTAAACTGTAATAACTCTGGAAATATAAATCTCTCGGCAGTGGGAGTATCCTTATTTTACTCAATAGGAAAATCCCTACAATATATATTTTTTCATAAAAAAAGTTTACTGCTCCTTTAAATCTCTAAGAGGGGAAATCTATAATCTATAATAGCAATACAACAACATATTTAATGAGAATGAAGTCATTGCGAGAATCAAGTTCAACCACTGCCATAACACCCTTGTTTTTGTAGATCCAGAGAAAGATTAAAAAAAAAACAGAAACAATTTCTTATTATTTGTCTGTATGGTTAAAAACTAATACTTTATATTGTTTTGAGCTAAAAAGCTATTCAGTTGTTTTTGAAAGACTATACAGTGTCTGCAAGCAGTCTCCAGAGGCAAAAAAATACACATCCTTACTGCCCTTAATGTAAAAACATTCCTTTCTTTTGTTTCCGTTGCAAGAGCTTTTCCTTTAGCCTTAAAAGATGCCCACTTTTGTAACAATGGAACTATATGTAAGATAGCCCTCTGTGAGGACTGCCTGTATCAAGGAATTGAAGGGAGGGATACTGTCACTTTAAACATCATAGTGCCTGAGTGCTGAATGAAAACTCGTACGAGATGGCGCTGAGAGCTGCAATTAATCATCACGTCATCTCTAAAGCAATATCCAGGGTCTGTGACACATTGCAATTTTCTGAGAGCTGGAAAATGACAAAATGTGACTTTTCATCCAAGTATTGATCAGAATCCCACTTTCAATAAACCAGTGTCATAGTAAAGAACAGACAATCCAGTGAACGCTTCTGTACACACTGAAAATAAATAACAATTGGGTAACTTAACCCCTTAAGGACCGGCGGTCATGGGACATTTCCGTCCCATAAGACCGCATAGGTGCACTTGGACGCGCCGGTACACGTGACCTGTCACGTGTATCGGCGCGTCATTATGGGGCTTGAAAGAGATCGCTCCGATCTTGGAGCGGTTCATTTCAGGTCCTATTTTTACATACAGCGCTCCCGGTAGAGCGCTGTAAGTAAAAAGTACGTGACGTACCATGACCGTCATCGGTCCTTGAGTAGTTCAAGGACCGTTACGGTCCTGGTACGTCAAGGGTCCTTAAGGGGTTACAAAATAAATAAATAAATAAACATTCTCATTAATTTAATGGGACATTTAACTCTTTGTTTATATGGACAAGTGGAGGCTCTTCAGCAGAGCCAAGATCGCATATATTAAAGAAGAAATCCTTCACTGGAACAGTCTACAAAGTGTGCTTGGTTTGTGCTTGGTTTGCAAGTGAAGGATTTCTGTTTCAATAACGTGATCTCGGCTCTGCTGAAGAGACTCCGCCGGTCCCGGGACTGGATTCCCCTGCAGTCAGCTAGAGCGCTGACGTCAGGGAAAGTGGGAGGGAGGGGGGAGCTTTGACAGTGAATATCTCTCAAACCATAAAGGTTTGAGAGATGGGACTTTGGGCATTTAGTTAAATTGTTTAATATCTATAAACTGAAAACTTTTAAAAAATTAAGTATCCATTTAAGTGAACATCAATCTGATTGTGCTAACACACCTCCAATGCATTGCATTCTGGAGATGAGGCTGGTGCATGAGGCATCTCAGCTTCAGCCCGCCATGATTGGCTAACAGCCACATACACCTCTACTGATTATACTCTTGTGAAAAGCACACTATAGTCAACCGCATAAATGCACACCTCCCTAGTATCCCTCTTTAGGAGGGAGAGTCCCTCTTTGAGAACCAAATACCTCTGTACCTCTTTGCCACCCTGGTGTCCCTCTTTTTAAGAGATCAGACTGTATGATGTGTATATAAGTGTATCACCCTGGTGTCCCTGTGTTTAGGAGATCAGACTGTGTGATGTGTATATAAGTGTGTCAACCTGGTGTCCCTGTGTTTAGGAGATCAGACTGTGTGGTGTATATAAGTGTATCACCCTGGTGTACCTGTGTTTAGGAGATCAGACTGTGTGGTGTGTATATAAGTGTATCACCCTGGTGTCCCTGTGTGTAGGGGATCAGACTGTGTGGTGTGCTATATAAGTGTATCACCCTGGTGTCCCTGTGTTTAGGAGATCAGACTGTGTGGTGTGTATATAAGTGTATCACCCTGGTGTCCCTGTGTTTAGGAGATCAGACTGTGTGGTGTGTATATAAGTGTATCATCCTGGTGTCCCTGTGTTTAGGAGATCAGACTGTGTGGTGTGTATATAAGTGTATCACCCTGGTGTCCCTGTGTGTAGGGGATCAGACTGTGTGGTGTGTATATAAGTGTATCACCCAGGTGTCCCTGTGTTTAGGAGATCAGACTGTGTGGTGTGTATATAAGTGTATCACCCTGGTGTCCCTGTGTTTAGGAGATCAGACTGTGTGGTGTATATAAGTGTATCACCTTGGTGTCCCTGTGTTTAGGAGATCAGACTGTGTGGTGTGTATATAAGTATATCACCCTGGTGTCCCTGTGTTTAGGAGATCAGACTGTGTGGTGTATATAAGTGTATCACCTTGGTGTCCCTGTGTTTAGGAGATCAGACTGTGTGGTGTATATATAAGTGTATCACCCTGGTGTTCCTGTGTTTAGGAGATCAGACTGTGTGGTGTGTATATAAGTATATCACCCTGGTGTCCCTGTGTTTAGGAGATCAGACTGTGTGGTGTATATAAGTGTATCACCTTGGTGTCCCTGTGTTTAGGAGATCAGACTGTGTGGTGTGTATAGAAGTGTATTACCCTGGTGTCCCCGTGTTTAGGAGATCAGACTGTGTGGTGTGTATAGAAGTATATCACCCTGGTGTCCCTGTGTTTAGGAGATCAGACTGTGTGGTGTGTATATAAGTGTATCACCCTGGTGTCCCTGTGTTTAGGAGATCACACTGTGTGGTGTGTATAGGGTGACCACACATCCCGGAATACCCGGGACTGTCCCTTATCTTGTACTGTGTCCCGCGTCCCGAATCATCACCCCCGGGACAATAAAGAGTCCCGGAATCAAACAAGCAAAGCCTAGAGTCACCATCATCCTTATTCTGCCTTCCAGTGCACGCTGCACGCACCACCACCAGCCAATGAAGGCAGAGTATTTGCATAATGTTCCGCTCCTCATTGGCTGCCTGGTGTCTGCGTGTGAGGTGGGTACATAACGTATGCCGCCTGGCGCATGCAATATGAGTGAGAAATGAAAGTGTGACAGTGTCTCTGGGAGCAACAATTACAGGCGGGCCGCGGAAGTTCCAGAAGTGGAATGGGAGGATTGGAAGAGTACGCTGCAGTGACAGTGAGAGACTGAGTCCTGGGGCTCCCGCCGGAGTTGATTCCCTTTCTGACCGAGTCCTGACAGTAAGTGTAAACACTGCAGTAAGGACAATTAGACTGAGACTGTCACTGAGTAAGTCTTCAATAAAGAAAAATATTACTATACACACACATATAGCTTATTACATTAATAAGCATAGCATACACTTTGATGCATAAGTTGCAGTGAGTTGCCAGAGGCCAGGGGTGTATAAGTACAATATGTTTGCTTGCTTCTCAGTGAGGACTGTGCTGCAAGCAACTCACATAGATCACTGCACTCTCTGGTGTGCAAGCCAAGGGTTAATTGCATCAATAATTTCTTTTTTTCAAGGATGGATTTAGTTTCATACATACATGAAGATTTTTTTTAACCCTGAGTGCCAGCCAGAGGGGTATTATGCAGCAACACATACACATTGTGAAGCAATGTACTGACATACAAAGGGTTATCTCTACAGACTGGCTTTGAGACAGGAGATATTTATCTGACCTAAAGTTGCCCAAAAGTGTATGCATATTATTATATCAGTGTATTCATATACATAGTAGCATTGAGTGCCAGTGCTAGACGAGGTATGCATACTTTGTGTGCCTTGGCCCCTAGTTGCAGAGGGGTATGCAATGAATTGCTTCACAATGTCTTGCATACCTCTCTGACACTTGGGGTTAACCCTGTGAGTATCTCTTGTTTTATAGAGGAATTATATCCGTAAACCCTCCTGTATGGGGCCTGAATTTGCCGTGACTTGTTCATGAAACGTGTGTCCCTGAATGGCAGAAAGTAAATGTGGTCACCCTAGGTGTGTATAGAAGTGTATCACCCTGGTGTCCCTGTGTTTAGGAGATCAGACTGTGTGGTGTGTATAGAAGTATATCAACCTGGTGTCCCTGTGTTTAGGAGATCAGACTGTGTTTAGGAGATCAGATTGAGTGGTGTGTATAGAAGTGTATCACCCTGCTGTCCCTGTGTTTAGGAGATCAGACTGTGTGGTGTATATATAAGTATATCACCCTGGTGTCCTTGTGTTTAGGAGATCAGACTGTGTGGTGTGTATATAAATGTATCACCCTGGTGTCCTTGTGTTTAGGAGATCACACTGTGTGGTTTGTATATAAGTGTATCACCCTGCTGTCCCTGTGTTTAGGAGATCAGACTGTGTGGTGTATATATAAGTGTATCACCCTGGTGTCCTTGTGTTTAGGAGATCACACTGTGTGGTTTGTATATAAGTGTATCACCCTGCTGTCCCTGTGTTTAGGAGATCAGACTGTGTGGTGTGATATAAGTGTATCACCCTGCTGTCCCTGTGTTTAGGAGATCAGACTGTGTGGTGTGTATATAAGTGTATCACCCTGGTGTCCCTGTGTTTAGGAGATCACACTGTGTGGTTTGTATATAAGTGTATCACCCTGGTGTCCCTGTGTGTAGAAGATCAGACTGTGTGGTGTGTATATAAGTGTATCACCCTGCTGTCCTGTGTTTAGGAGATCAGACTGTGTGGTGTGTATATAAGTGTATCACCCTGGTGTCCCTGTGTTTAGGAGATCACACTGTGTGGTGAGTATAGAAGTGTATCACCTGGTGTCCCTGTGTGTAGAAGATCAGACTGTGTGGTGTGTATATAAGTGTATCACCCTGGTGTCCCTCTGTTTAGGAGATCATACTGTGTGATGTGTATATAAGTGTATCACCCTGCTGTCCCTGTGTTTAGGAGATCAGACTGTGTGGTGTGTATATAAGTGTACCACCCTGGTGTCCCTGTGTGTAGTAGATCAGACTGTAAGGCGGTGTATAGAAGTGTATCACCCTGGTGTCCCTGTGTGTAGGAGATCAGACTGTGTGGTGTGTATAGAAGTGTATCACCCTGCTGTCCCTGTGTTTAGGAGATCAGATTGTGTGGTGTGTACAGAAGTGTATCACCCTGGTGTCCCTGTGTTTAGAGACCAGACTGTGTGGTGTATATAGAAGTGTATCACCCTGCTGTCCCTGTGTTTAGGAGATCAGACTGTGTGGTGTGTATATAAGTGTATCACCCTGGTGTCCCTGTGTTTAGGAGATCAGACTGTGTGGTGTGTATAGAAATGTATCACCCTGGTGTCCCTGTGTTTAGGAGATCAGATTGTGTGGTGTGTATATTAGTGTATCACCCTGCTGTCCCTGTGTTTAGGAGATCAGACTGTGTGGTGTATATAAGTGTATCACCCTGGTGTCCCTGTGTTTAGGAGATCAGACCGTGTGGTGTGTATATAAATGTATCACCCTGGTGTCCCTGTGTTTAGGAGATCAGACTGTGCGGTGTGTATATAAGTGTATCACCCTGGTGTCCCTGTGTTTAGAAGATCATACGGTGTGGTGTGTATAGAAGTGTATCACCCAGGTGTCCCTGTGTTTAGGAGATCATACTGTGTGATGTGTATATAAGTGTATCACCCTGGTGTCCCTGTGTTTAGGAGATCATACGGTGTGGTGTGTATAGAAGTGTATCACCCTGGTGTCCCTGTGTATAGGAGATCAGACTGTATGGGGTGTATAAAAGTGTACCACCCTGATGTCCCTGTGTTTAGGAGATCACACTGTCTGGTTTGTATATAAGTGTATCACCCTGCTGTCCCTGTGTTTAGGAGATCAGACTGTGTGGTGTGTATATAAGTGTACCACCCTGGTGTCCCTGTGTTTAGGAGATCAGACTGTGTGGTGTGTGTATATAAGTGTATCACCCAGGTGTCCCTGTGTTTAGGAGATCAGACTGTGTGGTGTGTATATAAGTGTATCACCCTGGTGTCCCTGTGTTTAGGAGATCAGACTGTGTGGTGTATATAAGTGTATCACCTTGGTGTCCCTGTGTTTAGGAGATCAGACTGTGTGGTGTATATAAGTGTATCACCCTGGTGTTCCTGTGTTTAGGAGATCAGACTGTGTGGTGTGTATATAAGTATATCACCCTGGTGTCCCTGTGTTTAGGAGATCAGACTGTGTGGTGTATATAAGTGTATCACCTTGGTGTCCCTGTGTTTAGGAGATCAGACTGTGTGGTGTATATAAGTGTATCACCCTGGTGTTCCTGTGTTTAGGAGATCAGACTGTGTGGTGTGTATATAAGTATATCACCCTGGTGTCCCTGTGTTTAGGAGATCAGACTGTGTGGTGTATATAAGTGTATCACCTTGGTGTCCCTGTGTTTAGGAGATCAGACTGTGTGGTGTGTATAGAAGTGTATTACCCTGGTGTCCCCGTGTTTAGGAGATCAGACTGTGTGGTGTGTATAGAAGTGTATCACCCTTGTGTCCCTGTGTTTAGGAGATCAGACTGTGTGGTGTGTATAGAAGTATATCAACCTGGTGTCCCTGTGTTTAGGAGATCACACTGTGTGGTGTGTATAGAAGTATATCACCCTGGTGTACCTGTGTTTAGGAGATCAGACTGTGTGGTGTGTATAGAAGTGTATCACCCTTGTGTCCCTGTGTTTAGGAGATCAGACTGTGTGGTGTGTATAGAAGTCTATCAACCTGGTGTCCCTGTGTTTAGGAGATCAGACTGTGTGGTGTGTATATAAGTGTATCACCCTGGTGTCCCTCTGTTTAGGAGATCAGATTGAGTGGTGTGTATAGAAGTGTATCACCCTGCTGTCCCTGTGTTTAGGAGATCAGACTGTGTGGTGTATATATAAGTATATCACCCTGGTGTCCTTGTGTTTAGGAGATCAGACTGTGTGGTGTGTATATAAATGTATCACCCTGGTGTCCTTGTGTTTAGGAGATCACACTGTGTGGTTTGTATATAAGTGTATCACCCTGCTGTCCCTGTGTTTAGGAGATCAGACTGTGTGGTGTATATATAAGTGTATCACCCTGGTGTCCTTGTGTTTAGGAGATCACACTGTGTGGTTTGTATATAAGTGTATCACCCTGCTGTCCCTGTGTTTAGGAGATCAGACTGTGTGGTGTGTATATAAGTGTATCACCCTGCTGTCCTTGTGTTTAGGAGATCAGACTGTGTGGTGTGTATATAAGTGTATCACCCTGGTGTCCCTGTGTTAGGAGATCACACTGTGTGGTGAGTATAGAAGTGTATCACCCTGGTGTCCCTGTGTGTAGAAGATCAGACTGTGTGGTGTGTATATAAGTGTATCACCCTGGTGTCCCTCTGTTTAGGAGATCATACTGTGTGATGTGTATATAAGTGTATCACCCTGCTGTCCCTGTGTTTAGGAGATCAGACTGTGTGGTGTGTATATAAGTGTACCACCCTGGTGTCCCTGTGTGTAGTAGATCAGACTGTATGGTGTGTATAGAAGTGTATCACCCTGGTGTCCCTGTGTGTAGGAGATCAGGACTGTGTGGTGTGTATAGAAGTGTATCACCCTGCTGTCCCTGTGTTTAGGAGATCAGAATGTGTGGTGTGTACAGAAGTGTATCACCCTGGTGTCCCTGTGTTTAGGAGACCAGACTGTGTGGTGTATATAGAAGTGTATCACCCTGCTGTCCCTGTGTTTAGGAGATCAGACTGTGTGGTGTGTATATAAGTGTATCACCCTGGTGTCCCTGTGTTTAGGAGATCAGACTGTGTGGTGTGTATAGAAATGTATCACCCTGGTGTCCCTGTGTTTAGGAGATCAGATTGTGTGGTGTGTATATTAGTGTATCACCCTGCTGTCCCTGTGTTTAGGAGATCAGACTGTGTGGTGTATATAAGTGTATCACCCTGGTGTCCCTGTGTTTAGGAGATCAGACCGTGTGGTGTGTATATAAATGTATCACCCTGGTGTCCCTGTGTTTAGGAGATCAGACTGTGCGGTGTGTATATAAGTGTATCACCCTGGTGTCCCTGTGTTTAGGAGATCATACGGTGTGGTGTGTATAGAAGTGTATCACCCAGGTGTCCCTGTGTTTAGGAGATCATACTGTGTGATGTGTATATAAGTGTATCACCCTGGTGTCCCTGTGTTTAGGAGATAATACGGTGTGGTGTGTATAGAAGTGTATCACCCTGGTGTCCCTGTGTATAGGAGATCAGACTGTATGGGGTGTATAAAAGTGTACCACCCTGATGTCCCTGTGTTTAGGAGATCACACTGTCTGGTTTGTATATAAGTGTATCACCCTGCTGTCCCTGTGTTTAGGAGATCAGACTGTGTGGTGTGTATATAAGTGTACCACCCTGGTGTCCCTGTGTTTAGGAGATCAGACTGTGTGGTGTGTGTATATAAGTGTATCACCCTGCTGTCCCTGTGTTTAGGAGATCAGACTGTGTGGTGTGTATATAAGTGTACCACCCTGGTGTCCCTGTGTGTAGTAGATCAGACTGTATGGTGTGTATAGAAGTGTATCACCCTGCTGTCCCTGTGTGTAAGAGATCAGACTGTGTGGTGTGTATAGAAGTGTATCACCCTGCTGTCCCTGTGTTTAGGAGATCAGATTGTGTGGTGTGTACAGAAGTGTATCACCCTGGTGTCCCTGTGTTTAGGAGACCAGACTGTGTGGTGTATATAGAAGTGTATCACCCTGGTGTCCCTGTGTTTAGGAGATCAGACTGTGTGGTGTGTATAAAAGTGTATCACCCTGGTGTCCCTGTGTTTAGGAGATCAGACTGTGTGGTGTGTATAGAAATGTATCACCCTGGTGTCCCTGTGTTTAGGAGATCAGATTGTGTGGTGTGTATATTAGTGTATCACCCTGGTGTCCCTGTGTTTAGGAGATCAGACTGTGTGGTGTATGTAAGTGTATCACCCTGGTGTCCCTGTGTTTAGGAGATCAGACCGTGTGGTGTGTATATAAATGTATCACCCTGGTGTCCCAGTGTTTAGGAGATCAGATTGTGTGGTGTGTATAGAAGTGTATCACCCTGGTGTCCCTGTGTTTAGGAGATCAGACTGTGCGGTGTGTATATAAGTGTATCACCCTGGTGTCCCTGTGTTTAGGAGATCAGACTGTGTGGTGTATATAAGTGTATCACCCTGGTGTCCCTGTGTTTAGGAGATCAGACTGTGTGGTGTATATAAGTGTATCACCCTGGTGTCCCTGTGTTTAGGAGATCAGACTATGTGGTATATATAAGTGTATCACCCTGGTGTCCCTGTGTTTAGGAGATCAGACTGTGTGGTATATATAAGTGTATCACCCTGGTGTCCCTGTGTTTAGGAGATCAGACTGTGTGGTGTGTATAGAAGTGTATCACCCTGGTGTCCCTGTGTTTAGGAGATCAGACTGTGTGGTGTGTATAGAAGTATATAACCCTGGTGTCCCTGTGTTTAGGAGATCAGACTGTGTGGTGTGTATATAAGTGTATCACCCTGGTGTCCCTGTGTTTAGGAGATCACACTGTGTGGTGTGTATATAAGTGTATCACCCTGGTGTCCCTGTGTTTAGGAGATCAGACTGTGTGGTGTGTGTATAGAAGTGTATCACCCTGGTGTCCCTGTGTTTAGGAGATCAGACTGTGTGGTGTGTATAGAAGTGTATCACCCTGGTGTCCCTGTGTTTAGGAGATCAGACTGAGTGGTGTGTATAGAAGTGTATCACCCTGCTGTCCCTGTGTTTAGGAGATCAGACTGTGTGGTGTGTATATAAGTGTATCACCCTGGTGTCCTTGTGTTTAGGAGATCAGACTGTGTGGTGTGTATATAAGTGTATCACCCTGGTGTCCTTGTGTTTTGGAGATCACACTGTGTGGTTTGTATATAAGTGTATCACCCTGCTGTCCCTGTGTTTAGGAGATCAGACTGTGTGGTGTGTATATAAGTGTATCACCCTGGTGTCCCTGTGTTTAGCAGATCACACTGTGTGGTGTGTATAGAAGTGTATCACCCTGGTGTCCCTGTGTTTAGGAGATCATACTGTGTGGTGTGTATAGAAGTGTATCACCCTGGTGTCCCTGTGTATAGGAGATCAGACTGTATGGGGTGTATATAAGTGTACCACCCTGACGTCCCTGTGTTTAGGAGATCACACTGTCTGGTTTGTATATAAGTGTATCACCCTGCTGTCCCTGTGTTTAGGAGATCAGACTGTGTGGTGTGTATATAAGTGTACCACCCTGGTGTCCCTGTGTTTAGGAGATCAGACTGTGTGGTGTGTGTATATAAGTCTATCACCCTGCTGTCCCTGTGTTTAGGAGATCAGACTGTGTGGTGTGTATGTAAGTGTACCACCCTGGTGTCCCTGTGTGTACTAGATCAGACTGTATGGTGTGTATAGAAGTGTATCACCCTGGTGTCCCTGTGTTTAGGAGATCAGATTGAGTGGTGTGTATAGAAGTGTATCACCCTGCTGTCCCTGTGTTTAGGAGATCAGACTGTGTGGTGTATATATAAGTATATCACCCTGGTGTCCTTGTGTTTAGGAGATCAGACTGTGTGGTGTGTATATAAATGTATCACCCTGGTGTCCTTGTGTTTAGGAGATCACACTGTGTGGTTTGTATATAAGTGTATCACCCTGCTGTCCCTGTGTTTAGGAGATCAGACTGTGTGGTGTATATATAAGTGTATCACCCTGGTGTCCTTGTGTTTAGGAGATCACACTGTGTGGTTTGTATATAAGTGTATCACCCTGCTGTCCCTGTTTTTAGGAGATCAGACTGTGTGGTGTGTATATAAGTGTATCACCCTGCTGTCCCTGTGTTTAGGAGATCAGACTGTGTGGTGTGTATATGAGTGTATCACCCTGGTGTCCCTGTGTTTAGGAGATCACACTGTGTGGTGAGTATAGAAGTGTATCACCCTGGTGTCCCTGTGTGTAGAAGATCAGACTGTGTGGTGTGTATATAAGTGTATCACCCTGGTGTCCCTCTGTTTAGGAGATCATACTGTGTGATGTGTATATAAGTGTATCACCCTGCTGTCCCTGCGTTTAGGAGATCAGACTGTGTGGTGTGTATATAAGTGTACCACCCTGGTGTCCCTGTGTGTAGTAGATCAGACTGTATGGTGTGTATAGAAGTGTATCACCCTGGTGTCCCTGT
>CM074722.1:5472227-5514793 GCA_037306005.1 Rhinophrynus dorsalis
TCTGTCCCTGTGTTTAGGAGATCAGACTGTGTGGTGTGTATAAGTATACCACCCTGGTGTCCCTGTGTTTAGGGAGATCAGACTGTGTGGTGTGTGTATATAAGTGTATCACCCTGCTGTCCCTGTGTTTAGGAGATCAGACTGTGTGGTGTGTATATAAGTGTACCACCCTGGTGTCCTGTGTGTAGTAGATCAGACCTGTATGGTGTGTATAGAAGTGTATCACCCTGCTGTCCCTGTGTGTAAGAGATCAGACTGTGTGGTGTGTATAGAAGTGTATCACCCTGCTGTCCCTGTGTTTAGGAGATCAGATTGTGTGGTGTGTACAGAAGTGTATCACCCTGGTGTCCCTGTGTTTAGGAGACCAGACTGTGTGGTGTATATAGAAGTGTATCACCCTGGTGTCCTGTGTTTAGGAGATCAGACTGTGTGGTGGTGTATAAAAGTGTATCACCCTGGTGTCCCTGTGTTTAGGAGATCAGACTGTGTGGTGTGTATAGAAATGTATCACCCTGTGTCCCCTGTGTTTAGGAGATCCAGATTGTGTGGTGTGTATTTAGTGTATCACCCTGGTGTCCCTGTGTTTAGGAGATCAGACTGTGTGGTGTATGTAAGTGTATCACCCTGGTGTCCCTGGTGTTTAGGAGATCAGACCGTGTGGTGTGTATATAATGTATCACCCTGGTGTCCCAGTGTTTAGGAGATCAGATTGTGTGGTGTGTATAGAAGTGTATCACCCTGGTGTCCCTGTGTTTAGGAGATCAGACTGTGCGGTGTGTATAGAAGTGTATCACCCGGGTGTCCCTGTGTTTAGGAGATCAGACTGTGTGGTGTATATAAGTGTATCACCCTGGTGTCCCTGTGTTTAGGAGATCAGACTGTGTGGTGTATATAAGTGTATCACCCTGGTGTCCCTGTGTTAGGAGATCAGACTATGTGGTATAATAAAGTGTATCACCCTGGTGTCCCTGTGTTTAGGAGATCAGACTGTGTGGTATATATAAGTGTATCACCCTGGTGTCCCTGTGTTTAGGAGATCAGACTGTGTGGTGTGTATAGAAGTGTATCACCCTGGTGTCCCTGTGTTTAGGAGATCAGACTGTGTGGTGTGTATAGAAGTATATAACCCGGGTGTCCCTGTGTTTAGAATCAGACTGTGTGGTGTGTATATAAGTGGTATCACCCTGGTGTCCTGTGTTTAGGAGATCACACTGTGTGGGTGTATATAAGTGTATCACCCTGGTGTCCCTGTGTTTAGGAGATCAGACTGTGTGGTGTGTGTATAGAAGTGTATCACCCTGGTGTCCCTGTGTTTAGGAGATCAGACTGTGTGGTGGTGTATAGGAAGTGTATCACCCTGGTGTCCCTGTGTTTAGGAGATCAGACTGAGTGGTGTGTATAGAAGTGTATCACCTGCTGTCCCTGTGTTTAGAGATCAGACTGTGTGGGTGTGTAGATAGTGTATCACCCTGGTGTCCTTGTGTTTAGGAGATCAGACTGTGTGGTGTGTATATAAGTGTATCACCCTGGTGTCCTTGTGTTTTGGAGATCACACTGTGTGGTTTGTATATAAGTGTATCACCCTGCTGGTCCCTGTGTTTAGGAGATCAGACTGTGTGGTGTGTATATAAGTGTATCACCCTGGTGTCCCTGTGTTTAGCAGATCACACTGTGTGGTGTGTATAGAAGTGTATCACCCTGGTGTCCTGTGTTTAGGAGATCATACTGTGTGGTGTGTATAGAAGTGTATCACCCTGGTGTCCCTGTGTATAGGAGATCAGACTGTATGGGGTGTATATAAGTGTACCACCCTGACGTCCCTGTGTTTAGGAGATCACACTGTCTGGTTTGTATATAAGTGTATCACCCTGCTGTCCCTGTGTTTAGGAGATCAGACTGTGTGGGGTGTATATAAGTGTACCACCCTGGTGTCCCTGTGTTTAGGAGATCTGACTGTGTGGTGTGTGTATATAAGTCTATCACCCTGCTGTCCCTGTGTTTAGGAGATCAGACTGTGTGGTGTGTATGTTAAGTGTACCACCCTGGTGTCCCTGTGTGTACTAGATCAGACTGTATGGTGGTATAGAAGTGTATCACCCTGGTGTCCCTGTGTTTAGGAGATCAGATTGAGTGGTGTGTATAGAAGTGTATCACCCTGCCTGTCCCTGTGTTTAGGAGATCAGACTGTGTGGTGTATATAGTGATAAGTATATCACCCTAGGTGTCCTTGTGTTTAGGAGATCAGACTGTGTGGTGTGTATATAAATGTATCACCCTGGTGTCCTTGTGTTTTAGGAGATCACACTGTGTGGTTTGTATATAAGTGTATCACCCTGCTGTCCCTGTGTTTAGGAGATCAGACTGTGTGGGTGTATATATAAGTGTATCACCCTGGTGTCCTTGTGTTTAGGAGATCACACTGTGTGGTTTGTATATAAGTGTATCACCCTGCTGTCCCTGTTTTTAGGAGATCAGACTGTGTGGTGTGTATATAAGTGTATCACCCTGCTGTCCCTGTGTTTAGGAGATCAGACTGTGTGGTGTGTATATGAGTGTATCACCCTGGTGTCCTGTGTTTAGGAGATCACACTGTGTGGTGAGTATAGAAGTGTATCACCCTGGTGTCCCTGTGTGTAGAAGATCAGAACTGTGTGGTGTGTATATAAGTGTATCACCCGGTGTCCCTCTGTTTAGGAGATCATACTGTGTGATGTGTATATAAGTGTATCACCCTGCTGTCCCAGGAGATCAGACTGTGTGGTGTGTATATAAGTGTACCACCCTGGTGTCCCTGTGTGTAGTAGATCAGACTGTATGGTGTGTATAGAAGTGTATCACCCTGGTGTCCCTGTGTGTAGGAGATCAGACTGTGTGGTGTGTATAGAAGTGTATCACCCTGCTGTCCCTGTGTTTAGGAGATCAGAATGTGTGGTGTGTACAGAAGTGTATCACCCTGGTGTCCCTGTGTTTAGGAGACCAGACTGTGTGGTGTATATAGAAGTGTATCACCCTGCTGTCCCTGTGTTTAGGAGATCAGACTGTGTGGTGTATATAAGTGTATCACCCTGGTGTCCCTGTGTTTAGGAGATCAGACCGTGTGGTGTGTATATAAATGTATCACCCTGGTGTCCCTGTGTTTAGGAGATCAGACTGTGCGGTGTGTATATAAGTGTATCACCCTGGTGTCCCTGTGTTTAGGAGATCATACGGTGTGGTGTGTATAGAAGTGTATCACCCAGGTGTCCCTGTGTTTAGGAGATCATACTGTGTGATGTGTATATAAGTGTATCACCCTGGTGTCCCTGTGTTTAGGAGATCATACGGTGTGGTGTGTATAGAAGTGTATCACCCTGGTGTCCCTGTGTATAGGAGATCAGACTGTATGGGGTGTATAAAATTGTACCACCCTGATGTCCCTGTGTTTAGGAGATCACACTGTCTGGTTTGTATATAAGTGTATCACCCTGCTGTCCCTGTGTTTAGGAGATCAGACTGTGTGGTGTGTATATAAGTGTACCACCCTGGTGTCCCTGTGTTTAGGAGATCAGACTGTGTGGTGTGTGTATATAAGTGTATCACCCTGCTGTCCCTGTGTTTAGGAGATCAGACTGTGTGGTGTGTATATAAGTGTACCACCCTGGTGTCCCTGTGTGTAGTAGATCAGACTGTATGGTGTGTATAGAAGTGTATCACCCTGCTGTCCCTGTGTGTAAGAGATCAGACTGTGTGGTGTGTATAGAAGTGTATCACCCTGCTGTCCCTGTGTTTAGGAGATCAGATTGTGTGGTGTGTACAGAAGTGTATCACCCTGGTGTCCCTGTGTTTAGGAGACCAGACTGTGTGGTGTATATAGAAGTGTATCACCCTGGTGTCCCTGTGTTTAGGAGATCAGACTGTGTGGTGTGTATATAAGTGTATCACCCTGGTGTCCCTGTGTTTAGGAGATCAGACTGTGTGGTGTGTATAGAAATGTATCACCCTGGTGTCCCTGTGTTTAGGAGATCAGATTGTGTGGTGTGTATATTAGTGTATCACCCTGGTGTCCCTGTGTTTAGGAGATCAGACTGTGTGGTGTATGTAAGTGTATCACCCTGGTGTCCCTGTGTTTAGGAGATCAGACCGTGTGGTGTGTATATAAATGTATCACCCTGGTGTCCCAGTGTTTAGGAGATCAGATTGTGTGGTGTGTATATAAGTGTATCACCCTGGTGTCCCTGTGTTTAGGAGATCAGACTGTGCGGTGTGTATATAAGTGTATCACCCTGGTGTCCCTGTGTTTAGGAGATCAGACTGTGTGGTGTATATAAGTGTATCACCCTGGTGTCCCTGTGTTTAGGAGATCAGACTGTGTGGTGTATATAAGTGTATCACCCTGGTGTCCCTGTGTTTAGGAGATCAGACTGTGTGTGTTTAGGAGATCAGACTGTGTGGTGTGTGTATATAAGTGTATCACCCTGCTGTCCCTGTGTTTAGGAGATCAGACTGTGTGGTGTGTATAGAAGTGTATCACCCTGCTGTCCCTGTGTTTAGGAGATCAGATTGTGTGGTGTGTACAGAAGTGTATCACCCTGGTGTCCCTGTGTTTAGGAGACCAGACTGTGTGGTGTATATAGAAGTGTATCACCCTGGTGTCCCTGTGTTTAGGAGATCAGACTGTGTGGTATGTATATAAGTGTATCACCCTGGTGTCCCTGTGTTTAGGAGATCAGACTGTGTGGTGTGTATAGAAATGTATCACCCTGCTGTCCCTGTGTTTAGGAGATCAAATTGTGTGGTGTGTATATTAGTGTATCACCCTGGTGTCCCTGTGTTTAGGAGATCAGACTGTGTGGTGTATGTAAGTGTATCACCCTGGTGTCCCTGTGTTTAGGAGATCAGACCGTGTGGTGTGTATATAAATGTATCACCCTGGTGTCCCAGTGTTTAGGAGATCAGATTGTGTGGTGTGTATAGAAGTGTATCACCCTGGTGTCCCTGTGTTTAGGAGATCAGACTGTGCGGTGTGTATATAAGTGTATCACCCTGGTGTCCCTGTGTTTAGGAGATCAGACTGTGTGGTGTATATAAGTGTATCACCCTGGTGTCCCTGTGTTTAGGAGATCAGACTGTGTGGTGTATATAAGTGTATCACCCTGGTGTCCCTGTGTTTAGGAGATCAGACTGTGTGGTATATATAAGTGTATCACCCTGGTGTCCCTGTGTTTAGGAGATCAGACTGTGTGGTATATATAAGTGTATCACCCTGGTGTCCCTGTGTTTAGGAGATCAGACTGTGCTGTGTGTATATAAGTGTATCACCCTGGTGTCCCTGTGTTTAGGAGATCATACGGTGTGGTGTGTATAGAAGTGTATCACCCAGGTGTCCCTGTGTTTAGGAGATCATACTGTGTGATGTGTATATAAGTGTATCACCCTGGTGTCCCTGTGTTTAGGAGATCATACGGTGTGGTGTGTATAGAAGTGTATCACCCTGGTGTCCCTGTGTATAGGAGATCAGACTGTATGGGGTGTATAAAATTGTACCACCCTGATGTCCCTGTGTTTAGGAGATCACACTGTCTGGTTTGTATATAAGTGTATCACCCTGCTGTCCCTGTGTTTAGGAGATCAGACTGTGTGGTGTGTATATAAGTGTACCACCCTGGTGTCCCTGTGTTTAGGAGATCAGACTGTGTGGTGTGTGTATATAAGTGTATCACCCTGCTGTCCCTGTGTTTAGGAGATCAGACTGTGTGGTGTGTATATAAGTGTACCACCCTGGTGTCCCTGTGTGTAGTAGATCAGACTGTATGGTGTGTATAGAAGTGTATCACCCTGCTGTCCCTGTGTGTAAGAGATCAGACTGTGTGGTATGTATAGAAGTGTATCACCCTGCTGTCCCTGTGTTTAGGAGATCAGATTGTGTGGTGTGTACAGAAGTGTATCACCCTGGTGTCCCTGTGTTTAGGAGACCAGACTGTGTGGTGTATATAGAAGTGTATCACCCTGGTGTCCCTGTGTTTAGGAGATCAGACTGTGTGGTGTGTATATAAGTGTATCACCCTGGTGTCCCTGTGTTTAGGAGATCAGACTGTGTGGTGTGTATAGAAATGTATCACCCTGGTGTCCCTGTGTTTAGGAGATCAGATTGTGTGGTGTGTATATTAGTGTATCACCCTGGTGTCCCTGTGTTTAGGAGATCAGACTGTGTGGTGTATGTAAGTGTATCACCCTGGTGTCCCTGTGTTTAGGAGATCAGACCGTGTGGTGTGTATATAAATGTATCACCCTGGTGTCCCAGTGTTTAGGAGATCAGATTGTGTGGTGTGTATATAAGTGTATCACCCTGGTGTCCCTGTGTTTAGGAGATCAGACTGTGCGGTGTGTATATAAGTGTATCACCCTGGTGTCCCTGTGTTTAGGAGATCAGACTGTGTGGTGTATATAAGTGTATCACCCTGGTGTCCCTGTGTTTAGGAGATCAGACTGTGTGGTGTATATAAGTGTATCACCCTGGTGTCCCTGTGTTTAGGAGATCAGACTGTGTGTGTTTAGGAGATCAGACTGTGTGGTGTGTGTATATAAGTGTATCACCCTGCTGTCCCTGTGTTTAGGAGATCAGACTGTGTGGTGTGTATAGAAGTGTATCACCCTGCTGTCCCTGTGTTTAGGAGATCAGATTGTGTGGTGTGTACAGAAGTGTATCACCCTGGTGTCCCTGTGTTTAGGAGACCAGACTGTGTGGTGTATATAGAAGTGTATCACCCTGGTGTCCCTGTGTTTAGGAGATCAGACTGTGTGGTATGTATATAAGTGTATCACCCTGGTGTCCCTGTGTTTAGGAGATCAGACTGTGTGGTGTGTATAGAAATGTATCACCCTGCTGTCCCTGTGTTTAGGAGATCAAATTGTGTGGTGTGTATATTAGTGTATCACCCTGGTGTCCCTGTGTTTAGGAGATCAGACTGTGTGGTGTATGTAAGTGTATCACCCTGGTGTCCCTGTGTTTAGGAGATCAGACCGTGTGGTGTGTATATAAATGTATCACCCTGGTGTCCCAGTGTTTAGGAGATCAGATTGTGTGGTGTGTATAGAAGTGTATCACCCTGGTGTCCCTGTGTTTAGGAGATCAGACTGTGCGGTGTGTATATAAGTGTATCACCCTGGTGTCCCTGTGTTTAGGAGATCAGACTGTGTGGTGTATATAAGTGTATCACCCTGGTGTCCCTGTGTTTAGGAGATCAGACTGTGTGGTGTATATAAGTGTATCACCCTGGTGTCCCTGTGTTTAGGAGATCAGACTGTGTGGTATATATAAGTGTATCACCCTGGTGTCCCTGTGTTTAGGAGATCAGACTGTGTGGTATATATAAGTGTATCACCCTGGTGTCCCTGTGTTTAGGAGATCAGACTGTGTGGTGTGTATAGAAGTGTATCACCCTGGTGTCCCTGTGTTTAGGAGATCAGACTGTGTGGTGTGTATAGAAGTATATAACCCTGGTGTCCCTGTGTTTAGGAGATCAGACTGTGTGGTGTGTATATAAGTGTATCACCCTGGTGTCCCTGTGTTTAGGAGATCAGACTGTGTGGTGTGTATATAAGTGTATCACCCTGGTGTCCCTGTGTTTAGGAGATCAGACTGTGTGGTGTGTGTATAGAAGTGTATCACCCTGGTGTCCCTGTGTTTAGGAGATCAGACTGTGTGGTGTGTATAGAAGTGTATCACCCTGGTGTCCCTGTGTTTAGGAGATCAGACTGAGTGGTGTGTATAGAAGTGTATCACCCTGCTGTCCCTGTGTTTAGGAGATCAGACTGTGTGGTGTGTATATAAGTGTATCACCCTGGTGTCCTTGTGTTTAGGAGATCAGACTGTGTGGTGTGTATATAAGTGTATCACCCTGGTGTCCTTGTGTTTTGGAGATCACACTGTGTGGTTTGTATATAAGTGTATCACCCTGCTGTCCCTGTGTTTAGGAGATCAGACTGTGTGGTGTGTATATAAGTGTATCACCCTGCTGTCCCTGTGTTTAGGAGATCAGACTGTGTGGTGTGTATATAAGTGTATCACCCTGGTGTCCCTGTGTTTAGCAGATCACACTGTGTGGTGTGTATAGAAGTGTATCACCCTGGTGTCCCTGTGTTTAGGAGATCATACTGTGTGGTGTGTATAGAAGTGTATCACCCTGGTGTCCCTGTGTATAGGAGATCAGACTGTATGGGGTGTATATAAGTGTACCACCCTGACGTCCCTGTGTTTAGGAGATCACACTGTCTGGTTTGTATATAAGTGTATCACCCTGCTGTCCCTGTGTTTAGGAGATCAGACTGTGTGGTGTGTATATAAGTGTACCACCCTGGTGTCCCTGTGTTTAGGAGATCAGACTGTGTGGTGTGTGTATATAAGTCTATCACCCTGCTGTCCCTGTGTTTAGGAGATCAGACTGTGTGGTGTGTATGTAAGTGTAACACCCTGGTGTCCCTGTGTGTAGTAGATCAGACTGTATGGTGTGTATAGAAGTGTATCACCCTGGTGTCCCTGTGTGTAGGAGATTAGACTGTGTGGTGTGTATAGAAGTGTATCACCCTGCTGTCCCTGTGTTTAGGAGATCAGATTGTGTGGTGTGTACAGAAGTGTATCACTCTGGTGTCCCTGTGTTTAGGAGACCAGACTGTGTGGTGTGTATAGAAGTGTATCACCCTGGTGTCCCTGTGTTTAGGAGATCAGACTGTGTGGTGTGTATATAAGTGTATCACCCTGGTGTCCCTGTGTTTAGGAGATCAGACTGTGTGGTGTGTATAGAAATGTATCACCCTGGTGTCCCTGTGTTTAGGAGATCAGATTGTGTGGTGTGTATATTAGTGTATCACCCTGGTGTCCCTGTGTTTAGGAGATCAGACTGTGTGGTGTATATAAGTGTATCACCCTGGTGTCCCTGTGTTTAGGAGATCAGACTGTGTGGAGTGTATATAAGTGTATCACCCTGGTGTCCCTGTGTTTAGGAGATCAGACTGTGTGGTGTGTATAGAAATGTATCACCCTGGTGTCCCTGTGTTTAGGAGATCAGATTGTGTGGTGTGTATATTAGTGTATCGCCCTGGTGTCCCTGTGTTTAGGAGATCAGACTGTGTGGTGTATATATGTGTATCACCCTGGTGTCCCTGTGTTTAGGAGATCAGACCGTGTGGTGTGTATATAAATGTATCACCCTGGTGTCCCAGTGTTTAGGAGATCAGAATGTGTGGTGTGTATAGAAGTGTATCACCCTGGTGTCCCTGTGTTTAGGAGATCAGACTGTGCGGTGTGTATATAAGTGTATCACCCTGGTGTCCCTGTGTTTAGGAGATCAGACTGTGTGGTGTATATAAGTGTATCACCCTGGTGTCCCTGTGTTTAGGAGATCAGACTGTGTGGTGTATATAAGTGTATCACCCTGGTGTCCCTGTGTTTAGGAGATCAGACTGTGTGGTGTATATAAGTGTATCACCCTGGTGTCCCTGTGTTTAGGAGATCAGACTATGTGGTGTGTATATAAGTGTATCACCCTGGTGTCCCTGTGTTTAGGAGATTGGACTGTGTGGTGTGTATATAAGTGTATCACTCTGGTGTCCATGTGTTTAGGAGATCAGACTGTGTGGTGTGTATATAAGTGTATCACCCTGGTGCTCCTGTGTTTAGGAGATCAGACTGTGTGGTGTATATATAAGTGTATGACCCTAGTGTCCCTTTGTGTAGGAGTTCAAACTGTGTGGTGTGTATATAAGTGTATCACTCTGGTGTTCCTGTGTTTAGGAGATTGGACTGTGTGGTGTGTATATAAGTGTATCACCCTGGTGCCCCTGTGTTTAGGAGATTGGACTGTGTGGTGTCTATATAAGTGTATCACTCTGGTGTCCATGTGTTTAGGAGATCAGACTGTGTGGTGTGTATATAAGTGTATCACCCTGGTGCCCCTGTGTTTAGGAGATCAGACTGTGTGGTGTATATATAAGTGTATGACCCTAGTGTCCCTGTGTGTAGGAGTTCAAACTGTGTGGTGTGTATATAAGTGTATCACCCTGGTGTCACCAGACTGTGTGGTGTGTATATAAGTGTATCACCCTGGTGTCCCTGTGTTTAGGAGATCAGACTGTGTGGTGTGTGTACATAAGTGTATCACCCTGCTGTCCCTGTGTTTAGGAGATCAGACTGTGTGGTGTGTATAGAAGTGTATCACCCTGCTGTCCCTGTGTTTAGGAGATCAGATTGTGTGGTGTGTACAGAAGTGTATCACCCTGGTGTCCCTGTGTTTAGGAGACCAGACTGTGTGGTGTATATAGAAGTGTATCACCCTGGTGTCCCTGTGTTTAGGAGATCAGACTGTGTGGTGTGTATATAAGTGTATCACCCTGGTGTCCCTGTGTTTAGGAGATCAGACTGTGTGGTGTGTATAGAAATGTATCACCCTGGTGTCCCTGTGTTTAGGAGATCAGATTGTGTGGTGTGTATATTAGTGTATCACCCTGGTGTCCCTGTGTTTAGGAGATCAGACTGTGTGGTGTATGTAAGTGTATCACCCTGGTGTCCCTGTGTTTAGGAGATCAGACCGTGTGGTGTGTATATAAATGTATCACCCTGGTGTCCCAGTGTTTAGGAGATCAGATTGTGTGGTGTGTATAGAAGTGTATCACCCTGGTGTCCCTGTGTTTAGGAGATCAGACTGTGCGGTGTGTATATAAGTGTATCACCCTGGTGTCCCTGTGTTTAGGAGATCAGACTGTGTGGTGTATATAAGTGTATCACCCTGGTGTCCCTGTGTTTAGGAGATCAGACTGTGTGGTGTATATAAGTGTATCACCCTGGTGTCCCTGTGTTTAGGAGATCAGACTGTGTGGTATATATAAGTGTATCACCCTGGTGTCCCTGTGTTTAGGAGATCAGACTGTGTGGTATATATAAGTGTATCACCCTGGTGTCCCTGTGTTTAGGAGATCAGACTGTGTGGTGTGTATAGAAGTGTATCACCCTGGTGTCCCTGTGTTTAGGAGATCAGACTGTGTGGTGTGTATAGACGTATATAACCCTGGTGTCCCTGTGTTTAGGAGATCAGACTGTGTGGTGTGTATATAAGTGTATCACCCTGGTGTCCCTGTGTTTAGGAGATCAGACTGTGTGGTGTGTATATAAGTGTATCACCCTGGTGTCCCTGTGTTTAGGAGATCACACTGTGTGGTGTGTGTATATAAGTGTATCACCCTGGTGTCCCTGTGTTTAGGAGATCAGACTGTGCGGTGTGTATATAAGTGTATCACCCTGGTGTCCCTGTGTTTAGGAGATCAGACTGTGGTGTGTATATAAGTGTATCTCCCTGGTGTCCCTGTGTTTAGGAGATCAGACTGTGTGGTGTGTATATAAGTGTATCACCCTGGTGTCCCTGTGTTTAGGAGATCAGACTGTGTGGTGTGTATATAAGTTTATCACCCTGGTGTCCCTGTGTTTAGGAGATCAGACTGTAGGGTGTGTATAGAAGTGTATCACCCTGGTGTCCCTGTGTTTAGGAGATCAGACTGTGTGGTATGTATATAAGTGTATCACCCTGGTGTCCCTGTGTTTAGGAGATCAGACTGTGTGGTGTGTATAGAAGTGTATCACCCTGGTGTCCCTCTGTTTAGGAGATCACACTGTGTGGTGTGTATAGAAGTGTATCACCCCGGTGTCCCTGTGTTTAGGAGATCAGACTGTGTGGTGTGTATATAAGTGTACCATCCCGGTGTCCCTGTGTTTAGGAGATTGGACTGTGTGGTGTGTATATAAGTGTATCACTCTGGTGTCCATGTGTTTAGGAGATCAGACTGCGTGGTGTGTATATAAGTGTATCACCCTGGTGCTCCTGTGTTTAGGAGATCAGACTGTGTGGTGTATATATAAGTGTATGACCCTAGTGTCCCTTTGTGTAGGAGTTCAAACTGTGTGGTGTGTATATAAGTGTATCACTCTGGTGTTCCTGTGTTTAGGAGATTGGACTGTGTGGTGTGTATATAAGTGTATCACCCTGGTGCCCCTGTGTTTAGGAGATTGGACTGTGTGGTGTCTATATAAGTGTATCACTCTGGTGTCCATGTGTTTAGGAGATCAGACTGTGTGGTGTGTATATAAGTGTATCACCCTGGTGCCCCTGTGTTTAGGAGATCAGACTGTGTGGTGTATATATAAGTGTATGACCCTAGTGTCCCTGTGTGTTGGAGTTCAAACTGTGTGGTGTGTATATAAGTGTATCACCCTGGTGTCACCAGACTGTGTGGTGTGTATATAAGTGTATCACCCTGGTGTCCCTGTGTTTAGGAGATCAGACTGTGTGGTGTGTGTATATAAGTGTATCACCCTGGTGTCCCTGTGTTTAGGAGATCAGATTGTGTGGTGTGTATATAAGTGTATCACCCTGGTGTCCTTGTGTTTAGGAGATCAGACTGTGTGGTGTGTATATAAGTGTATCACCCTGGTGTCCCTGTGTTTAGGAGATCAGACTGTGTGGTGTGTGTATATAAGTGTATCACCCTGGTGTCCCTGTGTTTAGGAGATCAGACTGTGTGGTGTGTATATAAGTGTATCTCCCTGGTGTCCCTGTGTTTAGGAGATCAGACTGTGTGATGTGTATAGAAGTGTATCACCCTGGTGTCCCTGTGTTTAGGAGATCAGACTGTGTGGTGTGAGTATATAAGTGTATCACCCTGGTGTTCCTGTTTTTAGGAGATCAGACTGTGTAGTGTGTATATAAGTGTATCACCCTGGTGTCCCTGTGTTTAGGAGATCAGTCTGTGTGGTGTGTATATAAGTGTATCACCCTGGTGTCCCTGTGTTTAGGAGATCAGACTGTGTGGTGTGTATATAAGTGTAACACACTGGTGCCCCTGTGTGTAGGAGATCAGACTGTATGGTGTGTATATAAGTGTATCACCCTGGTGTCCCTGTGTTTAGGAGATCAGACTTTGTGGTGTGTATATAAGTGTATCACCCTGGTGTCCCTGTGTTTAGGAGATCAGACTGTGTGGTGTGTATAGAAGTGTATCACCCTGGTGTCCCTGTGTTTAGGAGATCAGACTGTGTGGTGTGTATATAAGTGTATCACCCTGGTGTCCCTGTGTTTAGGAGATCAGACTGTAGGGTGTGTATAGAAGTGTATCACCCTGGTGTCCCTGTGTTTAGGAGATCAGACTGTGTGGTATGTATATAAGTGTATCACCCTGGTGTCCCTGTGTTTAGGAGATCAGACTGTGTGGTGTGTATAGAAGTGTATCACCCTTCTGTCCCTCTGTTTAGGAGATCACACTGTGTGGTGTGTATAGAAGTGTATCACCCCGGTGTCCCTGTGTTTAGGAGATCAGACTGTGTGGTGTGTATATAAGTGTATCACCCCGGTGTCCCTGTGTTTAGGAGATTGGACTGTGTGGTGTGTATATAAGTGTATCACTCTGGTGTCCATGTGTTTAGGAGATCAGACTGTGTGGTGTGTGTATAAGTGTATCACCCTGGTGTCCCTGTGTTTAGGAGATCAGACTGTGTGGTGTGTATATAAGTGTATCTCCCTGGTGTCCCTGTGTTTAGGAGATCAGACTGTGTGATGTGTATAGAAGTGTATCACCCTGGTGTCCCTGTGTTTAGGAGATCAGACTGTGTGGTGTGTGTATATAAGTGTATCACCCTGGTGTCCCTGTGTTTAGGAGATCAGACTGTGTGCTGTGTATATAACTGTATCACCCTGGTGTTCCTGTTTTTAGGAGATCAGACTGTGTAGTGTGTATATAAGTGTATCACCCTGGTGTCCCTGTGTTTAGGAGATCAGACTGTGTGGTGTGTATATAAGTGTATCACTCTGGTGTCCCTGTGTTTAGGAGATCAGTCTGTGTGGTGTGTATATAAGTGTATCACCCTGGTGTCCCTGTGTTTAGGAGATCAGACTGTGTGGTGTGTATATAAGTGTATCACTCTGGTGTCCCTGTGTTTAGGAGATCAGACTGTGTGGTGTGTATATAAGTGTATCACCCTGGTGCCCCTGTGTTTAGGAGATTGGACTGTGTGGTGTGTATATAAGTGTATCACCCTGGTGTCCCTGTTTTTAGGAGATCAGACTGTGTGGTGTGTATATAAGTGTATCACCCTGGTGTCCCTGTGTTTAGGAGATCAGTCTGTGTGGTGTGTATATAAGTGTATCACCCTGGTGTCCCTGTGTTTAGGAGATCAGACTGTGTGGTGTGTATATAAGTGTAACACACTGGTGCCCCTGTGTGTAGGAGATCAGACTGTATGGTGTGTATATAAGTGTATCACCCTGGTGTCCCTGTGTTTAGGAGATCAGACTTTGTGGTGTGTATATAAGTGTATCACCCTGGTGTCCCTGTGTTTAGGAGATCAGACTGTGTGGTGTGTATAGAAGTGTATCACCCTTGTGTCCCTGTGTTTAGGAGATCAGACTGTGTGGTGTGTATATAAGTGTATCACCCTGGTGTCCCTGTGTTTAGGAGATCAGACTGTAGGGTGTATATAGAAGTGTATCACCCTGGTGTCCCTGTGTTTAGGAGATCAGACTGTGTGGTATGTATATAAGTGTATCACCCTGGTGTCCCTGTGTTTAGGATATCAGACTGTGTGGTGTGTATAGAAGTGTATCACCCTGGTGTCCCTCTGTTTAGGAGATCACACTGTGTGGTGTGTATAGAAGTGTATCACCCCGGTGTCCCTGTGTTTAGGAGATCAGACTGTGTGGTGTGTATATAAGTGTATCACCCCGGTGTCCCTGTGTTTAGGAGATTGGACTGTGTGGTGTGTATATAAGTGTATCACTCTGGTGTCCATGTGTTTAGGAGATCAGACTGTGTGGTGTGTGTATAAGTGTATCACCCTGGTGTCCCTGTGTTTAGGAGATCAGACTGTGTGGTGTGTGTATATAAGTGTATCACCCTGGTGTCCCTGTGTTTAGGAGGTCAGACTGTGTGGTGTGTATATAAGTGTATCACCCAGGTGTCCCTGTGTTTAGGAGATCAGACTGTGTGGTGTGTATAGAAGTGTATCACCCTGGTGTCCCTGTGTTTAGGAGATCAGATTGTGTGGTGTGTATAGAAGTGTATCACCCTGGTGTCCCTGTGTTTAGGAGATCAGACTGTGTGATGTGTATAGAAGTGTATCACCCTGGTGTCCCTGTGTTTAGGAGATCAGACTGTGTGATGTGTATAGAAGTGTATCACCCTGGTGCCCCTGTGTTTAGGAGATCAGACTGTGTGCTGTGTATAGAAGTGTATCACCCTGGTGTCCCTGTGTTTAGGAGATCAGACTGTGTGGTGTGTATAGAAGTGTATCACCCTGGTGTCCCTGTGTTTAGGAGATCAGACTGTGTGGTGTGTATAGAAGTGTATCACCCTGGTGTCCCTGTGTTTAGGAGATCAGACTGTATGATGTGTATAGAAGTGTATCACCCTGGTGCCCCTGTGTTTAGGAGATCAGACTGTGTGCTGTGTATAGAAGTGTATCACCCTGGTGTCCCTGTGTTTAGGAGATCAGACTGTGTGGTGTGTATAGAAGTGTATCACCCTGGTGTCCCTGTGTTTAGGAGATCAGACTGTGTGGTGTGTATAGAAGTGTATCACCCTGGTGTCCCTGTGTTTAGGACATCAGACTGTGTGATGTATATATAAGTGTATCACCCTGGTGCCCCTGTGTTTAGGAGATCAGACTGTGTGCTGTGTATAGAAGTGTATCACCCTGGTGTCCCTGTGTTTAGGAGATCAGACTGTGTGGTGTGTGTACAAGCGTATCACCCTGGTGTCCCTGTGTGTAGGAGATCAGACTGTGTGGTGTGTATATAAGTGTATCACCCTGGTGTCCCTGTGTTTAGGAGATCAGACTGTGTGGTGTGTATATAACTGTATCACCCTGGTGTCCCTGTGTTTAGGAGGTCAGACTGTGTGGTGTGTATAGAAGTGTATCACCCTGGTGTCCCTGTGTTTAGGAGATCAGACTGTGTGGTGTGTATATAAGTGTATCACCCTGTTGTCCCTGTGTTTAGGAGATCAGACTGTGTGGTCTGTATAGAAGTGTATCACCCTGGTGTCCCTGTGTTTAGGAGATCAGACTGTGTGGTGTGTATAGAAGTGTATCACCCTGGTGTCCCTATGTTTAGGAGGTCAGACTGTGTGGTGTGTATAGAAGTGTATCACCCTGGTGTCCCTGTGTTTAGGAGATCAGACTGTACAGTGTGTATAGAAGTGTATCACCCTGGTGTCCCTGTGTTTAGGAGATCACACTGTGTGGTGTGTATATAAGTGTATCACACTGGTGTCCCTGTGTTTAGGAGATCAGACTGTATGGTGTGTATATAAATGTATCACCCTGGTGTCCCTGTGTTTAGAAGATCAGACTGTGGTCATTAAGTGTTGGCCGCGTGTTCAACGCATTGAACCCCCCAGCACTTTGAGTTAAAATGAAAAATTCACAGGGAACAATGGTGTCTTCTCTGCAAAACCTGTCGTTGCAACAAAGTCAACATGTGAACTGGGATTAACCCTCTGTATGCCAGAGCAGAGAGGTATCCAACTCACTGTTGCCTGATGTGACTGGAAACCTATGTAGCATCTATGGGATTGATTTTAACCCTTTGAGTGCCAGAGCAGTATACAAAAACAATGTGTTGTGCACCACTCTGGCATGCAAACAGTTAATCGTATGTCGCTGTTATGTCGTTTCAGGAACACTCAACTTCTGTAAAGCACTGCGTTTGAAATCTCTCTCTCTCTCTCTCTCTAGCACTGAACGGGTTAAAGTCCCATTTCTTTAAACCCTATATGGTACATTAGCATTACTCTAGAACTGATCATCTTTACCATTCTGGACAAGGCCCAAAAGGGGTGCAAATCAGGAGCAAATCAACTGCGCCACAGGGTTTAAACAAAAATTCACCACATTTCCATTGATTTAAAAGGGGCTTTTAATCTCTTGAATTGTAGAGAGGTCTCCAACACATTGCAATGTCTTTAAATCAATGGAAATATTTACTTGTCGTGCTGTTGGTTTGCTGCTTAAAGGGACACTAATGTACAATAATAACTTTATGTAGTTTCGTAAATTTAAAAAAAATAAATGATGTGGCGCAAATCCCATCTCTCAAACGTTTATGGTTTAGAGATATTCACCGCTAAAGTTCCTTCTCCTGATGTCAGCCGTAAAGTTGACAGCAGGAGATTTGAGTCGGCTGACTCTAGGAGGCTCTCTGGGAGAACCAAAATAATGTTATTTAAGAAGAACTACTTAATTGGAACGGTCTACAAAGTGTGCTTGCAAACCAAGCACACTTTGTAGACCATTCCAATTAAAGCGTAACTACCACCCCTTTTAACATAGTAACATATTAGATAAGGCTGAAAAAAGACATGCGTCCATCAAGTCCAGCCCATGCCAAAAACACTCCTGTTGATCCAGAGGAAGGCAAAAAAAGCCCTCTGGAGCCATTTCCAATCTAGTCCCAAGTGTGTGTGGGGGGGGAATTATTCCTTCCTGACTCCAACTGGTAGTCAAATAGTTCCCTGGATCAAAATCCTATTTGCTTTGAAGCCATCTGTCATAATTGTCAATATTGTTCAGTTCTAGATAGGCATCCATTGCTTTTTCGAATGCAGTTGCATTATCTGCAAGCACAACATCCCAAGGCAAAGAATTCCATAGCCTTACCGCCCTTACTGTAAAGAATCCCTGCTTTTGTTTTAGTCGAAAGAGCCTTTCCTTTAGTCTTAATGGATGACCTCTTGTTCTTAGCTCCGCTCTTTGCATAAATAATTCATTGGATAGTTCTTTGTATTGACCTTGAATGTATTTGTAAATGGTAATCATATCACGCCTTAGATTTCTCTTCTCTAATGTAAACAAACCCAGTTTGGCAAGTTTCTCTTTGTGACTCAGATCCTCCAATCCTTTTATCAGTTTTGTTGCACGTCTCGGCACCTTTTCCAGTAAAGTAATGTCTTTTTTTAGAACAGGCACCCAAAATTGTACTCCATATTCTAGATGAGGCCTAACCAAGGATTTATACAGAGGTAGGATAATATTAGCATCCCTTGCTTCTACACCTCTTTTTATGCAGGCTAGTACCCTATTTGCTCTTGCAGCAGCTGAGTGACTCTGCACACTGCTGTGAAGACTATTGTCTATCAGTACACCTAAATCTTTCTCTAATGAGGATTTCCCAAGTTGTTTCCCATTTAGAGTATATGTAGCAAGTTTGTTTCTACAGCCCAAATGCATAACCTTACATTTATCTACATTAAATGATATCTGCCACTTTTCTGCCCATTCACTCAGTTTATCTAAATCCTTCTGTAGTGAAAAAACATCCAGCTCTGTATGTATTTCCTTACATAGCTTAGTGTCATCAGCAGAGATTAAGATGCTACTTTCAATTCCCACTTCTAGATCATTAATAAACAAATTATACTTATATAATTATAACCTTAGACCAATTTAAAAAAGTTACATTTACAACAACTCTCTGCCATCTATCATTTAACCAGTTCTCAATCCACATACAGATAACACCTCCCAAACCGAAGCCTTTTAATTTATGCAGTAACCTGTATAACCAAGTATACTACATCAACAGCAATTCCTCTGTCCAAATTACTACTTACTCTTTCATAAAATGCAAGTAAATTAGTCTGACATGATCTGTTCTTCATGAAACCATGCTGACTCCTACTAATGATATTGTTTGTCTTCACATAGTTCTGAATACTGTCAGTTAATAACCCTTCTAGTATCTTACCCACTATGGAAGTCAAGCTCACAGGTCTATAATTTCCTGGTTTGGATCTTGCTCCCTTTTTAAACAATGGAACTACATCAGCTTTCCTCCAATCACAGGGCACTATGCCTGATGAAAGTGAATCAATAAATATTAAGTATAATGGTTTTGCTATTACTGAACTAAGTTCCTTAAGTACCCTTGGGTGTATACCGTCCGGTCCAGGCGCTTTATTCACTATAACCCTTTCCAGTCTCTTTTGGACCTTGTTCTCAGTAAGCCATGTAGATGTTGGAGGAAATTCCGTGGTTTTGTCTGTTTGCCCATAGCTTCTCATTGCTGCTCCTTTGTATATACTGAAGCAAACATGGTCCCAAATAATTACCCATCTGCCGACTAACTGTTCAATAGCACTAGTCATCAGAATTATTATAGCATTATTGAGAATTCATCTTGCTCTTGGGACTGACAGGCAGGAGACAGCGCAGACATCTTTCCATAGTGACGTCTGTGCACCTGCGCTGTAAGTCCCAGCCGGCTCTAGTTGGAGTTGCTAGGAGCCATTGGGCACCAAAAGGAACAAGATGAATTCTCAATAACGTGGTAATAATTCTGGTGACTAGCGCTATTGAACAGCTAGTCACCAGATGGGTAATTATTTGGGGCTATATTTAAAAGGGGTAGTAGTTCCTCTTTAAGTAATTATTTTCAAAGATTGCTTTTTAGGCTCTGCTGAAGAGCCGCTGGCTGGTCCCGGGACCGGAATCTCCTGCTGTCAGTAGAGCGCTGACATCAGGAGAAGGGGAGGGAAGGGGGAACTTTAGATGCAACTATCTCTCAAACCGGAAAGGTTTGAGAGATGGGGTTTGCTCCACATAATTTATTTGTATATACAAAACAACATAAAGTTATTATTGGACATTATTGTCCCTTTAAAGGGATAGTAAACCTTGAAAATAAGTTTATTTTATATTGTAGCGCTTAAAAAACATGAAAAATTATATAAGTCTTATCTCCCAAACCTTTATGGTTTGGGAGATATTCAGAAGAAAAATAAAGTAAAGTTCCCATTTCCTGGCTGTTTCAGCCAAGTCCGCCATCTAGTGGACAGATTTGGAATTCAGTCCACAGATCAGCCGGCAGCTCTTTAGCAGTGCCTAGTACACGATCTTTAAAAAGAACTACTTAACTGGAAATGTGTACAAAGTGTGCCTGGCTTGCAAGCACACTTTGTAGACCATTCCAATGAAGAAATTATTTTTAAAGATGGTGATCTCAGCTCTGCTGGAGAGCCACGGCCGGTCCCGGGACCGGATTCCAAATCTGAGAGCTAGAACAGTGACGTCACTCAGAGGGAAACTTTGCTTCTGAATATCTCCCAAACCATAAAGGTTTGGGAGGTAAGACTTATATCATTTTTCATGTTTTTTAAGGTCTACAATATAAAATAAACTTATTTTCAAGGTATTACTATCCCTTTAGTTACTCCATTTCTCCCTAGTGATTAGAGCCTTTTCCTTTGTCCGTACACGGCACTGTGACAACTGCGCTGTAAATGTAAAGAAATGATCACAAAGCAGAATGTTCCTGCCAGTTTGCTCATTACCGTGCGCTTTTATAATTTACAGCTGAAGTTCGTAATGTCGTATTCCGTCTAGACAGCACATGTGTAACGAGGTCAGGAACAGCACTCGAGATGGAGAGAGAGAGAGGCGTCTGTAAATAACACGTGCGAACACTGGGGTGATTTATAAAAAGCCTTCTTAGTGTTCATTTAAGAACTGTCACTAAAGTTCATAACGTCGGGTCATACTTATAAAGGAGTAGAGTCACGTTTATAAATATGACAATCTGACAATACTCTGAGAAAATTCACAGACAATTCGATACTGAGAATATTTTTTCGCGCACATATCAATCACTGTGTACTTCCATTAACCCCTTAAGGACCAGCCGCGCAGGCTCGCGGCGGTCACTGAAGGACCACAGAGCAATTTATTTTTTATTTTTTATTTTTTTTAAGAATCCAATTCCGGACTCCCCGAACAGCGTGCAGCTGAGTGGGGAGCCCGAAATTTCATGACGGTCATAGTATGTCATGGGCCGTTCAGTCAGATTTACCCATCACGTACTATGACCGTCAAGGGTCGTTAAAGGGTGAAGAACAGGTTATACCTGGCGTTAAGATTTTATCACTAAAACTGCCTTTATTTTTGGTGCAATTGGCGTATTTCTTTATAAATACATTGCGCCACAATTCTTATTTGGACAATACCATTTCTACGCCTCTTTTCAAAAAAGTCAACTGACTGGAGTTAGCACTTAAAAAACATGTTGATAAACGTTTATACAGATCCTTTTGTCACTTTGAGACAATTTTAACCCCTTAAGGACTACGTGATGTACTATGACCGTCACGGTCCTTATACCCTTAAGGACCAGTGACGGTCATAGCACGTCACGTAATTTTTACTTAAAGTACTCTACCGGGAGTGCTGTAAGTAAAAACAGGGCCTAAAATTGATCACTCCAAGACCGGAGCGATCTCTCTTAGGCCTCAAAGCGGCGAGCCAGTACGCGTAACAGGTCACGTGTACCGGCGCATCAGCAAGGATCAAAGCGGTCCTTAAGGGAAGGTAACTTCCCTGGACCACTGGTCCTTAAGGGGTTAAAGTAACAGTGATTTCCCATAAAAAAATTCTTCTTGTTTAGTAGAGTTTTAAAAAATAAATTATGTGGCACAAATCCTATCTCTCAAACCTTTATGGTTTGAGAGATATCCGCACTGAAAGTTTCCCTTTTCCTGCTGTCAGACGTAAAGCTGACAGCAGGCGATCCGTGTCTGCTGATACAAGGAGGCTCTTCAGCAGAGCCGCAATCGCGTTATTTAACAAAAACTACTTAATTGAAACGGTCTACAAAGTGTGCTTGCAAACCAGACACATGTTGTAGACCTTTCCAATGAAGTAATTATTTTCTAATATCGCTATTTCAGCTCTTCCGGAAAGGTTTGAGAAATAGGATTTGTGCCACTTAATTTATTTTTTAAACTCTACAAAACAACATACATTTTTTATGGGACATTAGCGTCCCTTTAAAGGCACTTTCTTTGTTAATCCAGTTTTATAAATGTCCCCATTATAAACTAGATCAGATCGTTCAGAACCAAGTAACACTGCAGGGTGATGGGAGCTGGCGATCCACGCCTGATATTAACAAGTTTAAAGGATCAGTACACGTTTCTTTTATTAAAGCGGAACTACCGTCTCCACTAAAGTCGCCTGCAATACTTATTCAGGTGGCGACTAGCTTTGTAATCATTATCTTACCTCTCAAAAGTGCCCACAAATAAAGTTATTCTTAAGCTTCTGAGTCTGACGGCCAGCTTAATGCAGCCTGTTCTCCTACGCCGTCAGTCTCTTCCGGAGCCGTCCAGGCCAGTGCAATGCCTGTGAAGGGTGAAGAGGACTGACAGTGTAGGCGCGCAATCAAGATGTCCGCGGTGATGCCTGTCTTCCGGTCTCGGAAGCTTAAGAATAACTTTATTTGTGGGCACTTTTAGAGGTAAAATGATGATTACAAAGCTGGTCGCCACCTGCATAAGTATTGCAGGGCGACTTTAGTGGAGGTGGTAGTTCCGCTTTCAAAAAACTATATTATACAGCTTTGCCTGCTGAGTGAAACAAGGACACTCCCACAGTTGTCAGTTATTTTATTCAAAGGTTTTAACAGTTCAAATTATCAGGAAGTGAATTACAGTGTGATTACTTCCTGACAGTTCTAACTGACAGGAAGTGAATTTACTGTGATTACTTCCTGACAGTTCTAACTGACAGGAAGTGACTTTATTGTGATTACTTCCTGACAGTTCTAACTGACAGGAAGTGACTCAGCAGTTTCTATCACATTCTATGGAGAACTGTATGTCTCTGACTTTCCTCTCCTAGAGAATGTAACAGAATAACTAATCAGAACATGACCACTAGAGGGCCTACTAGTGTTAAACAGCAAGAGTGTAAACTGTAATAATGCATCTGTCAGCATTGATATTACATTTTTTACTCAACAGGAAAATACCTAATATATATATATATATATATATATATATAGAGAGAGAGAGAGAGAGAGAGAAGAAGAAGAAGACTTTGTGCCTGGCAAAACACACCCAGGGTGGCAGTAAGGAGTTACTGCTCCCATTGGACGATTCAATGGGGGTGTGATTTTTGGCCCTCCCCCACTATCCAGCCCGCCCACCACTATCTAAGGCTAAAAAAAAATGTCTGCCACTCACTCCTACACCACAGACATACACACATGCCACCCACACACTGGCAGATACGTACACACATATACACGTACTCGTACTGAGACACACACACACGAATGCTGAGCAGCTGAGGATGATGGGAACTATGTTCAAGCTAGAGCTGGAAGGCCATGGTCCAATCTGTATTATGCAGCTTCTTCATTCCCTGTCTGTGACCCTGCACAGCCCTGCCAATTACTACAAGTGAGCCGATTTCTAACCAATCAGCAGGCAGCATGCTGGGGAGCTGACCTGCTAGCACAGAGAAGCTGGGAAAGTGGAACAATGGCAGAGACATGATCAGGCAGTGCAGAGCAGGGCTTCAGCTGAGCTGGTAAATGGCAGAGACATGGTTGTGACTGTATTTATATATTACACAGAGAGAGAGAAAGAGAGCAGATTGTTTGTCAGTCTGTCTGTAAGTAGAGGTGCCAGTTCCTGCAATCATCTCCATGCTGTACATAGCTCACTGTATAGCATGTATGACAAACTATTTATATATGGTCTGGCATTGTATAGTATACAGTCTGTGTATAAGGACTGGCACTATACAGTATAGGAGGGGCAGTCCCTGTTTGACACCCAAATCCCTCTGCTCCTCTATTTAGGAGATCACATTGTGTGGTGTATATACCAGTGTATCAGATTGCTCCACATCAATAAAACCCACAGTAATGTGGGTATAAACTTCTGTATATATCTGTTAAATTAGTCTGTGTAAAAAATACTTTCATCTTCTTCTAATCATTCACTTACACAAAGAGTAACTTAACCATTTCAGTGCCAGAGGGGATGCAATGCATTGCTTACCCCCTGGCACTCAAAGGGTTAAAAATTCTTTAAAATACACCACCAGCCACGCCCCCAGTAACACCACCTAAAACACAAGTGTCCCTCTTTGGCCATTTGAAATGTTGGGAGGTATGTTACTTACACTGCTCACACTGTATGTATGTATGTTCTGATCTGCATCTGTGTGTCACTGTTTGCGTGTGTCAGTGCATGTGTGTGCATGTATGTGTGTTGCATGCGTCTCTGTCTATCAGCGTGTGTCCCCCTGTATATGTGTGTTTGCACGTGTCTATGTATCACTGTGTGTACCTTTCTGACACGTACACCCTACGCCATATTTCACTATAACAACATTTATTAAAAAAAAAAAAACATTCCCTGAATAACGACGGGCAACGCCGTCCCACATTGCAAGTAATATTATATAGGAGTGCATTGGATCCCCTGTGGCAAACACTGGGTTACTATATATATATAAATATATATACCTTTTTTTTTCATTCTGACCTTGTTGGGAAAGCATCAGAACACCTCCTGACGCCCTCCAATCAGGTCTGAATAGACAAAGTGTTTTTAAAAAAAGATATACGTGTGCCACGGGGTGTCCAGCGCATTGCACAGCAGCGTTTTACACCTCACTGTGACACACACACAGGGGGCTTTTTTTGTTGAGTTTTTTTAATTTGTCATCAAACCTTGTAGGAGAACATCAGGATCCCTCCTGTTGCACCCCCTCCCCCCGCCCCACTTATTGATCTTAATAATGGTGACACAGGAGAGCAATTTGCACTCCTGCTTCACTCGTATCCCAACCGGTAGGAGTGAATAGGATCAGGGAAATCCTTCTTGTGATCATGTCACCGGTGATGTGAGAATGCTTCCCCGGATCCCGCCCACTTCCACCCGGACGTTTGGGGTAGGAGTGAAGTGAAAGACCTGCTTCTCTCCTGTGCTGAGATTACTGATCTCTCAGAGCGATCGGCTGGGAGATCAATAACTCGGGGGGGCATCAGGAGAGGTCCCGATGTGCCCCTAAATGAGGCTGAGCACTTTTTTCTTTTACTGCGGTCACTGCTGCTGGTAATTCCAGCTTATACAGTTAATGCTTTCCTGTCATACAATGTACACGCCTGGCACAGTAAGAACAGCTGTCCAAGCACATACTCTGTACCCCCTTGGCACACAAGAGGTTAAGGTACCAACATTTATATTTTTAAATACTGTATATATTTTTTTTCAGGTTGGTTTTAAGACAACAAACATCACTATGAAAAAAACAAACAAAAAGAATGTATGAAACTAGTCAAATATTTAATTGTGTTTATTGCAGTTTATTTTAATATGGTCCTGAGTCGTCCTCCTCCTAGCCCCCATCGCTCCCAGGAACCATCCTGCTCTTTCCTCCTAAATCTTTTTTCTTTCTTTGTCTCAGTCGGCGCTTGTCTCTTTTGTTGGATGTCAATTGATGACTTATAGTATTGTATATAGTGTAGTATATACTACATAGTTTATATTTTAATAAAAGGAGCATAAGATAGAACGACACCATTACTAGAAAGGTTATAACGCCTGAAAGAAAGAGACACTCCAGCGCCAGGAACATATACATTGCTATCTCCGCTCCACCATCTGGAATTGTGCTGAATTCCTTTGCACCAACATATTTGGCTTTTCCTAAATCATCAGCTTGGAGCGCGTCTATTATGAAATCACTCCCATTCTCTGTTTCTGTTGTTATGCTATCTCTGGATTTCCCAGAATCCTCAGCTAGGAGCTTGATGGTTACGGTGCTGCTCCCGTACTCAGTAGTGATAGTTATACTATCTGCAGGTTTTAGCTTCTGCACAAAAAGAAGATATTTGTTGGTATCTTCAGCTCGGAGCTTGATCCTTATGGAGCTGCTCCCGTTCTCAATAGTAACAGTTACACTGTCTGCAGGCTTTGGGTTTTGCTCAAAATGAAGATGACTGCTGGTATCTCCAGCTAGGAGCGTCCCATTTATGGAGTTGATGTCTTTTTCCATATTGGTAATATTAGAGTCTCCATGCTAACTCGGGTATTCAACTCCTCCCTATCCTCTGGCATCTTCCCCTCCTCATTCAAACATTCAATAGTATCTCCAATCCTCAAGAAAAGTTCATTAGACCCCACCTCCCCATCCAACTACCGCCCCATATCCCTCTTGCCTTTTGCCTCTAAGCTCCTTGAGTGCCTAGCCTACTCTCGTCTACTTACCTTCCTCAACTCCCATAACATTCTGGACCCGCTGCAGTCTGGTTTTCAGCCCACTTTCTCTACAGAAACCGCCCTTCTCAAAGTAACAAACGATCTCCACACTGCAAAAACCAAAGGCCATTTCTCTCTTCTTATCCTCCTAGACCTTTCGGCAGCATTCGACCCAGTCGACCATACCCTTCTATCCCAGACGATACACAAATATATCTCTCTGCACCCTCAATATCACCTGAAATACAGCAGCGGGTCTCAGATTGCCTTACCGCTGTCTCTTCCTGGATGGCTCATCGTCGCTTAAAACTTAACCTGTCCAAGACTGAGCTCCTTATCTTCCCTCCTAAATCCTGCACAACACCTCCATTTTCTATAACTGTAGAAGGCTCCACAACTTACCCTGTAGACAAGGCCTGCTGCCTCGGGGTAACTTTGGACTCTTCTCTTTCCTTCTCCACCCACATTAACAATGTTACCAAACCTGTCGCTTCTTTCTTCAGAATATAGCAAAAATCCGGCCATTCCTCTCTCACTCTACAACAGAAACCCTCATGCATGCTCTTATCCTTTCTCGCCTGGACTACTGCAACTCTTTACTTACTGGTCTTCCTACTAACCATATGTTATTGGATATTCAGGGTAGGCAACCAAGGCCATCAACTCTTCACTTGATGCTCTTCAATCTTCCATATAAAATCTTTTTATCACTCACCATCACTACAATTTCGTTTTCTAAATAATATAGCCTAATCCAACATATCGGTGATTCTGAAAGCTCTTCCAAAGTCACCAAAGCTGTTTTAGCTGATAGTGTGTAGTATCTATTTGTTTACGTGTTTCCATTCTTTGAACAGAGGAGAGCTATTACTCTCCTATAAATATAAAATATTGTGCACATAGAGATACATATCACTAGATCTCTGGAACACTGTGTGAGAAATATAATACAGAGCTTCAAGGAAAGAATTACCTAGCTGATCCCTCGTCCATGTCTCCTACACTCCAACATGTCTGCAAGCCACATGGGTCAGTCACTGAGTGTCAATACAGCTGGATCACGGACTCTGGAATCTGGCACTAAACATAATTATTTCATTGAAAAAAAGTAAATATATTCTTGTTCTAAAAACGAGAGACTTAAAGTTTAGATTTTCGTATTAACCCTTTGAGTGCCAGAGGGGTACGCAACACATTGCTCTGCAATGCCTTGTGTACCCCTCTGGCACTCAGAGGGTTAAAGGAAGGCAAAAAATCCCACTGAAGCCATTTGCAATTAAGCCCCAAGTGGGTAAAAATATTCCTTCCTGACTCTAAATGACAGTCGGATATTTCCCTGGATCAACATCCTATCTGCATTGAATCCATCTGTCATAATTCATAATATTGTTCTGTGCTAGATAGGTATCCATTGCTTTTTTGAAAGCAACTACAGCATCCCGAGGCAAAAAAAATCCATACATTTACTGCCCTTACTTAAAAAAAAATCCTTATCTTTCTTTAAGACAAAAGTGCCTTTCCTCTAATTTTAATGGATGACCTATTGTATTTTGCTCAACTCTTTGAGTAAATAGTTCCTTAGATAGTTCTTTGAATTGACTGACAGCAAGATGTTCAAAATGTCATGATAACTGAAATTGTATGTAAATTGTCTGTCAGTTTTCAGACGTTCTACCATCATCTTTTGTATCCAACTCCGCCATCTCCGTTAAAGATAAAAAGCAGTCTTAAAGGGATAGTAATACTTCATTTTAACTTTATTTTATTTTGTAGGCATTAAAAAAACATGAAGAATGATATAAGTCTTATCTCTGAAACCTTTATGGTTTAAGAGATATTCGCAAACAAAGTATCCCCCCCCCCCTGTTCAGCCAGATCAGAAGGGAGGTGCCCAGGTAGACTGCAGAGAAGGACAATCTTCTATTAAGATAATGGAAAAAGCTGAAAAACTTGTCAAGGGGGGGGCAGGGCTTTCATTGTTCTCATAGGAAGAAGATTGTCCCTTTCTGTTATCTGTACTGTCATACAACCAGACTCACATCTGAGAAGAGATGGCTTACACTAGGTAAAAGGGGTGGGAGGGGAACTTTGCTTGTGAATATCTCATAAACCATAAAGGTTTGAGAGATAAGACTTATATCATTCTTCATGTTTTGTTAATGCCTGCAAAATAAAATAAAGTTAAAACGAAGTATTACTATCCCTTTAAGAGTGGTCCTGGTTTAATATAGTAAGGTATTTTCAGAAAAAAATATTCTTTCAACCAAATGTTTTTGTCTGATTAAAGTCATTGTTTAACAACAAAATAAAAAAGGTCTAAACTTGGAGAAGAAAAATGAAAGCACTGTTAGCAGGAGTGAGAAGCAGTACTACGGAGTTAACTGGTAAAAAAAAGTTTTTTGCTGTTGGTTGTTAGAAAATTTGTCATTTTAAAGACAAAAAATGTCTCTGTTTATTGAAAATGTTTATTTCAAAGACAAAATCAGACATTTTTAAGGGCAATATTCATCAAGATCTTCTTACCATCCCTCCAAATTCTTTGTAACACATTTTCAAAAATGACAGATTTACTTCTGAAAATTTTTTTTTTTTTTTTTTTTTAATCTTTATCGAGTAGAAAAAAAGGCATTACATTAATAAAGAGAACATACAGTCGGCAGATGTGAAACAACCATATCTGACAGGTATAGCAATAATATTATAAACAGAAAAGTTTAGTGGTCAAGCGTGTTCAGTGTCAGTAATAATTTTGGGTTGTTGTGATATTTTTAATAGTGTTGGGCAGGATACTCTTAATTGTGGTAAAGAGTAAAGAGTAAGGCCTAAAGGATGAGGAAGCAAAGTGAGATAAGAGTGGGTGAGAGGAGGGAGAGAAGACAAAAAAAAGGGGGGAGGCGGTGGCCTGTTCATCGGTGTTTGGTGTTGGAAGACTGTTTAAACAGTAAAGAGTAAACTGAATATTTACTTCAAGGATTGGGAACCAAGGAATGTCTAACAGTAGCGTGTTAAGGGGCAGGGCCGGATTTCTCATAAGGCAGAGTAGGCATCTGCCTACAGGCGCACCCTACAGAGGGGAGCCTGCCACTGCAATTGATTTTTTTTTTTTTGACGTGGCGTGGCCCGACGCCGCATTGTAAGCTGTGACTTTAGCTGCTGAGCTCTCCCGGCTCTTTAGTCGTGCAGAGCACTTTGAGGTGAAATCTCCCAGCGCTCTGCATTACTAAAGGGAAGACCGCGCGGGAGCTCCAGAAGCTGTAGGTCTGTACAGAAGCACAGATCTATCCAGCCGCTAGACCACCAGGGAGGTAGGAAATGGATGGGGGGAGAGAATGAGGCTTAATTTGGAGATAATGGGGGTAATGTGAGGTCAATATGGGGATGATGGAGGGCAAGCAATGTGGAGCTGATGGGGGACAATGTGAGGGCAATGTGGAGCTGTTGGGGGGGCAATGTGAGGGCAATATGGAGTTGAATGGGGCAATGTTGAGATGATGGGGCAATATGAGGGCAATGTGGAACTGATGGGGTCAATGTAGAGCTGATGGGGTCAATGTGAGGGCAATGTTGAGATGATGGGGCAATATAAGGGCAATGTGGAGCTGATGGGGTCAGTGTGAAGCTGATGGGGTCAATGTAGAGCTGATGGGGTCAATGTGAGGGCAATGTTGAGATGATGGGGCAATATAAGGGCAATGTGGAGCTGATGGGGTGCAATGTGGAGCAGAAGGGGGGCAATGTGAAAGTGATGGGGGGCAATGTGAGGGCAATATGGAGATTTGGAGCTTTGGGAGATGGCCAAGGGGGGGGGCGCTTCAGATATCTGTTCCTACAGGCTCCTGAGATGTAAATCCGGCCCTGTTAAGGGGATGTTGTGGATGTGACTTGGAGTGAAGACATAAAGATGTAATTGCAGCCAGGTTTCTTCAAAGGAAGTGAGGGAGTGTGTGGTGATAGCGTGACAACGTTCCATGAGGAACCATATGACAGTAATGATGAACCATTCCTGCGTAGAGGGAGGGAAAGTCGATTTCCATTTGATTGGAATTAAGGATTTAGTAAGGTTCAATAGGGAGTGAAGAACGTGGTAGACCTTTTGTGCTTGAGGGTGGGAATTATGTATATCTAATAAGAAGATGAACAGAAGGGGGTCAGGACTGAGGGAAATATTTAGAGTGACACTGATGTGAGAAGCTACCGCCGTCCAGAATGGGATGATTTTGGGGCATTTCCACCATATATGCAAGATATCACCAACCTCAGACAGACATCTCCAGCAGGTATTGGAGATGTATGGAAAGGCTAAAGCAAGTTTATGTGGAGTCATGTACCAGCGTGAGATAAGTTTATAATTAATTTCTCTACATTTAGAGCTTCTAGGGAGATGGCAATTAAATTTGAAAATCTTTGACCATTTTTCCAGGGAGATAGAGATGGCCAAGTCAGTTTCCCATGAAGTAAGGAAATACGGTTTAGGTGGGGGAGGAGACGTGGAAAGAAGATTGTAAAATAAAGAGAGTGGTCTTTTGATGGGAATCTCCCTCGAAATTACTTTTTCAAAGGTAGTGTGTTTCTGGGGGAAGAAAGCTTTTGTTAATTGCACTAGTGACCCATCTTTTGTGTTGTTAGGTAGGTAACCAGGGTATAGGTTCTGGTAAGTTCCGGATAGGTGAGGTTATAAGGAGAGAAGAATGATTTGAGGAGAAGAAGGGGAAAAGTTGGCCTAAGGTATGAAATCCTGTGGGAGCAAGAGTAGAGAAGGCGGTAGGGTTTAATAACCCAGGTGGAAAGTCTGGGTTTCGGAATAGAGAGGCTAGAGGGGATGGGAGAGTGGAAAGATGACAAGGGTTATTACATTGTTTCCAGATATTGATAATGTGTTTGAGTATTGGATGTTCTAAAATGGAGGGTTGGACCGTCGCTGGTAGTGACCAGAGAAGTTGTAGGAAGTCAGCACCTTGAAGAGTGTGATTGAGAGAGTGGATCCATCTGACTGGAAAGGGGGGGGGGGAACTCTAATAGTTTAGTAAGAGCTGCAGCTTCATAGTACCTGCGGATATTGGGAGGCCCTAAACCTCCGAATTTCCAGTTCCTAGAGAGTATATCCAAACATAATCTGAGGTGTTTGTTGTTCCAAATGTAAGTGGAGATAATTGAGTTTAGGGAGGTAAAAAAAGCTGAGGGAAAGAGATGGGCAATGAGTTAAAGAGACAAATGAGGCGTGCGGAAAACCATCATCTTAATTGTGTTGATTCTTCTTGTCCAAGAGATGAAAGTTTGATCCCATTTAATAAGATCTGTTGTAATCGAGGACAGTAAAGGAGTAGTATTAATGTCTATGAGGGATCTGATGTCGGGGGATATGTTGATTCCCAGATAGGTTATATGAGAGGATGTCCATTTGAAGGCACAGAGAAACTGAAGCTGCAATTTGCGATGAATAGGCAAGATAACGTTGAGGGTTTCCGAATTGTGGAAATTAACTTTAGCCTTTGAGTAGTGAGAATATTCATCTATAGTTTTAAGCAGAGAAGGGAGAGACATTTCATGGTGTGTAATTATATGAAGAATGTCATCCGCGTACGCTGAGGGATTGAAGCAGTCGAAGGGGTCGGCACGAAATAAGTTGAGAAACTGTTCAAGGGAAAGGATGAAGAGAATGGGAGATAGGGGGCAGCCTTGTCTCGTACCATTGGTGATAGGAAATGGATCTGAGACCCTGGCTGTAGGGGAAGAGTATAGGCTCATTAATCCCTGAGACATACATGGGCCTTATCCATTGTGTTTTAGGAGTTCTTCTAGGTAGGACCACCTTACCCTATCAAATGCTTGTTCTGCATCTGTTGACAACAGAATCAGGGGACGCGTGCGTGCTGAGCCAGGTGGATAAGACAAAGGACTGACATGGTGCTGTGCCTTGTTTCAAAGCCAGGTACAAAGTCGCATTGGTCGGGATGAATCAATGTTTGTAAGTGGGGGCGTAATCTGTTAGCAAGCATTTTAGCATGAAGTTTAACATCAATATTTAAAAGGGAGATGGGTATATTGTGCTTCTTTTACCACCATATTATGATCCAGCAATTTTTTCATTATGACGACTTTTTGAACATCTCGCCTTTATTAAAACAGCCTCTCTGACATTTAGGATAAGTAATGAACAGTAAACCAAACCTACCGTGTTTTTATTAGCGGTATGTGGTAGAACAAAATGGATGCACCCAGCACTGCCCGCTTCACCAAATGATAAAGATAAGACAGTTTCTATACAGAAACATAATGTTCATTCAGTGGATTCATGATATTTGCAGTTAACTAAACCTTTTGTGATCTGAAGGCATGCCGTTCTCATAAAATGAATTTTATAATTGCTTAAATTATGTATTGAGTCCCAGAGTACGATGTACAACTGTGCAATGGAGATACACATTCTAAGGCAGTAAAACACATGGTAATGGTAATGTTGTAATAAGAAAAATAAATATATCACAGTGTTTTCTCATGCTGATTAAAACAAGACTTCTACTATGTATTTATGTATCTGTATTAATATAGAGACAGACATGCACACAGAGTTTTATATGAAAGAGTAATAGTATAATTAAAAAAGAAAATACAGGAGAAGCTAATAGCATCGCTCCAAAGAGTGATCACTGCGTTATTAGTAGGACATAACCACAACCAAGTGAATCATACAGTGGGAAGGAGACGCTGCCCCACAGAGGTTACAATCTAATTTAGTAATAGTTACAGCATACAGGAACAGAGGAAGATGATAAGTGCAGGTTCAAGGCTTAGTGAAGGAAGTACAGGATTGGATGTGACTGTCAGTGACACAAGGGGGACATTGTTACTGTGTTGCCTTCCTGTATGAAAGTATGATGTATGAAAGTGATGAGTGTGGATGATTGGTGACTGGTGATAGGGAGGGCATTCCAAAGCCAAGGGGCAGTCAGTGATAATGACTTCAGCAGGGAGATGGCTCGAGTTGTGTAAGGAGACGACAGACGGAATCCTTCAGAAGAACGCAGGTGATGGGAAGAAATGTAACAGGGTACAGCAGGACCGGATCTACATCCCACGCACACTTGGCAAGGCACTCTAAGTGCCCTTAACCCCACCCATGGCCACACCCCCACTACTCACATGACCCCACCCCTATCATTACATGTCCCCGCCCCCAAGTCACATCCGCTGTTTTCTGACACAGGAAATAACCATTGCCTTCAACAACCAAGAACCAATAAAAAGCTTTCACCCCTTGGTTGCTAGAGAGATCTGCAATGTGTTGGAGATCTCTCTAGCATCCAAGTGGTTAAATAATAATAGCTTGTAAACTGTAAAATGGGGGTGTGGCCAGCATACCTTAGGTACTGCCCCTCAAACTGTAGCATTCTAGGCAGTTGCGTACTCTGCCTAATGGGAAATTTGGCCATGCAGACAAAGTTAAAGGAAGGGAGAAGGATTTTGCAGTGGAAGATGATTAATTAAAGGGATAGCAATACTTGAAAATAATTTTATTTTATATTGTAGCCCTTAAAAAAACATTAAAAATGATATAAGGGTTTTGGAGGTATTAGCAAGTAAAGTAAAGTTCCATTTTCCTGGCGGTTTTAGCCAAGTCTGCCATCTAGTGGACAGATTTGGAATCCAGTCCACAGATCAGCCGGCAGCTCGATCTTTAAAAAGAACTACTTCATTGGAACTGTGTACGAAGTGTGCCTGGCTTGCAAGCACACTTTGTAGACCATTCCAATGAAGAAATTATTTTTAAAGATTGTGATCTCGGCACTTTGGGAGAGCCGCTGCCAAATCTGACAGCTAAAGCAGTGACGTCACTCCAGGAGAAACTTTACTTGCTAATATCTCCCAAACCATAAAGGTTTGGTAGATAAGACTTATATCATTTTTAATGTTTTTTAAGGGCTACAGTATAAAATACAATTATTTTCAAGTATTACTATCTATTTAAAATGTTATTGTAGTTCAAACTGTCAAAAAGAAGTAGAGCTGTTATACTCACAAATCATTGGTAAGACCTCACCTCAAATATGCAGTGCAGTTTTGGGCACCAGTTCTGAAAAAAAGATATTCTAGAACTGGACAGAGTACAGTGAAGAGCAACTAAACTAAACAAAGGAATGGAGCACTTGACATATAAGGAACGACTAGACAAACTTTATTTATTTATGTACAAGTATATGAGAGGTCAATACAAGGATCTCTGCCGTGGGCTATTTATTCCAAGGCCTGATCAGGTGACCAGGGGACACCCCTAGAGATTAGAGGAAAGGAGGTTTAGACTTCAGCAGAGGAAAGGGTTTTTTACAGTAAGGTCTGTTAAATTGTGGAATTCCTTGCCCATATATGTGGAAATGGCTGATAGAATGGATACATTTAAGAGAAGATTAGATGCTCTTCTGGCAGAAGGAAAAATGCAGGGTTATACTGTATATTATTAGGCAAAACAGGAAGTTCTGGTAAACAGAGTAATACCCATTTAGATGCTTGTTTTCTTGGTTATACTGGAGAAAAGGTAAAACTTTATGGACTTTTTCCCAACCTAATATACTATGGAACTATGGAACTAGGTAGATATGAAACATTTTAGCCTAAAGCTCAGCTCACCCATAGGCAGCAATAAAAAAAATGTAGTCTGGACACCAGGTGGTGCTGTTATAAACAGTTTAAAAATTGGATACAGAAATGCAGCTGATAACTCCTATTGGTTCATGTGAAGTCACACCCACTTGCACAGCTAATAGGAATGAAGCTGATACTAATCAGAAGTAGCAACATTCTAAATTTACACCCTTCAATGTGCAGCAACCCCGAGCCTCTGCTGTCCTTAGCTGTGCTGTGTGTTCCAGAGAGGCAGTTGACAATTCTTATAGGCTGCTGCAATGTCACACCCCCTAGCATAGCCAATAGGAAAGTAGCAGCTACTTCTAGTCCCACCTCTGTATCAGCATTGTATAAATTTACACCGTCAGTGCACATGACAACCTGTTGGCTTCTCCTCCCCAGACCTGGCAGCTGATGATTGGCTGAGCAGATGGATGTGACACTAGAGCAGCCAATAAGACTAGGTCTACCTCTGGTAACTTCAACTCTTTCAGGAGGTGGGGCAAGAAGTTTAAGGTGGATCAGTTCAAGTCACACTGTGAGTGTATAATTCTGCTACCACCAGGGGAGTGAGTATTATTATTATTAATATTATTATTATTTATTTCTAAAGCACCAGTAGACTCCGCAGAGTAGGATACGTTAACTATTATAACACTAAACTTTAATTTTGCTTTCAAGTGGAACTATCACCCTGAATTTTCTTTACATGTTTGAAAATTTCAAAACTGCCTACATGTCATGTTATCCAAAATTCCAGCAGATGTCTATTTTAGGAAATATTCACAATTTTATTTTTGGGGAAAGTGAAAGAGAGAGTTTCCTGGTGCAGCACAGAGCTAAATTAGCATATACTTCACTGAAACCCTTCATTAGCATACGACATGTCACTGAAAAGGCTTCATTAGCATACACATTGTCCCTGAATCGCTTAATTTGCATATGCAACTTAACTGGTTTAGCACTGGAACCGCAATTAGCATACATTATCATATGATTAGCAGTACAAATATCTCCTTAACTGTACACGTGCTGGTCTGTTGGTTAACATGATATTTAGGCAGTTTATAATGCAGGTTTGCAAATTTGAATTAAGGTGACCATTTTTCATATTAGTTACCCTAAACGCTCTGAGCGTCAAACAGGTATTCAGCACATCACAATACAATGCAATGAAAGGGTTAACCGCTACAAAGACTCACTGCAGACAATAATTATAGGAACTGCTCTTGTACCCAAGAGGTTAAACTAGTTTTCTATGCGCTTTCTGGCTATCATCCCCTCCCGGTCCAGCTCTCTACACAAAGCCGAGCGCAGATCGCCTGCTGGGATACAGTAATTGCATTTAATATCAATTCTGGGGGGATGACGCAGAAACGTGCTTAATTATGGGAAACTGATAAACCACATCATGTCATTCATTTGGCAGTATTCCTTGTGATAATAGTTACTCTTGAACACAACAATGTATTTGAACATAATTCTAGCCAATCAGACCCCAAGGTGAATGGATTTTACATGCACGGTCTGGTCTTATTGTCTGAAAAGAAATCTGAAGAAAGCGATGAAAAAAAAAGTAATGAAGAAAACTGATTATCTCCTTCCATGGATATCTGATTAAAATGTCTTCCTGGCAATCTGGAAAATAGCTTCTAAAGACAGTAATGATACCTTCCGCACTGTCTAACCACAACCTGTCAGTCAGTCATTTAACCCCTTACAGTCCGAGGACGTATATGCACATCCCGAGCCATGTCCCAGGTGGACAGAGGAAGTACATATACGTCCCGGAAGTCATTTAAAGAAATGAAAAAAAATGTTCGGCGGGCGTTAAGTGCCACTAAGGGGTTAATCCTACACATTTTGTGCTCCTGAGGTGTATTGGAGTGTGATAATGCTCTCCCAATGTACTCACTATCCACACAATGAAGCAAACCAGTCTCACAAAATATTTAAAGGAGACATTCCTCCCTAACACCTCACATGCTGGTGCTTACCCATGTAATTGACACTAGTGGTGTCTGACACAATGAAAAATAACCCCAGGGTGTAACTGCTGTTGGAAAATCATCCTGACACTGATGGAATCGTGCTTTGTCTCTCCCATAGGTAGCTCATGTTAACTCGCCACTAGCCAAACTCAATTAAAGGTAACAGCTCTCTGTAATAATTAAAGTGGGCCTGTCACCTTAAAGGGACAGTTTCACAAAAACAGCAGCTCCAATTAATCTTCATAGTATCTGGTCTGTGGAGAGTGTTATTTCAATACTGTCAGAGTTGTAGTACAAGAGTAATTGAATGATAAAGTATCCCCCTCCCGTCCCTTTTACCTAGTGTAACACTGCTCACCTCAGATGTGGAATCTGGTCTCTTGACCGGACAGGTCACAGCAAGGGACAATCTTATTACTGTGATCACAAGGAAACCATGCCCCCTTGACAGATTTTTCCTTATTATCACTGAAGATTGTCCCTCTCTGTGATCTATCCAGACAGTCTTGCTGCTCTGAGGTGAGCAGTGTTACATCAGTAAAAGGGGCAGGAGGAGGATACTTTATCATTCAATTACTCTTGTACTACAACTCTGAGAGTATTGATATAACAATGTCCAAAGTCCAAATACTATGAACATGAATTAGAGCTGCTTTTATTTTGAAACATTTCTATCCTTTAAGACAAGTTGAGTCTGAATTTCAGAAAACACGAATGGAAGAAAAACGGTTCCAGGATGTATGGAAGACTTGTGATCAACACACTATAAACCAATTATTAATCATTATAGTGATGCATTGTTGCAAATTCACACTTAAAATTGATTGCTTGTGTCAGGGATGTAGCATGCTGGTCTGAGACTTTCTCCTCTCATAAATACAGCAGTACAACAAACCACATTGACTGCACCGCTAACAAAACATAATGGCTCAACGTAATCTTAAAATATTGCACCTTCATTCCTTCAGTTACAATGCATCAGGGTGTTCAAGGGCTGTAGATGTTGTACAGAAGGTAACAGATTGGGGATAAACATAGGAGCTAATGTAGATCCAATCAATGCTTTTGACATATAAAACGCTTATTCTTGATCCTTAATTGTTTGCTCAGGTTTTTAAACCCTTAAAGGAGCAGTAAACTTTATTTATGAAAAAATATATATTGTAGGGATTTTCCTATTGAGTAAAATAAGGGTACTCCCACTGCCGAGAGATTTATATTTCCAGAGTCATTACAGTTTAAACCCATGTTTTTTTACATTAGCAGTGCCCTCTAGTGGTCAAATTCTAATTAGATTTCCTGTTAGATTCTAATGGAGAGGAAAGTCAGAAAAGTCAGAGACATACAGTTCTCCATAGAATGTGATAGAAACTGCTGAGTCACTTCCTGTCAGTTAGAACTATCAGGAAGTAAACACAGTAAATTCACTTCCTGTCAGTTAGAACTATCAGGAAGTAAACACAGTAAATTCACTTCCTGTCAGTTAGAACTATCAGGAAGTAATCACAGTAAATTCACTTCCTGTCATAACTATCAGGAAGTAAACAGAGTAAAGTCACTTCCTGTCAGAACTATCAGGAAGTAAACACAGTAAATTCACTTCCTGTCAGTCAGAAGTATCAGGAAGTAATCACAGTAAACTCACTTCCTGTCAGTTAGAACTATCAGGAAGTAATCACAGTAAACTCACTTCATGATTATTTGAACTTCTATAACTTCTGAATAAAACATCTGACAGCAATGGGAGTGACCTTGTTTTATTCTGTAGGAAAATATCTATAAAACATGTGTTTTCATAAAAAAAAGTTTACTGCTCCTTTAAGGACCGGCCGTGCACACATGGCGGTGATCACTTAAGGACCAGGAACCATTTTTTTTTACGAATCCGATTCCTGACACCCCGAACGGCATGCAGCCATGCTTGGAACCCGGAATTTCATGACGGTCCAGGACCGTCATGAGTCCTTAACCCCTTAAGGGCCAACGATCCCGCGCTGTCTGGTCCTTTAAGGACCAGACAGACCAGTTTGATGTGCCGTCCCACGTGACTGATCACGTGGGGCGGCACATCGAAAGGAGGACTGAAATCGATCGCTCCGGTCTTGGAGTGATCAATTTCAGTCCACGGTATTACTCACCGCGCTCCTGCAGCTCCTTAATTGCCGGACCAGCGTGACGGTCCGGGTACGTCACAGGACGCGAAGGGGTTAAGGGTATAACAACCCATGACGGTCCAGGACCGTCATGGGTCCTTAAGGGGTTAAAATGGCAGAAGTTACAGTGAGCTGATCAGAGAGTCTAAGGCATGGAGTTAGCAACATGTGACCCATCATCCCATCTGCTGTTGTTGGGCTACAGTTCCCATTATGATTATTAAACAATGTACTGTACTCTAGTGGTAGGGAAACGGTTAACTCTTTGAGTGACAGAGGTGGGTGCAATGCACTGCTTTGCCATGCATTGTGCTAGTCTAAACAGCACATTTTGTGTAAGTAAATATTGACATTGCTGATTTAGAGATGAGTCAATAAAACCGCCACAAAAGCAATTTTCCTGGCTTCTGGTCAAGAGATATATACAGTAAAATCTAGGTATAATATGCACAATTTTACCCCACTTCAGCTTATGTGAAGTGGGCGTGTGTTATACTCAAGATTTTTTTATTTTAAAAAAAATTAAGCCGGCCAGAACCCTTCCTCTAATCTTCTCTTGAATGTATCCATTGTATCTGCCATAATCACCTCCCTGGGCAAAGAATTCCACAATTTAACAGACCTTACTGTAAGAAACCCCTTCCTCTGCTGAAGTCTAAACCTCTTTTCCTCGAATTTCAAGGGGTGTCCCCTGGTCACCTGATCAGGCCTTGGAATAAATAGCTCACAGCAGAGATCCTTATATTGACCTCTCATATACTTGTACAATGTGATAAGGTCTCCTCTTAGTCGTCTTTTCTCTATAGTAAATAAACCAAGTTTGTCTAGTCGTTCCTCATACGTCAAGTCCTCTATTCCCTTAATTAATTGTGTTGCTCTTCGCTGTACCCTCTCTAGTTCTAGTATATGCAATATATACGCGTAATACACCACAACACATGCCCAAAACACACACACAATACATACATGCAATACACATGCAAAACACAAAGAGACAATACACACACACAATAAACACCCAAACACTCACACAAAAAACATACGCAGAACACACACACAATACACACACACATGTACAACACATATGCCCACAATATACAAACACACACATGCAGTACACACACAAAAAAACATACATGCATTACACACATGTGCAGAAAAAATGCACAACACATGCAATACACACACATACAAGCAATACACACAGATACAGAATACACCACAACACACACAGCACACAAACAATAAAAATATGCAATACACATGCACAATACACACACAACACAATACATACAACACTACACACACCATACATGCACACGCACAACACACACACGCAATACACACATAATACAGAAGCAATACATATGCACAACACAAACAGACAAAACACACACAAACAGTACACACACACACACGCACAACACACACACACAACTCATGCACAATACATACATGCACAAAACAAACAGACAATACACACATACACAACACACACAAAAAACAGACACACAAAAACATATACACACACAAACACACACACACCACAAGGTGCACGACACGCACACATATAAGCAATATACACAGACACACAATACACTACAACCAACACACAAACACAATACATACAACACAAACACACATAATACATACACATGCACACACACAGACAAAGCACACACAAACAATACACAGACACACAAAACACATGTGCAATGCAAATATGCACAAAACAAACAGACAATACACACACAACATAGACACACAACATACACAAAAACAGACACACAAAAACAAACACACCACAAGGTGCACGGCGCACACACACAGACAATGTACACAAACACACATGCCCACAATATACAAAACACATGCAATGCACAAGCACAAAAAACAAACACACACACAATACACATATGTCCAAAAACACACACAAACACATGCACAACATACCACAACACTCATGCACAATACAACACAACACACACACACACTGGAAAAACACACACACACAAACAATACACACATGCAATACACATGCACAACACACACACAATACACACATGCACAACACACAAACAATACACACACACACATGCAAACACACACCACCCACATGCACAATACACCACAAAATCATAATACACACACATCTACAATGCACATGTGCAACAAACACAACACACATGCACAATACACATGCATACAATACACACACACAACACAGACACGCACAACACACACATACACAACACACACAATACAAACATGCACAACACACACAACAAGCAATATACAAAACACATGCAATACACATGCACAAAAAAGCACACACATACAAAAAACATACACAAACACATGCACAACACAACACACATGCACAATACATCAGAACACACACATGTGCAAAACATACGCACAACACACAAACAACACATACACAACACGCAAACAATACACACACACACATGCACTACACACGCCATACACACACACTCACAATACAGCACAACACACAATACACACGTGTACAATTCACACGCACAACACACACAACACACATGCACAATACACACAAAAACAATATACAAACACACACACACCACACAAATACACAAATTCAACAATCCAGTCATTAAGAACAGTGTCTCCTTTCTGGATTTACCTGGATGTCAGGGTAAAATAGACCTACATGTAAATCCACTTTTACTATATTAACCCTATTACTGCCAGACACGTATCACATTCTATGTTTATTTATTCATGCATCCAACTGCATGGGACTTTTTTGGGGGATGGTATTTATTTTATTAACTGCTAGGGCAAAGCTATGCCAATATTGCTTATATATATATATATATATATATATATATATATATATATATATATATATAGACAGAGAGAGAGAGAGAGATAGGCTATTACTATGTCTGATAGTCTGGACTGGGTAATTCTGTGTTTGTTTGCGTGTGAGTAAGATTTACTCCTATATTGTCTTTATATGATGCACATATGTACATAGAATTTGACATATATTTTATGCGGTTGTACTAAATGAATTAAGGGGAAAATATGGTTGATCAAAAGACATACTAAAAAGGCCAACATTGCTCTTGTACTCTAATGCAAAAAAACCCTCATCACCAAATGATTAATATTCTTCCAGTGTCTGTGGAAAATCTGTCTTTCTCATTATATTTTCCAAACACAGCGTCCGTAGCAAAAAATGTGTACGTTTATGTGCTGGATTCCTTCAGTAAAGGCTCTGCAATGCACATTGTCAAAGTGATATATTCCATTGAAGGCCGCTGGATTTGAAGTCTGTTTGAAGCGATTCTACAGACACAGGTAAAAGACTTTGCAGATGGTCAGTCAAGCGGAGCGGAATACTTCAAGGCAACATATAGAAGGGCTCTCCAGGCACCGCACAATTGTACAGCAACAAAAGAATAGAAATTCACTCACTGCCAAGGAACAGATGGAATGAGAAATCTAACATAAAAAGCAGTTTACTGTGATATCTGTATTGTATAAAACTGTCACAAGGTCCTGATCAAACAGCGCATATAACGCTTTAAACCGGCTCCTGCAATTCAACTCATTATTCAGTGTCAAGAAAATAATCATTATTGATTTGCTCAAATCTGGAGATGTACACTGTGTATCCATTCTAGAACAGACTTACTACATGAATGGAACACAAAAATATGAGTTATATAGACAAAGAAATAGGACCATTCTG
>CM074722.1:5514993-5683379 GCA_037306005.1 Rhinophrynus dorsalis
GTCCATGGTAAGACCCCACCTAGAATATGCTTCAATTTTTCTGGGTGCCCTTTCTGAAAAAGGACATTATAGAACTAGAGAGCATGCAGAGGAGGGCTACAAAACTAGTAAGGGGAATGGAAAGTTTTAGTTATGAAGAAAGGCTAGAAAAGTTAAACTTGTATACACTAGACAAACGGCGTCTTAGAGGGGATATGATAACACTATATAAATATGTTCAGGGCCCATACAAAGGGCTCTCCAAAGACCTGTTCATTAACAGAACAGTACACAGGACAAGGGCCACCCGCTTAGACTTGAGGAAAGGAGATCTAATCTACAACAGCGGAAGGGATTCTTTACAGTAAGGACAAAAAAGGTATGGAATTCACTGCCTGAGGAGGTGGCACTATCAAATACATTAGATGCCTTTAAAAGGGGCCTGGATACTTATTTAAAAGAGCAGAACATAGAGGGCTATGTACGTTAGTATTGGGATTAATATTTAGTTAGGGTTTGTTGATCCAGGGAGAAATCTGATTGCCATTTGGAATCAAGAAGGAATTTTCTTCCCCCATTCAAGGCAGAATTTGAAATTTCTGTATTGAGGGTTTTTTTTGCCTTCTTTTGGATCAACGATGGTAAACAGGAATAGGAAAAGGGTTGAACTAGATGGACACAAGCCTTTTTTCAACCTAAACTACTATGTTACTATGTTACTAATGCAATCTCTGTACCCATCTCCTCCTGCAATCTCTCCAATGGTTGGCCAGCAAGCCCTATGATAGCTCAACTGGTTAATAGATCAGCTATAGAATCTGTTCAAACTTGTTAGCCGCCTGAATAATACCTCTGTGAAGAGTGAGCTACACAGAGAATAGCATGCAGCATAAAATACTATGAATAGGAGGTAGTCAAGAGACGACTACTACAGGAACAAAAGGACTGAAAAACGTCAAGCAAAATAGGGACTAGCTGAAAAGCGGAGTGAGGGACAGGCCGAGGTCAGGGCAGGGTGAAATGGGACATAAACGGTAAAACACGCCAAGGTCAGGGATGGCTGATAACTAACAAGGTCACTAAACAAGGCCAAGGTCGAAATGCAGGCAGAGGACAAGAAAAAACTAAGAGGGAGAGCCTGGGTCAAACCAGGAAAGTACTGAGCAAGGGAGAGGTGCAATAACTGAGGAACTCGACAAAAGAGCTCCCGATGCTTGTATGCCAGAACCTTTTATAGAGGCTCCGTTGAACTTGATGAGATGGGACATCCCTAACAATGATAAGCCACGCATGGGCGCTAGTGATGGATAGCAAGGAGAAGCCACGCATGTGAGGTAGCAGGCCAAAGGTGCAACCAGAATGGGAGTGGAGAAGGTAGGGGGACCCAACTGTAACAAAACCTCAGGGTCACAGATTCTATTACCAGCAGGGACAACTCAGCCTTTCACCCTTCTGAGGTAGATAAAATGAGTACCCAGGACATACTTAAAAACAAGACACAATCACAGTGTATCCTTCCTGATAAAATACTTTCACTGAAATAAAAATGTATTGATAGATTCAAAATGAATGAATGTCGCGTATGTGATGATACCTTCTTTGAGAGTAACAACCTCACTTCATCAAGTCAAAAGCAATGCTAATCACGAAGACTAAATATCCAGGTCAGATAAGAGAGGCAATAAATGGGCTAAGACAACACAAACTGATAAACTACAGATCCCTCCAGTTTAAGAATCGTGAAATCGATGTGAAAACAATGGGGAGAAGGGGGACAAGTGACAGGCAAAGAGAGGGGGAGCGAGATTAAAGGGATAATAATACTTCGTTTTATCTTTATTTTATTTTGTAGGCATTAAAAAAACATGAAGAATGATATGTCTTATCTCTCAAACCTTTATGGTTTGAGAGATATTCACAAGCAAAGTTTCCCCTCCAGCCCCTTTTACCTAGTGTAAGCCATCTCTTCTCAGATGTGGAATCCAGTCTATAGACCAGACAGATAACAGAAGGGGACAATCTTCTTCCTATGAGAACAATGAAAGCCCTGCCCCCCTTGACACGTTTTTCAGGTTTTTCCCTTATCTTAATTGAATATTGTCCCTCTCTGGAGTCTACCTGGGCACCTCCCTTCTGCTCTGGCTGAGCAGTGTTACATCAGTAAAAGGGGCGGGAGGGGGATACTTTGTCATTGAATTACAACTCTGACAGTATTGATACAACACTCTCCATACTATGAAGATTAATTGGTGATGCTTTTATTTTGAAACATTACTATCCCTTTAAGGTGTGATGATTAGTAAACATAGATGGGAACTCTCTAGATTTGCCCCAGAGAATCAGGTTTTGGCTTCTAATTCCTGTGTCTCTGGGGCAGAGGCTGATTCTCTTGATGTGAGGAGTTTCTAATGAAACCCTGCCCACATCCTCTCCTTCCATTGTGTTCCTCTCACGCCCTGCCCTCTTCTCCTCCTTCCCCAGCCTATTCCTCCATTTTTTTTTATATTTACGAAGCCCCGCCCCCACTCATGATTGAGTCCCTCCCCTTTTTTTTTACACAAATCGCATAATTGATCTCCCCTCTGGGGAGTCCACGAAGCAAAGTTCCCAGGTATGTTAGTAAATGTTCACTTCCCAAATCCTCTAGATCTGTGAATGGGGAAAGAGATGGGGGGCAGAAATACAATAATCCCAAAATATAGATTTATAACTGTAAGGGTCATATGCAGGAAACAAAAGGAGCAATTACAGAGCAACCTTCCTGCACTGTAAGAGACAAGAAAAAACCCTACTGATTTCAATTTTTGTTTTAACCCCCTTTAATGCTAAACCGGTCTCCGAAGCACTGAAAAGCATGGATGTATTGGTGGTGAGTCTGCTCTTGCACATGTCTACTAAACTATCAATACCAAAAATTCTACCATTTAGTCTTTTTGTGCCAAGAGAAGGGCAATGTGGGAGTGTATGTGTTTTCCATACTGTTTTGTTCCCCTGTATACTAACGAGGGACAGAGGACATCAAGGTCAATGTACTGTGTTTCCCTGTGCGTGGGATAGTGAACCCGTTCAGGGTTCACTCGCTTTATGGTGCTGCAGAGCACGCTGTGTTGTGCACCAAGGATAATATATGTCCTTATACATTCCCTGAAGTGCAGACGTAGGATTCATGGCCACAAAATGGGGTGCTCTCACAGTTTTGTACATTCACCCAGGGGGGAGTGAAAAGTAACACAAAGGGTGAGATTTCCAAAAAGTTGTGATAAATGAACTTATCTGTAATCAGTCTGAAACGGTTCTCACACCATTACCTGTCAGTTCTCACATGTCTTCCCTTTACTTCTATGTGTATAATTCTGCCACCTCTGTCAAAGGGACAAACAATCTTAAAAGTGATTGTGGTTTAATCTACAGCCATATTGTATGGTATTATAACCCCTCTGGTCCTGAACCCCTTACTGACCACCCGATCCAGCACATGTGTGTCCGTTAACCTCTTAACGATGAGTGGTCCGGGGAAGTGACCATCCCTGATGGATTTCTTTGACCTATGTTGGCGCGCCGCACAACTGACTGATGACATGTTCAGAAACTCATAACGGGGGCCTGAGAGAGATTGTACTGGTCTTGGAGTGGTCAATTTCAGATCCCGCTAGGAGCAGTGTAAAGGCAAAATATGTGATGTGCTGGGACCATCAAAGGTCCTTAAAGGGATAGTAATACTTGAAAATAAGTTTATTTTAAATTGTAGCCCTTAAAAAAACTTGAAAAATGATATAAGTCTTATCTCCCAAACCTTTATGGTTTGGGAGATATTCAGAAGTAAACTTTCCCCTGGTGTGACGTCATTGCTCCACCCTTCAGATTTGGAATCCAGTCCACGGACCGGCTGTGCCTCTCCAGAAGTGCTGAGATCACCATCTTTAAAAATAATTTCTTCATTGGAATGGTCTACAAAGTGTGCTTGCAAGCCAGGCACACTTTGTAGATAGTTCCAATTAAGTAGTTCTTTTCAAAGATCGTGATCTTGGCACTGCTAATGAACTGCCGGTTGCTCTGTGGACCGAATTCCAAATCTGTCCACTAGATGGCAGACTTGTCTGAAACAGCCAGGAAAAGAGCATTTTACAATATTTTACATGTGAATATCTCCCAAACCATAAAGGTTTGGGATATAAGACTTATATCATTTTTCATGTTTTTTTAAAGGCTACAATATAAAATACAATTATTTTTAAGTATTACTATCCCTTTAAGGGGAAAAAAATGGTGATGGTCCTGAGACCTGACCTATCATTAAGGGGTTAAGGACTATGGAGCTTTTTTTTCCAGTGAATTCTGGGATGCAGAGGAGTAACTAGAAGTCACCGGGCCCTGGGGCAAAAATTGCCATGGCACCCTCTCCCCGGCCACATTGCCCCCACTGGGTATCTCCACTTTGCCCCCAATGTCCACCTCTCCAAATTGCCCCAACTCTCCACATTACCCCCAATCTCCTACTCTCCACATTACCCCCAATGTCCTACTCTCCACATTGCCCCCAATATCCACCTCTCAACATTGCCCCCAATATCCTCCTCTCCACATTGCCCCCAACTCTCCACATTGCCCCAATGTCCTCCTCTCCACATTGGTCCCAATGTCCTCCTCTCCACATTACCCCAATGTCCTACTCTCCACATTGCCCCCAATGTCCTTCTCTCCACATTACCCCCAATGTCCTCCTCTCCATATTACCCCCAATGTTCTCCTCTCCACATTTCCCTCAATATCCATCTCTCCACATTGCCCCCAAATCTACACATTGTCCCCAATATCCACCTCTTCACATTACACCCAACATCCTCCTCTCCACATTGCCCTCAACTCTCCACATTACCCCCAATATCCACCTTCTCCACATTGCCCCCAACTCTCCACATTACCCCCAATGCCCACATTGCCCCAATGTCATTCTGTTCACATTGTCCCCAATATCCACCTCTTCACATTGCCCCCAATATCCACCTCTCCACATTACCCCCAACTCTCCACATTACCCCCATGTCCACCTCTCCAAATTGACCCCAATATCCACCTCTCCACATTGCCCCAACTCTCCACATTGCCCCCAGTGTCCTCCTCTCCACATTGCCCCCAACTCTCCACATTGCCCCCAATGTCCTCCTCTCCACATTGCACCCAACTCTCCACATTGCCCCCAATATCCTCCTTTCCACATTGCCCCAATATCCACCTCTCCACAATACCCCAATGTCCTCCTCTCCACATTGCCCCCAACTCTCCACATTGCCCCCAATATCCACCTCTCCACACTGCCCCAACTCTCCACATTGCCCCCAAATCTTCACATTGTCCCCAACTCTCCACATTGCCCCCAATGTCCATCTCTCCACATTGCCCCCAACTCTCTGCATTGCCTCCAATGTCCTCCTCTCCACATTGCCCCCAATGTCCTCCTCTCCACATTGCCCCAATATCCACCTCTCCATATTGCCCCCAACTCTCCACATTACCCCCAATGTCCCCCTCTCCACATTGCCCCCAATGTCCTCCTCTCCACACTACCTCCAACTCTCCACATTACCCCCAATGTCCACCTCTCCACATTGACCCCAATGTCCTCCTTTCCACATTGTCCCCAATATCCATCTCTCCACATTGCCCCAACTCTCCACATTACCCCCAATGTCCACCTCTCCACATTGCCCCAAATGTCCACCTCTCTACATTGCCCCAATGTCCTCTTCTCCACATTGCCCCCAACTCTCCACATTGCCCCCAATGTCCTCCTCTCCAGATTGCCCCCAACTCTCCACATTGCCCCCAATGTCCTTCTCTCCACATTGCCCCCAATATCCACCTCTCCACATTGTCAGCAATGTCCTCCTCTCCACATTGCCCCCAACTCTCCACATTACCCCCAATGTCCCCCTCTCCACATTGCCCCCAATGTCCTCCTCTCCACACTACCTCCAACTCTCCACATTACCCCCAATGTCCACCTCTCCACATTGCCCCCAATGTCCTCCTTTCCACATTGTCCCCAATATCCATCTCTCCACATTGCCCCAACTCTCCACATTACCCCCAATGTCCACCTCTCCACATTGCCCCAAATGTCCACCTCTCTACATTGCCCCAATGTCCTCTTCTCCACATTGCCCCCAACTCTCCACATTGCCCCCAATGTCCTCCTCTCCAGATTGCCCCCAACTCTCCACATTGCCCCCAATGTCCTTCTCTCCACATTGCCCCCAATATCCACCTCTCCACATTGTCAGCAATGTCCTCCTCTCCACATTGCCCCCAACTCTCCACATTGCCAAAATATCCACCTCTCCACATTGCCCCAACTCTCCACATTACCCCCAATGTCCACCTCTCCACATTACCCCCAATGTCCACCTCTCCACATTGCCCCCAATGTCCTTCTCTTCACATTGCCCCCAATATCCACCTCTACACATTGCCCCCAATATCCACCTCTCCACATTACCCCCAACTCTCCACATTGCCCTCAATGTCCTCCTCTCCACATTGCCCCCAATATCCACCTCTCCACATTACCCCCAACTCTCCACATTACCCCCAATGTCCACCTCTCCACATTGACCTAATGTCCTCCTCTCCACATTGCCCCCAACTCTCCACATTGCCCCCAATGTCCTCCTCTCCACATTGCCCCCAACTCTCCACATTGCCCCCAATGTCCTCCTCTCCACATTGCCCCCAACTCTACACATTGCCCCCAATATCCACCTCTCCACATTGCCCCAACTCTCCACATTGCCCCCAACTCTTCACATTGCCCCCAACTCTCCGCATTGCCTCCAATGTCTTCCTTTCCACATTGCCCCAACTCTCCACATTACCCCCAATGTCCACCTCTCCACATTGCCCCCAATGTCCTCCTCTCCACATTGCCCCCAATATCCACCTCTCCACACTTCCCCCAACTCTCCACATTACCCCCAATGTACAACTCTCCACATTGACCTAATGTCCTCCTCTCCACATTGCCCCCAACTCTCCACATTGCCCCCAATGTCCTCCTCTCCACATTGCCCCCAACTCTCCACATTGCCCCCAATGTCCTCCTCTCCACATTGCCCCCAACTCTACACATTGCCCCCAATATCCACCTCTCCACATTGCCCCAACTCTCCACATTGCCCCCAACTCTCCACATTACCCCCAATGTCCACCTCTCCACATTGCCCCCAATGTCCTCCTCTCCACATTGCCCCCAATATCCACCTCTCCACACTTCCCCCAACTCTCCACATTACCCCCAATGTCCAACTCTCCACATTGTCCCCAATGTCCTCCTCTCCACATTGCCCCCAATATCCATCTCTCCATATTGCCCCCAACTCTCCACATTACCCCCAATGTCCACCTCTCCACATTGCCCCAAATGTCCACCTCTCCACATTGCCCCCAATGTCCTCTTCTCCACATTGCCCCCAACTCTCCACATTGCCTCCAATGTCCTCCTCTCCAGGTTGCCCCCAACTCTCCACATTGCCCCCAATGTCCTTCTCTCCACATTGCCCCCAATATCCACCTCTCCACATTGTCCCAATGTCCTCCTCTCCAGATTGCCCCCAACTCTCAACATTGCCCCCAATGTTGTTCTCTCCACATTGCCCCAACTCTCCACATTGCCCCCAATGTCCTCCTCTCCACATTGCCCCCAACTCTCCTCATTGTCCACAATGTCCTTCTCTCCACATTACCCCCAATATCCACCTCTTCACATTGCCCCAACTCTCCACATTGCCTCCAATGTCCTCCTCTCCAGGTTGCCCCCAACTCTCCACATTGCCCCCAATGTCCTTCTCTCCACATTGCCCCCAATATCCACCTCTCCACATTGTCCCAATGTCCTCCTCTCCAGATTGCCCCCAACTCTCAACATTGCCCCCAATGTTGTTCTCTCCACATCGCCCCAACTCTCCACATTGCCCCCAATGTCCTCCTCTCCACATTGCCCCCAACTCTCCTCATTGTCCACAATGTCCTTCTCTCCACATTACCCCCAATATCCACCTCTTCACATTGCCCCAACTCTCCACATTGCCCCCAATGTCCTTCTCTCCACATTACCCCCAATATCCACCTCTCCACATTGCCCCCAACTCTCCACATTGCCCCCAATATCCACCTCTTCACATTGACCCCAACTCTCCACATTGCCTCCAATGCCCTCCTCTCCAGATTGCCCCCAACTCTCCATATTGCCAAAATATCCATCTCTCCACATTGCCCCAACTCTCAACATTGCCCCCAATGTCCTCCTCTCCACATTGCCCCAACTCTCCACATTGCCCCCAATATCCACCTTTTCACATTGCCCCCAACTCTCCACATTGTCCCCAATGCCCACCTCTCCACATTGCCCCAACTCTCCACATTGCCTCCAATGTCCTCCTCTCCACGTTGCCCCCAATATCCACCTCTCCACCTTGCCCCCAACTCTCCACATTGCCCCCAACTCTTCACATTGACCCAATGTCCTCCTGTCCACATTGCCACCAACTCTCCACATTGCCCCCAATATCCACCTCTCCACCTTGCCCCCAACTCTCCACATTGCCCCCAACTCTTCACATTGACCCAATGTCCTCCTCTCCACATTGCCCCCAACTCTCCTCATTGCCCCCAATGTCCTCCTCTCCACATTGCCCCCAATATCCACCTCACCACCTTGCCCCCAACTCTCCACATTGCCCCCAACTCTTCACATTGACCCAATGTCCTCCTCTCCACATTGCCCCAACTCTCCACATTGCCCCCAATATCCACCTCTTCACATTGCCCCAACTCTCCACATTGTCCCCAATGCCCACCTCTCCACATTGCCTCCAATGTCCTCCTCTCCACATTGCCCCCAATATCCACCTCTCCACCTTGCCCCCAACTCTCCACATTGCCCCCAACTCTTCACATTGACCCAATGTCCTCCTCTCCACATTGCCCCCAATATCCACCTCTCCACCTTGCCCCCAACTCTCCACATTGCCCCCAACTCTTCACATTGACCCAATGTCCTCCTCTCCACATTGCCCCCAACTCTCCACATCTTCACATTGCAACAATGTCCATCTCCTATCTCCCTGGTGGTCCAGCAGTGTGACACAGACCACTGTTAAGACCTGGCTCTCTGGCGTGGACCTCTCTCTAGCAATGCAGAGCATTGAGAGATGATGTCATGGAGATGATGTTATCTCCCAGCTCTCTGCATTACTAGAGTGCAGACAAGGTAAAGTTGAGCCACTAGAGGTCCGTGTATCACAGTGCCTGTGATCCCTTGTTTATGTTTTCCTGTCACTTATCCTGTGTTATGCTCTCATTGGTGCCCTTTCGTGGTGTTTCTGTACCAGTGCTAACTACTGCTCAAGAAGTTCCCAGTGTACCGACTTGGCCTGTCTGACTACTCTCCAGTTCCTGCTCCTGTGTACTGACCCGGATTGCCTGACTATTCTTCAGTGTCTGCTCCTGTGTATCGACCCGGCCTGGTTGACGTTCCTGCTCCTGTGTTCTGACCCGGCCTGGCTGATGTTCCTGTTCCTATGCACCGACCCGGCTGATCTTCGTTCCTGCTTCCTGGATCCTTGTCGCCTCGGCAACATTCTTATATCCGATGCCTTTGGCTTGTCCTACGCCTCTGCTCCGGCAGGTTGCCAAGTTTTGTCCCAGTATTGTTCCGATGGAGCGCCTCTGGCCTAGTACTCCGCTACTGTCATACCGGTTGCAAGTGTTGCCTCCGTGATTGCTCCGGTACAGCGCCTCTGGCCTATTCCTCCACTACTGTCATACCGGTTGCAAGTGTTACCTCCGTGATTGCTCCGGTACAGCACCATTGGCCTAGTCCTCCGCTACTGCCATACCGGTTGCAAGTGTTCCTCTGTGATTGCTCCGGTAAAGTGCCATTGGCTTGCGCTCCGCAACTGTCATACCGGCTGCAAGTGTTGCCTCCGTGATTGCTCCAGTAAAGTGCCATTGACTTGTCCTCCGTTACTGTCATACTGGTTGCAAGTGTTGCCTCCGTGACTGCTCCGGTAAAGTGCCATTGGCTTGTCCTCCACTACTGTCATACCGGTTGCAAGTGTTGCCTCCGTGATTGCTCAGGTAAAGTGCCATTGGTTTGTCCTCCGCTACTGCCATACCGGTTGCAAGTGTTGCCTCCGTGATTGCTCCAGTAGAGCTCTTTTGTTTCAGTTGGACTGGTAGCTCACGGATGTGTGCTGACCTTGGCGTGTTAAAGGATCATTTCAGTGCCTTCACATATGGGACTGTTTACCATCAGTGATGAACTTTAACTCCTGCAGTGCTGGAATCCTGGGAACCTACTTCCCTGCCTGACCTGTGTCAGTACAGACTGTTTGTACTCCTATATTTGTGCTGGACCTGTGTTGACTTTGAATAAATTACCTGTCGTGTGTCTGTACTATACTGTTGTATATTACAGGACCTGTGAGGATTCTTATTGTATTATTGTATTCAATAAAACTGTGTTTTTATCCTAACCCTGTGTCTGTGAGTCAAACAAACCGTTACACCATGGCACTGGGTGGGGGGGTCGCAGGGAGCCGAAGGGTCTCAGGAGTGATGGGCTCAGTCACAGGTGAGACCCTTGCGACCCCATTGTTTCGCTACTACTAGAATGGAAGATCAGCATTCAGCCTCGCTGTAATCCCAGAATTCCATGAATTGCCAGTCACCCGTCCTTAAGTGCCGGAACCGGCGGGACAGTCCTGGCACGACATAGATCTTGAAGGGGTTAATGACCATACCTGTTTTTGTCTGATTTCAGTCATTTATTCCGACAAAATAAAAATGATTTAGACTCGGAGAAGATTACTGCTATTAGCAGCTAGGAGTGGGAAGCAGTAGGGTGCCATTAACTGCTAAAAAATGTGTTTATTACTTAGAAAATTTGTCATTTTAAAGACAAATACAAGACATTTTTAATATCAGATTTTTATAGTGCAACATATGCATCAATCTCATGTTATTTCTAGTTTCAGTTCTTTATGGCATATTTTCAAAAGTGACGGATTTACTTCTGAAAAATACCATCTTATCTTACCTCCAACTCACAACATGGCATTGTTTGATTATGATGACTCTTTGAACATCTTCCCAGGGGGGTCAGAGACACACAATAAGGACAGAAAAGGAACAAGGATGGATGAAACAAATAGAGGGGGGTCAGAGACACACAATAAGGACAGAAAAGGAACAAGGATGGGGGAAACAAATGGAGGGGGGCAGAGACACACAATAAGGACAGAAAAGGAATAAGGATGGGGAAAACAAATGGAGGGGGGGTTAGAGACACACAATAAGGACAGAAAAGGAACAAGGATGGAGGAAACAAATGGAGAGGGACAGAGACATGCAATAAGGACAGAAAAGGAACAAGGATGGAGGAAACAAATGGAGGGGGGACAGAGACACGCAGTAAGGACAGAAAAGGAAGAAGGATGGAGGAAACAAATGGAGAGGGACAGAGACATGCAATAAGGACAGAAAAGGAACAAGGATGGAGGAAACAAATGGAGGGGGGACAGAGACACGCAGTAAGGACAGAAAAGGAACAAGGATGGAGGAAACAAATGGAGGGGGGCAGAGACACACAATAAGGACAGAAAAGGAACAAGGATGGGGGAAACAAATGGAGGGGGGGTCAGAGACACACAATAAGGACAGAAAAGGAACAAGGATGGAGGAAACAAATGGAGGGGGGACAGAGACACACAATAAGGACAGAAAAGGAACAACGATAGAGGAAACAAATGGAGTGGGGACAGAGACATGCAATAAGGACAGAAAAGGAACAAGGATGGGGGAAACAAATGGAGGGGGAACAGAGACACACAATAAGGACAGAAAAGGAAGAAGGATGGAGGAAACAAATGGAGGGGGACAGAGACACGAAATAAGGACAGAAAAGGAACAAGGATGGGGGAAACAAATGGAGGGGGACAGAGACACACAATAAGGACAGAAAAGGAACAAGGATGGAGGAAACAAATGGAGGGGGGCAGAGACACACAATAAGGACAGAAAAGGAACAAGGATGGGGGAAACAAATGGAGGGGGGGGTCAGAGACACACAATAAGGACAGAAAAGGAACAAGGATGGAGGAAACAAATGGAGGGGGGACAGAGACACACAATAAGGACAGAAAAGGAACAAGGATGGAGGAAACAAATGGAGTGGGGACAGAGACATGCAATAAGGACAGAAAAGGAACAAGGATGGGGGAAACAAATGGAGGGGGAACAGAGACACACAATAAGGACAGAAAAGGAAGAAGGATGGAGGAAACAAATGGAGGGGGACAGAGACACGAAATAAGGACAGAAAAGGAACAAGGATGGGGGAAACAAATGGAGGGGGACAGAGACACACAATAAGGACAGAAAAGGAACAAGGATGGGGGAAACAAATGGAGGGGACAGAGACACACAATAAGGACAGAAAAGGAACAAGGATGGGGGAAACAAATGGGGTGGGGACAGAGACACGCAATAAGGACAGAAAAGGAAGAAGGATGGAGGAAACAAATAGAGGGGCAGAGACACACAATAAGGACAGAAAAGGAACAAGGATGGGGGAAACAAATGGAGGGGGGACAGAGACATGCAGTAAGGACAGAAAAGGAACAAGGATGGAGGAAACAAATGGAGGGGGACAGAGACACGCAATAAGGACAGAAAAGGAGCAAAGATGGAGGAAACAAATGGAGTGGGGACAGAGACATGCAATAAGGACAGAAAAGGAAGAAGGATGGAGGAAACAAATGGAGGGGGATAGAGACACGCAATAAGGACAGAAAAGGAACAAGGATGGGGGAAACAAATGGAGGGGGACAGAGACACGCAATAAGGACAGAAAAGGAACAAGGATGTTGGTTTGGAACAGAGGCTTTTGAATACCCCTGTGGATACTAAGAGATACATTTGATCTACCATCGATATGTGTATATTTTTGCTGGTATTCATTGTAAGTTAATTGTTATATTAATTCAATGTGTTGCGTACCCCTCTGGCAGTCAATGGGTTAAAAGTTAATATACTGATGAAATTAATTATTTCTTTTTGCTTTTATTGTGGCTGAATTGCAGTCTCTCACTGTAGTCTCTTTTTAGACAGGCCAGTTTAGCACTGGGTATAGGTTGGTACTTTATTTTACTGATGCACTGGCACAAGCCATTTTACTTGCCTCTATTCCTAGACTGCGTCGCTCTCTGTGTGCGTAACCGCATATGCACAGTAGGGTCTCACAGGACAGGCTGATCCAGAGCGGGGAGCTCCGGAAGGCTGACAGCCTGTCTGTGCTCCTGGCTCCGGGGCAGCAGCGGAGGCGGCTGGGTGACAAATATACCACTTCAATTTTAAAAGGGGCTTTTAAAGGGAAAGTAACCCTTAATCTGAGTTTGCATATTCTGTAACTTCAGGTATATAAAGTCTAATTGACTGCACTATTTTTTCAACATCACCTAATTTTATACAGTTTTATTTGCTTGGCAACGACCTCACTGGATCTGTTTCCAGAGACCATCATAGCAAGACACTGATACAATGTAACTGAATGCATACAATGATTGTTTTACATTGTCCAAAACATTGTGTTTCAAGAGCTCCAAGCGCGGGAATATGAAAAAGATAATCAAAAGAAAAAAGTAAAAGATAATCTAAGTGTAGTGTTTGACCTTAGTGTTTTGACACACTGTTTCCTCCTAATATATCTAAGCTAGAGCTTAAATAAATTCTTGGGAATAGCGTGTTTCTTGTATCAGAAAAATGCACATTTATTCGTTAAAAAACATCTAAAAATCAGATATGGAGATCTTGAAATATAAAAACATACATTGTTAAAATCGGACAATCCTAATTGGTCAATTATCCAGTTATACAATAATCGTGGACCGGAATATTAGGGGTGGGTCCTTGTCTATACAGCTTGCTGGTCTCAGTTGTAATAGTGCAATTACCTTATAAGTAGCTTAGTATGGCAGTACAAGCTCTTTGCTATCGGTAATGTTGACCGCAATACAAGCCTCTCTCAGTCAGTGTCTGTGACCGTTCCCCCCTTCTTATAGTCCGCTTACTTGTAGTTAACTTGTATTGGGCGCATCAAATGAAACTCGAGTACACGTTTCCCGTTCTCACTGGATCCTGCCACCAGGCTTCACCGCTCAATCGTTGTTCCTCCTGTTTGGTGGATCTTTCAGTCGGGCTGTTTGTCTCATAGAGATGCGTTAAATTTCTTTTATTTCCAACGCGTTTCGGGACTTAAAATATTATCCCTTCCTCAGGGAAAAAAGGTTTTGTGGTGAATAAAGGGCGCATGCCCTCACTTCGCTCGTATTTACGTGGGAGCAAATGTCACTCAGATCAGACTTGTAGGCGGAGATTACTGCCTGTTGTGACACTTTGTAACATCGCTAAAATACATCGCTTAGACACATTGTAAACTTATTAGGACCTTTGTTACATTGAAAGTTAGACAGTATTAATAAATAAAAACCACTGTTTTTTAAGCCTAAGGAATGTTTCCTTATATAAAACTTAAAAATAACCATTTAACCATGTATTTAAAAACTCATTTTTACAATAGGAGTACATCTATTTAAGATCAATATGGTCACATTTCACTTTTTTCAACCATGTGCTCTTATATCATTTTTCCAGATATAGCATTGTGATTTATATATTCTTTTTTAATGAGGTTAATTCTTTGAAAAATGTATGATTATTTACTCTGAACTCATCAAAGAAAAAACCAAGGATGGATTCAATGTTTGATATTAAGTTGCCCTGGAAGTATGCCTATGTAGTAATTGGCTAGTTAGAGTATAGGTTGCTTGAACTAGTGATTGGCTAGTATAAGTAGCTAGAAGTTAGGGATTTTGAGGTGACAAATAACATCTTACTAAAATAATATATAATACAAGAAATAATAATATCTAATAAACCTAGGACCCAAGGGATCTATATTGATGTGTGGAATATACATATATATTCTCTATTCATGTGTGTTATAAATAATAATTCAAAATATGTAAAAATAAAAAATACAAATAATTCTACTAAATCATTTTTATTGCTGTTGATCTATATTTACTGATAATCCATTCAGAAGCACCACAGATCCATTTCTTCATTCAATCCCTTTGGGGCCATTGTTTGTAACTTAAAAATCCAGAAGGTCTCCTTTTGTGCTAATCTTCGAAATCTCTCACCTCCCCTTGGATGTGGTGGGATAGTATCAATGATTGTTACTTGAATTTGTTCTAAATTGTTCGGATGACACTTTTTGTAGTGTCTTGGAACACTATGTGTAGATGATAATTTCAATATATTATTCTTGTGTTCTCTGAATCTTTCTTTGAGTGGTCTAATGGTCTTTCCTACATATTGTTTTTGACATGGACACTGTAGCATGTAAATCACATATGGAGTGTTACGATTGGCCAGATGTTTAATAGGGTAAATTTCTTGAGTTGTACATGATTGAAAAGTTTCTTTTGATTCTACTAAATGTTGACATGTAGTACATCTCTTATGTCTACACTTAAAATTACCTTTTATTTGTTTTGAAATCATAGTGGTTGAATCCTTCGACTTTTTTACTTGCTTGAGGGCACTGGGGGCCAATTTCTTTTTTAAGTCTTCCGCTTTTTTATATATTATCCTTGGTTTCTTTGATATTGTATCACCCAGGAATATATCCCCTTTTAAAATATTCCAGTGTTTATATAGTATTTTTTCTATTTTCTTAGATCCATTTGTATATTTTGTAATAAATGCTAGTTCTGGTTTCCTAGTTTGATTTTTCTTTTTGGTTGTATTCATTTTTTCTTTATTTGAGGGTGAATTCTTAGTTTTTTCATTATTTGGGAGTAAATTCTTCCTGGGCATTTTCTTCACTTTATTTAGAGCATCTTCTATGATTTCTATTCTATATCCCTTTTCTATAAATTTTTCTTTTAGGACTATTGCTTGTTCTTCGAATACTTCCTCTTTGCTACAGTTCCTCTTTATCCTCTGAAATTGGCTCAAGGGTACATTATTTAGCCACTGTTTTCTGTGGTTGCTGTTAGCTTGTGTGTAACTATTTGCTTCCACTGGTTTATAGTGTGTTCTGGTTTCAATTATTTGATTCTCATTTATATTTATCTGTAAATCAAGGAATACTATTGATGAATAACTATATGTGGAGGTGAAGGACAAGCCCATCTGATTTTGATTGATGTTAGTTAGAAATCTATTTAGTTCTTCCTCAGTTCCTTTCCAGATGATGAAGATATCATCTATAAATCTCATATATAATGCGAGCTGTTCATGGAAATATGGCCAGATGTATTCCTCCTCCCACTTGCCCATAAATAGATTTGCAAAGCTGGGTGCAAAGCGTGTTCCCATCGCTGTCCCACACATTTAGATATAGTGTTCTCCTGCAAACATAAAATGGTTATGTGATAATATAAAATGTATCCCTTCCAATAGGAATATTCTTTGCTTGTCTGGCATATTGTGATCTTGTTCTAGAAAGTGAGATACTGCTTGAATACCCAAATGATGTTCTATGTTTGTGTAAAGGGATGTTACATCACAAGTTACTAAAATATAATTCTTTTTTAATTGAATTTCCTGTAGTCTTTCAAATACATGTCCAGTGTCCTTTACATATGCAGGAAGTTGCAATACATATTTTTGTAAATGAAAGTCGATAAGTTGAGACAAATTACTGGTGAGTGAGTTGATTCCCGATATAATGGGACGACCAGGAGGGTTAAGAGAATTTTTATGGATCTTTGGGATATGATAATATATGGGTATATTTGGATGGTAAGTCTTCAGAAATAAGAATTCTTGTTTTGTAAGTATGTTGTCTTCAAAAGCATTTTTAATGAACTGTACATATTCTTTTTGAAAATTCTGTAATGGATTGATTTTTAGTTTTCTATAAAACCTTTCATCCCCTAAAATTCTATATGCCTCCGTTAGATATTGAGTTCTTGTCTGAATCACTAATGCTCCTCCTTTGTCTGCTTCTCTAAAAATTAAATCCGTACTAGTCATAAGTGATTTTAAACTCGTAGTTTCCTTCTTTGTTAAATTTCTTTTAACATTTATTGGTTTTTGAAATTCTTTTTGAATGTCTGAGTACTACTTCCATAAATGCTTCAATGAAAGGACCTCTGGCCTGTATTGGATAGAACTTGGAGGTTGTTTTGAGATCACTGTGTTGTATCTTAGGGTCCGCAGTTGGACTTTCTAAGGTGTTCATTGAATTATTGCCTTCTTTCTACAAGTTTTCTAGGCATTCCAATATTTCTTCCTGTTTTCCAGAACTTGATATTGTCTGTTCCATTATTGTTTCATCATTTATATTGTCACACTGAATGTTTGTTTCCTTTTGCATCTGATAATATCTCTTGAGGGTTAATTTTCTAATAAATTTCTGTATATCCACATATACCTCATAGTGGTTTGGTTTACAGCTGGGTGCGAATTTCAATCCCTTTTGTAGTAGACTTACATCTTCTTTTTTCAGAGGAAAATTGGCTAAATTGTATATGCCCTTTATTCTGATGTATTCTCTTTGGTCTGTAGTCTTCTCTTTGCATCTCTTTCTCCCTCCCCTAGTTCCTCTCCTCCTCTGTTTTTTCTTTTTTCCCGATTTCTTGTATTGTTCTGTTGCACTTGGCACTTGCTCCATTGTTCCTTTAACCATTTGTGGGTCGGAGTTTGAGGGCCTTTGGATAAAAAAAGATGTGAGTATTGATTTTGTTCCTTATTATCTTGTATTTTTCTGCCAGTATGTTTATTTTCTTTTTGATTATCACTATCCCTGCAGCACTGAGTGCTCTGTATGTTCTATGTTGTCTTTTGTACATTGTATCACTATCCCTGCATACATTGTTTCGCTGTCCCTGCGGCACTGAGTGCTCTGTATGCTGTATGTTTTCTTTTGTACATTGTATCGCTGTCCCTGCAGCACTCAGCGCTCTGTATGTTGTATGTTATCTTTTGTACATTGTATCACTATCCCTGCAGCACTGAGTGCTCTGTATGCTGTATGTAATCTTTTGTACATTGTATCGCTGTCCCTGCAGCACTGAGTGCTCTGTATGCTGTATGTTATCTTTTATATATTGTATCGCTGTCCCTGCAGCACTGAGTGCTCTGTATGATCTATGTTATCTTTTATACATTGTATCACTGTCCCTGCAGCACTGAGTGCTCTGTATGATGTATGTTATCTTTTATACATTGTATCACTGTCCCTGCAGCACTGAGCGCTCTGTATGATGTATGTTATCTTTTATACATTGTATCACTGTCCCTGCAGCACTGATTGCTCTGTATGATGTATGTTATCTTTTATACATTGTATCACTGTCCCTGCAGCACTGAGCGCTCTGTATGATGTATGTTATCTTTTATACATTGTATCACTGTCCCTGCAGCACTGATTGCTCTGTATGTTGTATGTTATTTTTTATACATTGTATCACTGTCCCTGCGGCACTGAGCGCTCTGTATGATGTATGTTATCTTTTATACATTGTATCACTGTCCCTGCAGCACTGAGTGCTCTGTATGATGTATGTTATCTTTTATACATTGTATCACTGTCCCTGCAGCACTGATTGCTCTGTATGATGTATGTTATCTTTTATACACTGTATCACTGTCCCTGCAGCACTGAGTGCTCTGTATGATGTATGTTATCTTTTATACATTGTATCACTGTCCCTGCAGCACTGTGTGCTCTGTATGCTGTATGTTATCTTTTATACATTGTATCACTGTCCCTGCAGCACTGAGTGCTCTGTATGCTATATGTTTTCTTTTGTACATTGTATCACTGTCCCTGCAGCACTGAGCGCTCTGTATGATGTATGTTATCTTTTATACATTGTATCACTGTCCCTGCAGCACTGAGTGCTCTGTATGCTGTATGATATCTTTTGTACATTGTATCACTGTCCCTGCAGCACTGAGTGCTCTGTATGCTGTATGTTACCTTTTATACATTGTATCACTGTCCCTGCAGCACTGAGTGCTCTGTATGATGTATGTTATCTTTTATACATTGTATCACTGTCCCTGCAGCACTGAGTGCTCTGTATGCTGTATGTTATCTTTTATACATTGTATCACTGTCCCTGCAGCACTGAGTGCTCTGTATGATGTATGTTATCTTTTATACATTGTATCACTGTCCCTGCAGCACTGAGTGCTCTGTATGCTGTATGTTATCTTTTATACATTGTATCACTGTCCCTGCAGCACTGAGCGCTCTGTATGCTGTATGTTATCTTTTATACATTGTATCACTGTCCCTGCAGCACTGAGTGCTCTGTATGTTGTATGTTATCTTTTGTACATTGTATCACTGTCCGTGCAACACTGAGCGCTCTGTATGATGTATGTTATCTTTTGTACATTGTATCACTGTCCCTGCAGCACTGAGTGCTCTGTATGTTGTATGTTATCTTTTGTACATTGTATCACTGTCCGTGCAACACTGAGCGCTCTGTATGATGTATGTTATCTTTTGTACATTGTATCGCTGTCCCTGCAGCACTGAGCACTCTGTATGATCTATGTTATCTTTTATACATTGTATCACTGTCCCTGCAGCACTGAGTGCTCTGTATGCTGTATGTTATCTTTTATACATTGTATCACTGTCCCTGCGGCACTGAGTGCTCTGTATGTTATCTTTTATACATTGTATCACTGTCCCTGCAGCACTGAGTGCTCTGTATGCTGTATGTTATCTTTTATACATTGTATCACTGTCCGTGCAACACTGAGCGCTCTGTATGATGTATGTTATCTTTTGTACATTGTATCACTGTCCCTGCAGCACTGAGTGCTCTGTATGCTGTATGTTTTCTTTTGTACATTGTATCACTGTCCCTGCAGCACTGAGTGCTCTGTATGTTGTATGTTATCTTTTGTACATTGTATCACTGTCCGTGCAACACTGAGCGCTCTGTATGATGTATGTTATCTTTTGTACATTGTATCACTATCCCTGCGGCACTGAGTGCTCTGTATGCTGTATGTTATCTTTTATATATTGTATCACTGTCCCTGCAGCACTGAGTGCTCTGTATGCTGTATGTTATCTTTTATACATTGTATCACTGTCCCTGCGGCACTGTGCGCTCTGTATGATGTATGTTATCTTTTGTACATTGTATCACTGTCCCTGCAGTACTGATTGCTCTGTATGCTGTATGTTATCTTTTGTACATTGTATCACTGTCCCTGCAGCACTGAGTGCTCTGTATGATCTATGTTATCTTTTATACATTGTATCACTGTCCCTGCGGCACTGAGTGCTCTGTATGATGTATGTTATCTTTTGTACATTGTATCACTGTCCCTGCAGCACTGAGCGCTCTGTATGCTGTATGTTATCTTTTATACATTGTATCACTGTCCCTGCAGCACTGAGTGCTCTGTATGATCTATGTTATCTTTTATACATTGTATCACTGTCCCTGCGGCACTGAGTGCTCTGTATGATGTATGTTATCTTTTATACATTGTATCACTGTCCCTGCAGCACTGAGCGCTCTGTATGCTGTATGTTATCTTTTATACATTGTATCACTGTCCCTGCAGCACTGAGCGCTCTGTATGCTGTATGTTATCTTTTATACATTGTATCACTGTCCCTGCGGCACTGAGTGCTCTGTATGTTATCTTTTATACATTGTATCACTGTCCCTGCAGCACTGAGTGCTCTGTATGCTGTATGTAATCTTTTGTACATTGTATCACTGTCCCTGCGGCACTGAGCGCTCTGTATGATGTATGTTATCTTTTGTACATTGTATCACTGTCCCTGCAGCACTGAGCGCTCTGTATGATCTATGTTATCTTTTGTACATTGTATCACTGTCCCTGCAGTACTGATTGCTCTCTATGCTGTATGTTATCTTCTGTACATTGTATCACTGTCCCTGCAGCACTGAGCGCTCTGTATGATGTATGTTATCTTTTATACATTGTATCACTGTCCCTGCAGCACTGAGTGCTCTGTATGCTGTATGTAATCTTTTGTACATTGTATCACTGTCCCTGCGGCACTGAGCGCTCTGTATGATGTATGTTATCTTTTGTACATTGTATCACTGTCCCTGCAGCACTGAGCGCTCTCTATGCTGTATGTTATCTTCTGTACATTGTATCGCTGTCCCTGCTGCACTGAGTGCTCTGTATGCTGTATGTTATCTTTTATACATTGTATCACTGTCCCTGCAGCACTGAGTGCTCTGTATGCTGTATGTAATCTTTTATACATTGTATCACTGTCCCTGCAGCACTGAGCGCTCTGTATGATGTATGTTATCTTTTATACATTGTATCACTATCCCTGCATACATTGTATCACTGTCCCTGCGGCACTGAGTGCTCTGTATGATCTATGTTATCTTTTGTACATTGTATCACTATCCCTGCAGCACTGAGCACTCTGTATGATGTATGTTATCTTTTGTACATTGTATCACTATCCCTGCAGCACTGAGCGCTCTCTATCTTGTATGTTATCTTTTATACATTGTATCACTGTCCCTGCGGCACTGAGCGCTCTGTATGATGTGTGTTATCTTTTATACATTGTATCACTATCCCTGCATACATTGTATCACTGTCCCTGCGGCACTGAGTGCTCTGTATGATCTATGTTATCTTTTGTACATTGTATCGCTGTCCCTGCGGCACTGAGCTCTCTGTATGATGTGTGTTATCTTTTATACATTGTATCACTATCCCTGCATACATTGTATCACTGTCCCGGCGGCACTGAGTGCTCTGTATGATCTATGTTATCTTTTGTACATTGTATCACTGTCCCTGCTGCACTGAGTGCTCTGTATGTTATCTTTTATACATTGTATCACTATCCCTGCATACATTGTATCACTGTCCCTGCGGCACTGAGTGCTCTGTATGTTATCTTTTGTACATTGTATCACTGTCCCTGCGGCACTGAGCTCTCTGCATGTTATCTTTTGTACATTGTATCACTATCCCTGCAGCACTGAGTGCTCTGTATGCTGTATGTTATCTTTTATACATTGTATCACTATCCCTGCAGCACTGAGCACTCTGTATGATCTATGTTATCTTTTATACATTGTATCACTATCCCTGCAGCACTGAGCGCTCTGTATGATCTATGTTATCTTTTGTACATTGTATCACTGTCCCTGCAGCACTGAGCGCTCTGTATGCTATATGTTATCTTCTGTACATTGTATCACTGTCCCTGCAGCACTGAGCGCTCTGTATGATGTATGTTATCTTTTATACATTGTATCACTGTCCCTGCAGCACTGAGTGCTCTGTATGATGTATGTTATCTTTTATACATTGTATCACTGTCCCTGCAGCACTGAGCGCTCTGTATGATGTATGTTATCTTTTATACATTGTATCACTGTCCCTGCAGCACTGATTGCTCTGTATGCTGTATGTTATCTTTTATACATTGTATCACTGTCCCTGCAGCACTGATTGCTCTGTATGTTATCTTTTATACATTGTATCACTGTCCCAGCGGCACTGATTGCTCTGTATGATGTATGTTATCTTTTATACATTGTATCACTGTCCCTGCGGCACTGAGTGCTCTGTATGATGCATGTTATCTTTTGTACATTGTATCACTGTCCCTGCAGCACTGAGAGCTCTGTATGCTGTATGTTATCTTTTATACATTGTATCACTGTCCCTGCAGCACTGATTGCTCTGTATGATGTATGTTATCTTTTATACATTGTATCACTGTCCCTGCAGCACTGATTGCTCTGTATGATGTATGTTATCTTTTATACATTGTATCACTGTCCCTGCAGCACTGAGCGCTCTGTATGCTGTATGTTATCTTTTGTACATTGTATCACTGTCCCTGCAGCACTGAGCGCTCTGTATGCTGTATGTTATCTTTTGTACATTGTATCACTGTCCCTGCAGCACTGATTGCTCTGTATGCTGTATGTTATCTTTTATACATTGTATCACTGTCCCTGCAGCACTGAGCGCTCTGTATGCTGTATGTTATCTTTTATACATTGTATCACTGTCCCTGCAGCACTGAGTGCTCTGTATGCTGTATGTTATCTTTTATACATTGTATCACTGTCCCTGCAGCACTGAGTGCTCTGTATGTTATCTTTTATACATTGTATCACTGTCCCTGCAGCACTGAGTGCTCTGTATGTTATCTTTTATACATTGTATCACTGTCCCTGCAGCACTGAGTGCTCTGTATGTTATCTTTTATACATTGTATCACTGTCCCTGCAGCACTGAGCGCTCTGTATGCTGTATGTTATCTTTTGTACATTGTATCACTGTCCCTGCAGCACTGATTGCTCTGTATGCTGTATGTTATCTTTTATACATTGTATCACTGTCCCTGCAGCACTGATTGCTCTGTATGCTGTATGTTATCTTTTATACATTGTATCACTGTCCCTGCAGCACTGAGCGCTCTGTATGCTGTATGTTATCTTTTATACATTGTATCACTGTCCCTGCAGCACTGAGCGCTCTGTATGATCTATGTTATTTTTTATACATTGTATCACTGTCCCTGCAGCACTGATTGCTCTGTATGATGTATGTTATCTTTTATACATTGTATCACTGTCCCTGCAGCACTGAGTGCTCTGTATGATGTATGTAATCTTTTATACATTGTATCACTGTCCCTGCAGCACTGAGCGCTCTGTATGCTGTATGTAATCTTTTATACATTGTATCACTGTCCCTGCAGCACTGAGCGCTCTGTATGCTGTATGTTATCTTTTATACATTGTATCACTGTCCCTGCAGCACTGAGTGCTCTGTATGTTGTATGTTATCTTTTGTACATTGTATCACTGTCCGTGCAACACTGAGCGCTCTGTATGATGTATGTTATCTTTTGTACATTGTATCACTGTCCCTGCAGCACTGAGTGCTCTGTATGTTGTATGTTATCTTTTGTACATTGTATCACTGTCCGTGCAACACTGAGCGCTCTGTATGATGTATGTTATCTTTTGTACATTGTATCGCTGTCCCTGCAGCACTGAGCGCTCTGTATGATCTATGTTATCTTTTATACATTGTATCACTGTCCCTGCAGCACTGAGTGCTCTGTATGTTATCTTTTAAACATTGTATCACTGTCCCTGCAGCACTGAGTGCTCTGTATGATCTATGTTATCTTTTATACATTCTATCACTGTCCCTGCAGCACTGAGCGCTCTGTATGATCTATGTTATCTTTTATACATTGTATCACTGTCCCTGCAGCACTGAGCGCTCTGTATGCTGTATGTTATCTTTTATACACTGTATCACTGTCCCTGCAGCACTGAGCGCTCTGTATGATCTATGTTATCTTTTATACATTGTATCACTGTCCCTGCAGCACTGATTGCTCTGTATGATCTATGTTATCTTTTATACATTGTATCACTGTCCCTGCAGCACTGAGTGCTCTGTATGATGTATGTTATCTTTTATACACTGTATCACTGTCCCTGCAGCACTGTTTGCTCTGTATGATGTATGTTATCTTTTATACATTGTATCACTGTCCCTGCAGCACTGAGCGCTCTGTATGATCTATGTTATTTTTTATACATTGTATCACTGTCCCTGCAGCACTGATTGCTCTGTATGATGTATGTTATCTTTTATACATTGTATCACTGTCCCTGCAGCACTGAGTGCTCTGTATGATGTATGTAATCTTTTATACATTGTATCACTGTCCCTGCAGCACTGAGCGCTCTGTATGCTGTATGTAATCTTTTATACATTGTATCACTGTCCCTGCAGCACTGAGCGCTCTGTATGCTGTATGTTATCTTTTATACATTGTATCACTGTCCCTGCAGCACTGAGTGCTCTGTATGTTGTATGTTATCTTTTGTACATTGTATCACTGTCCGTGCAACACTGAGCGCTCTGTATGATGTATGTTATCTTTTGTACATTGTATCACTGTCCCTGCAGCACTGAGTGCTCTGTATGTTGTATGTTATCTTTTGTACATTGTATCACTGTCCGTGCAACACTGAGCGCTCTGTATGATGTATGTTATCTTTTGTACATTGTATCGCTGTCCCTGCAGCACTGAGCGCTCTGTATGATCTATGTTATCTTTTATACATTGTATCACTGTCCCTGCAGCACTGAGTGCTCTGTATGCTGTATGTTATCTTTTATACATTGTATCACTGTCCCTGCGGCACTGAGTGCTCTGTATGTTATCTTTTATACATTGTATCACTGTCCCTGCAGCACTGAGTGCTCTGTATGCTGTATGTTATCTTTTATACATTGTATCACTGTCCGTGCAACACTGAGCGCTCTGTATGATGTATGTTATCTTTTGTACATTGTATCACTGTCCCTGCAGCACTGAGTGCTCTGTATGCTGTATGTTTTCTTTTGTACATTGTATCACTGTCCCTGCAGCACTGAGTGCTCTGTATGTTGTATGTTATCTTTTGTACATTGTATCACTGTCCGTGCAACACTGAGCGCTCTGTATGATGTATGTTATCTTTTGTACATTGTATCACTATCCCTGCGGCACTGAGTGCTCTGTATGCTGTATGTTATCTTTTATATATTGTATCACTGTCCCTGCAGCACTGAGTGCTCTGTATGCTGTATGTTATCTTTTATACATTGTATCACTGTCCCTGCGGCACTGAGCGCTCTGTATGATGTATGTTATCTTTTGTACATTGTATCACTGTCCCTGCAGTACTGATTGCTCTGTATGCTGTATGTTATCTTTTGTACATTGTATCACTGTCCCTGCAGCACTGAGTGCTCTGTATGATCTATGTTATCTTTTATACATTGTATCACTGTCCCTGCGGCACTGAGTGCTCTGTATGATGTATGTTATCTTTTGTACATTGTATCACTGTCCCTGCAGCACTGAGCGCTCTGTATGCTGTATGTTATCTTTTATACATTGTATCACTGTCCCTGCAGCACTGAGTGATCTGTATGCTGTATGTTATCTTTTATACATTGTATCACTGTCCCTGCAGCACTGAGCGCTCTGTATGCTGTATGTTATCTTTTATACATTGTATCACTGTCCCTGCAGCACTGAGCGCTCTGTATGATCTGTGTTATCTTTTATACATTGTATCACTGTCCCTGCAGCACTGAGCGCTCTGTATGATGTATGTTATCTTTTATACATTGTATCACTGTCCCTGCGGCACTGAGTGCTCTGTATGCTGTATGTTATCTTTTATACATTGTATCACTGTCCCTGCGGCACTGAGTGCTCTGTATGTTATCTTTTATACATTGTATCACTGTCCCTGCAGCACTGAGTGCTCTGTATGCTGTATGTAATCTTTTGTACATTGTATCACTGTCCCTGCGGCACTGAGTGCTCTGTATGTTATCTTTTATACATTGTATCACTGTCCCTGCAGCACTGAGTGCTCTGTATGCTGTATGTAATCTTTTGTACATTGTATCACTGTCCCTGCGGCACTGAGCGCTCTGTATGATGTATGTTATCTTTTGTACATTGTATCACTGTCCCTGCAGCACTGAGCGCTCTGTATGATCTATGTTATCTTTTGTACATTGTATCACTGTCCCTGCAGTACTGATTGCTCTCTATGCTGTATGTTATCTTCTGTATATTGTATCACTGTCCCTGCGGCACTGAGTGCTCTGTATGCTGTATGTTATCTTTTATACACTGTATCACTGTCCCTGCAGCACTGAGCGCTCTGTATGATGTATGTTATCTTTTATACATTGTATCACTGTCCCTGCAGCACTGAGCGCTCTGTATGATCTATGTTATCTTTTATACATTGTATCACTGTCCCTGCAGCACTGAGTGCTCTGTATGCTGTATGTAATCTTTTGTACATTGTATCACTGTCCCTGCGGCACTGAGCGCTCTGTATGATGTATGTTATCTTTTGTACATTGTATCACTGTCCCTGCAGCACTGAGCGCTCTCTATGCTGTATGTTATCTTCTGTACATTGTATCGCTGTCCCTGCTGCACTGAGTGCTCTGTATGCTGTATGTTATCTTTTATACATTGTATCACTGTCCCTGCAGCACTGAGTGCTCTGTATGCTGTATGTAATCTTTTATACATTGTATCACTGTCCCTGCAGCACTGAGCACTCTGTATGATGTGTGTTATCTTTTATACATTGTATCACTATCCCTGCATACATTGTATCACTGTCCCTGCGGCACTGAGTGCTCTGTATGATCTATGTTATCTTTTGTACATTGTATCACTATCCCTGCAGCACTGAGCACTCTGTATGATGTATGTTATCTTTTGTACATTGTATCACTATCCCTGCAGCACTGAGCGCTCTCTATCTTGTATGTTATCTTTTATACATTGTATCACTGTCCCTGCGGCACTGAGCGCTCTGTATGATGTGTGTTATCTTTTATACATTGTATCACTATCCCTGCATACATTGTATCACTGTCCCTGCGGCACTGAGTGCTCTGTATGATCTATGTTATCTTTTGTACATTGTATCGCTGTCCCTGCGGCACTGAGCTCTCTGTATGATGTGTGTTATCTTTTATACATTGTATCACTATCCCTGCATACATTGTATCACTGTCCCGGCGGCACTGAGTGCTCTGTATGATCTATGTTATCTTTTGTACATTGTATCACTGTCCCTGCTGCACTGAGTGCTCTGTATGTTATCTTTTATACATTGTATCACTATCCCTGCATACATTGTATCACTGTCCCTGCGGCACTGAGTGCTCTGTATGTTATCTTTTGTACATTGTATCACTGTCCCTGCGGCACTGAGCTCTCTGCATGTTATCTTTTGTACATTGTATCACTATCCCTGCAGCACTGAGTGCTCTGTATGCTGTATGTTATCTTTTATACATTGTATCACTATCCCTGCAGCACTGAGCACTCTGTATGATCTATGTTATCTTTTATACATTGTATCACTATCCCTGCAGCACTGAGCGCTCTGTATGATCTATGTTATCTTTTGTACATTGTATCACTGTCCCTGCAGCACTGAGCGCTCTGTATGCTATATGTTATCTTCTGTACATTGTATCACTGTCCCTGCAGCACTGAGCGCTCTGTATGATGTATGTTATCTTTTATACATTGTATCACTGTCCCTGCAGCACTGAGTGCTCTGTATGATGTATGTTATCTTTTATACATTGTATCACTGTCCCTGCAGCACTGAGCGCTCTGTATGATGTATGTTATCTTTTATACATTGTATCACTGTCCCTGCAGCACTGATTGCTCTGTATGCTGTATGTTATCTTTTATACATTGTATCACTGTCCCTGCAGCACTGATTGCTCTGTATGTTATCTTTTATACATTGTATCACTGTCCCAGCGGCACTGATTGCTCTGTATGATGTATGTTATCTTTTATACATTGTATCACTGTCCCTGCGGCACTGAGTGCTCTGTATGATGTATGTTATCTTTTGTACATTGTATCACTGTCCCTGCAGCACTGAGAGCTCTGTATGCTGTATGTTATCTTTTATACATTGTATCACTGTCCCTGCAGCACTGATTGCTCTGTATGATGTATGTTATCTTTTATACAGTGTATCACTGTCCCTGCAGCACTGATTGCTCTGTATGATGTATGTTATCTTTTATACATTGTATCACTGTCCCTGCAGCACTGAGCGCTCTGTATGCTGTATGTTATCTTTTGTACATTGTATCACTGTCCCTGCAGCACTGAGCGCTCTGTATGCTGTATGTTATCTTTTGTACATTGTATCACTGTCCCTGCAGCACTGATTGCTCTGTATGCTGTATGTTATCTTTTATACATTGTATCACTGTCCCTGCAGCACTGAGCGCTCTGTATGCTGTATGTTATCTTTTATACATTGTATCACTGTCCCTGCAGCACTGAGTGCTCTGTATGCTGTATGTTATCTTTTATACATTGTATCACTGTCCCTGCAGCACTGAGTGCTCTGTATGTTATCTTTTATACATTGTATCACTGTCCCTGCAGCACTGAGTGCTCTGTATGTTATCTTTTATACATTGTATCACTGTCCCTGCAGCACTGAGTGCTCTGTATGTTATCTTTTATACATTGTATCACTGTCCCTGCAGCACTGAGCGCTCTGTATGCTGTATGTTATCTTTTGTACATTGTATCACTGTCCCTGCAGCACTGATTGCTCTGTATGCTGTATGTTATCTTTTATACATTGTATCACTGTCCCTGCAGCACTGATTGCTCTGTATGCTGTATGTTATCTTTTATACATTGTATCACTGTCCCTGCAGCACTGAGCGCTCTGTATGCTGTATGTTATCTTTTATACATTGTATCACTGTCCCTGCAGCACTGAGTGCTCTGTATGCTGTATGTTATCTTTTATACATTGTATCACTGTCCCTGCAGCACTGAGTGCTCTGTATGTTATCTTTTATACATTGTATCACTGTCCCTGCAGCACTGATTGCTCTGTATGATGTATGTTATCTTTTATACATTGTATCACTATCCCTGCAGCACTGAGCGCTCTGTATGCTGTATGTTATCTTTTATACATTGTATCACTATCCCTGCAGCACTGAGTGCTCTGTATCCTGTATGTTATCTTTTGTACATTGTATCACTGTCCCTGCAGCACTGAGTGCTCTGTATGATGTATGTTATCTTTTATACATTGTATCACTGTCCCTGCAGCACTGAGTGCTCTGTATGCTGTATGTTATCTTTTATACATTGTATCACTGTCCCTGCAGCACTGAGTGCTCTGTATGTTATCTTTTATACATTGTATCACTGTCCCTGCAGCACTGAGTGCTCTGTATGTTATCTTTTAAACATTGTATCACTGTCCCTGCAGCACTGAGTGCTCTGTATGATCTATGTTATCTTTTATACATTGTATCACTGTCCCTGCAGCACTGAGCGCTCTGTATGATCTATGTTATCTTTTATACATTGTATCACTGTACCTGCAGCACTGAGCGCTCTGTATGATCTATGTTATATTTTGTACATTGTATCACTGTCCCTGCAGCACTGAGCGCTCTGTATGCTGTATGTTATCTTTTATACACTGTATCACTGTCCCTGCAGCACTGAGCGCTCTGTATGATCTATGTTATCTTTTATACATTGTATCACTGTCCCTGCAGCACTGATTGCTCTGTATGATCTATGTTATCTTTTATACATTGTATCACTGTCCCTGCAGCACTGAGTGCTCTGTATGATGTATGTTATCTTTTATACACTGTATCACTGTCCCTGCAGCACTGTTTGCTCTGTATGATGTATGTTATCTTTTATACATTGTATCACTGTCCCTGCAGCACTGAGCGCTCTGTATGATCTATGTTATTTTTTATACATTGTATCACTGTCCCTGCAGCACTGATTGCTCTGTATGATGTATGTTATCTTTTATACATTGTATCACTGTCCCTGCAGCACTGAGTGCTCTGTATGATGTATGTAATCTTTTATACATTGTATCACTGTCCCTGCAGCACTGAGCGCTCTGTATGCTGTATGTAATCTTTTATACATTGTATCACTGTCCCTGCAGCACTGAGCGCTCTGTATGCTGTATGTAATCTTTTATACATTGTATCACTGTCCCTGCAGCACTGAGCGCTCTGTATGCTGTATGTAATCTTTTATACATTGTATCACTGTCCCTGCAGCACTGAGTGCTCTGTTTCCTGTATGTTATCTTTTATACATTGTATCACTGTCCCTGCAGCACTGAGCGCTCTGTATGCTGTATGTTATCTTTTGTACATTGTATCACTGTCCCTGCAGCACTGAGTGCTCTGTATGTTATCTTTTATACATTGTATCACTGTCCCTGCAGCACTGAGTGCTCTGTATGATCTATGTTATCTTTTATACATTGTATCACTGTCCCTGCAGCACTGAGTGCTCTGTATGTTATCTTTTATACATTGTATCACTGTCCCTGCAGCACTGAGCGCTCTGTATGCTGTATGTTATCTTTTATACATTGTATCACTGTCCCTGCAGCACTGAGTGCTCTGTATGATCTATGTTATCTTTTATACATTGTATCACTGTCCCTGCAGCACTGAGCGCTCTGTATGATCTATGTTATCTTTTATACATTGTATCACTGTCCCTGCGGCACTGAGCGCTCTTTATGATCTATGTTATCTTTTATACATTGTATCACTGTCCCTGCGGCACTGAGCGCTCTGTATGATGTATGTTATCTTTTATACATTGTATCACTATCCCTGCAGCACTGAGCGCTCTGTATGATGTATGTTATCTTTTATACATTGTATCACTATCCCTGCAGCACTGAGCGCTCTGTATGATGTATGTTATCTTTTATACATTGTATCACTATCCCTGCAGCACTGAGAGCTCTGTATGTTATCTTTTATACATTGTATCACTATCCCTGCAGCACTGAGAGCTCTGTATGTTATCTTTTATACATTGTATCACTGTCCCTGCAGCACTGAGTGATCTGTATGCTGTATGTTATCTTTTATACATTGTATCACTATCCCTGCAGCACTGAGAGCTCTGTATGTTATCTTTTATACATTGTATCACTATCCCTGCAGCACTGAGTGATCTGTATGCTGTATGTTATCTTTTATACATTGTATCACTATCCCTGCAGCACTGAGTGCTCTGTATGATGTATGTTATCTTTTATACATTGTATCACTATCCCTGCAGCACTGAGTGATCTGTATGCTGTATGTTATCTTTTATACATTGTATCACTATCCCTGCAGCACTGAGTGATCTGTATGCTGTATGTTATCTTTTATACATTGTATCACTGTCCCTGCAGCACTGAGCGCTCTGTATGATCTGTGTTATCTTTTATACATTGTATCACTGTCCCTGCAGCACTGAGCGCTCTGTATGCTGTATGTTATCTTTTATACATTGTATCACTGTCCCTGCAGCACTGAGTGCTCTGTATGATCTATGTTATCTTTTATACATTGTATCACTGTCCCTGCAGCACTGAGTGCTCTGTATGATCTATGTTATCTTTTATACATTGTATCACTGTCCCTGCAGCACTGAGTGCTCTGTATGATCTATGTTATCTTTTGTACATTGTATCGCTGTCCCTGCAGCACTGAGTGCTCTGTATGTTATCTTTTGTACATTGTATCACTGTCCCTGCAGCACTGAGTGCTCTGCATGATCTATGTTATCTTTTATACATTGTATCACTGTCCCTGCAGCACTGAGTGCTCTGTATGCTGTATGTTATCTTTTATACATTGTATCACTGTCCCTGCAGCACTGAGTGCTCTGTATGCTGTATGTTATCTTTTGTACATTGTATCACTGTCCCTGCAGCACTGAGTGCTCTGTATGTTATCTTTTGTACATTGTATCACTGTCCCTGCAGCACTGAGCGCTCTGTATGATGTATGTTATCTTTTATACATTGTATCACTGTCCCTGCAGCACTGAGTGCTCTGTATGTTATCTTTTGTACGTTGTATCACTATCCCTGCAGCACTGAGCACTCTGTATGCTGTATGTAATCTTTTGTACATTGTATCACTGTCCCTGCAGCACTGAGTGCTCTGTATGCTGTATGTTATCTTTTATACATTGTATCACTGTCCCTGCAGCACTGAGTGCTCTGTATGATCTATGTTATCTTTTATACATTGTATCACTATCCCTGCAGCACTGAGCGCTCTGTATGATGTATGTTATCTTTTGTACATTGTATCACTGTCCCTGCAGCACTGAGCGCTCTGTATGATCTATGTTATCTTTTATACATTGTATCACTGTCCCTGCAGCACTGAGCGCTCTGTATGATCTATGTTATCTTTTATACATTGTATCACTGTCCCTGCGGCACTGAGCGCTCTGTATGCTGTATGTAATCTTTTGTACATTGTATCACTGTCCCTGCGGCACTGAGCGCTCTGTATGATCTGTGTTATCTTTTGTACATTGTATCACTGTCCCTGCGGCACTGAGCGCTCTGTATGATGTGTGTTATCTTTTATACATTGTATCACTGTCCCTGCAGCACTGAGCGCTCTGTATGATGTATGTTATCTTTTATACATTGTATCACTGTCCCTGCAGCACTGAGCGCTCTGTATGATGTATGTTATCTTTTATACATTGTATCACTGTCCCTGCAGCACTGAGCGCTCTGTATGATCTATGTTATCTTTTATACATTGTATCACTGTCCCTGCAGCACTGAGCGCTCTGTATGATGTATGTTATCTGTTATACATTGTATCACTATCCCTGCAGCACTGAGCGCTCTGTATGATCTATGTTATCTTTTATACATTGTATCACTGTCCCTGCAGCACTGAGTGCTCTGTATGATCTATGTTATCTTTTATACATTGTATCACTGTCCCTGCAGCACTGAGTGCTCTGTATGCTGTATGTTATCTTTTATACATTGTATCACTGTCCCTGCAGCACTGAGTGCTCTGTATGCTGTATGTTATCTTTTATACATTGTATCACTGTCCCTGCAGCACTGAGCGCTCTGTATGATGTATGTTATCTTTTATACATTGTATCACTGTCCCTGCAGCACTGAGCGCTCTGTATGATGTATGTTATCTTTTATACATTGTATCACTGTCCCTGCAGCACTGATTGCTCTGTATGATGTATGTTATCTTTTATACATTGTATCACTGTCCCTGCGGCACTGAGTGCTCTGTATGATGTATGTTATCTTTTATACATTGTATCACTGTCCCTGCAGCACTGAGCGCTCTGTATGATGTATGATATTTTTTATACATTGTATCACTGTCCCTGCAGCACTGAGCGCTCTGTATGATGTATGTTATCTTTTATACATTGTATCACTGTCCCTGCAGCACTGAGTGCTCTGTATGCTGTATGTTATCTTTTATACATTGTATCACTGTCCCTGCAGCACTGAGTGCTCTGTATGATGTATGTTATTTTTTATACATTGTATCACTGTCCCTGCGGCACTGAGCGCTCTGTATGATGTATGTTATCTTTTATACATTGTATCACTGTCCCTGCGGCACTGAGTGCTCTGTATGATGTATGTTATCTTTTATACATTGTATCACTGTCCCTGCAGCACTGAGTGCTCTGTATGCTGTATGTTATCTTTTATACATTGTATCACTGTCCCTGCAGCACTGAGCGCTCTGTATGATGTATGTTATCTTTTATACATTGTATCACTGTCCCTGCAGTACTGAGTGCTCTGTATGATCTATGTTATCTTTTGTACATTGTATCACTGTCCCTGCAGCACTGAGTGCTCTGTATGATCTATGTTATCTTTTGTACATTGTATCACTGTCCCTGCAGCACTGAGTGCTCTGTATGATCTATGTTATCTTTTGTACATTGTATCACTGTCCCTGCAGCACTGAGCGCTCTGTATGATGTATGTTATCTTTTATACATTGTATCACTGTCCCTGCAGCACTGAGCGCTCTGTATGATGTATGTTATCTTTTATACATTGTATCACTGTCCCTGCGGCACTGAGTGCTCTGTATGATGTATGTTATCTTTTATACATTGTATCACTATCCCTGCAGTACTGAGTGCTCTGTATGATCTATGTTATCTTTTATACATTGTATCACTGTCCCTGCAGCACTGAGTGCTCTGTATGATCTATGTTATCTTTTGTACATTGTATCACTGTCCCTGCGGCACTGATTGCTCTGTATGATCTATGTTATCTTTTGTACATTGTATCACTGTCCCTGCAGCACTGAGTGCTCTGTATGATCTATGTTATCTTTTATACATTGTATCACTGTCCCTGCGGCACTGATTGCTCTGTATGATCTATGTTATCTTTTGTACATTGTATCACTGTCCCTGCAGCACTGAGTGCTCTGTATGATGTATGTTATCTTTTATACATTGTATCACTGTCCCTGCAGCACTGAGCGCTCTGTATGATGTATGTTATCTTTTATACATTGTATCACTGTCCCTGCAGCACTGAGTGCTCTGTATGATCTATGTTATCTTTTGTACATTGTATCACTGTCCCTGCGGCACTGAGCGCTCTGTATGATGTATGTTATCTTTTATACATTGTATCACTGTCCTGCAGCACTGAGCGCTCTGTATGATCTATGTTATCTTTTATACATTGTATCACTGTCCCTGCGGCACTGAGCGCTCTGTATGATCTGTGTTATCTTTTGTACATTGTATCACTGTCCCTGCGGCACTGAGTGCTCTGTATGATGTGTGTTATCTTTTATACATTGTATCACTGTCCCTGCAGCACTGAGCGCTCTGTATGATCTATGTTATCTTTTATACATTGTATCACTGTCCCTGCAGCACTGAGTGCTCTGTATGATCTATGTTATCTTTTATACATTGTATCACTATCCCTGCAGCACTGAGCGCTCTGTATGATCTATGTTATCTTTTATACATTGTATCACTGTCCCTGCAGCACAGAGCGCTCTGTATGATCTATGTTATCTTTTATACATTGTATCACTATCCCTGCAGCAGTGAGTGCTCTGTATGCTGTATGATAGATTTTACATTGTGAAGCAATCTGTCGGAGATCTCTTTAATATCCAGGTGTTAAAAGTCCTATTTAACCCTTGAGGATAGGTATCCAATGCATTGTGCTGCAGTGGTTTGGGTACCTCTCTGGCACTCAAAGGGTTTTTATTCAGTGAGAATTTTGGGGAGGGAGATATTTGTTCCATCTGGTGCAGATGAATTGTCCCAGAATCCTCCACTTTCCCTTGAACATAGATTGTAAGCTCTAGCAAGCTGTCCCTGCCATCCTTCTGTTTCCGATGTCTTCTCACCTTGATTATAAATATTGCTGTATCTATTGTACCCGACCGGCACAGCGTCCTATTGTGTTGTCACCGTTATACAGAGCCGTTGGACCTGTTGGCGCTTTATAAATATACTAGTGTAAAAGCCCGGGTACACGGGCCTAGGTCCGCGTTAACCCTTTGAGTGCCGGAGGGGTACGCAATGCATTGCTCAATGCGATGCAGTCTTTCATCGACTCAATCATGCACAGTAGAGACTTCCCGAACGTGGGCATGACTGCATCGTGACAAACATCCTAGTGAATTATTATATGGGATGATGATTTTAATAATGATATTAACCCCTTCCCGACAAGTGACTTACCAGGTACGTCACGAAAAAAATGTCACTTAGTGACAAAGGACGTACCTGGTAAGTCACGGAAGTCATTGACTTTAATGGGGAAAAAAAAAAAACGTCGTTAAGTGCCGGCCGCGTGCGCTCGCGGCCGGTCACTAAGGGGTTAATCCAACCTGCTAGCTTCACCACTTAAAAGGATAGTAATACCTGAAAATAAGTTTATTTTATATTGTAGCCCTTAAAAAATCATGAAAAATGATATGTCTCATCTCCCAAACATTTATGGTTTGGGAGATATTCAGAAGTAAAGTTTCCCCTGGAGTGATGTCATTGCTCCACCCTTCAGATTTGGAATCCGGTCCCGGGACGGTTGTGCCTCTCCAGAAGTGCTGAGATCATGATCTTTAAAAATAATTTCTTAATTGGAATGGTATCACGGTGCCCGTGATTGGTGCTGTTCAGTGTCTGTCACTTGCTGAGTATCATGATTGGCTGTCTGTGATTAGCCCTCCTCACACAGCCTTTTTAAACCCAGGCTGAGCACTTCCAGGTTGCCCTTTCATGGTGTTTCTGACTTCAGTCTGCCTGACCTGCTTGTCAGGCTTCTGGGCCTGTTCCTGCTGTTCCTGCTGTACTTGCTGATCCTGTGTTCTAGTGTTCCAGTGTTCCTGTATGCTAGTGTTCCTGTGTTTCAGAGTTCCAGTGTTCCTGTGTTCCAGCACCTCGCGGGTTAATCTTACTGAGTTCCAGTGTTCCTGTGTTCCAGCACCTCGCGGGTTAATCTTACAGAGTTCCTGAATCTCCTGCTCCAGCCGTCGCTCTGGCAACATTGTTCTTCTCGCTGCTGATCATACTTTGTTGGTCCCAGCGTTCGGACGCTGGTTTACTCCACTAAACCTGGTTGCAATATACATTGTTGGTCTCAGCGAGCGGACGCTGGTTTACCCCACTAAACCTGGTTGCGATATACATTGTTGGTCCCAGCGTGCGGACGCTGGTTTACTCCACTAAACCTGGTTGAGATATACATTGTTGGTCCCAGCGTGCGGACGCTGGTTTACTCCACTAAACCTGTTTGCGATATACATTGTTGGTCCCAGCGTGCGGACGCTGGTTTACTCCACTAAACCTGGTTGCGATATACATTATTGGCTCCAGCGTGCGGACGCTGGTTTGCTCCACTAAACCTGGTTGCGATATACGTTGTTGGTCCCAGCGTGCGGACGCTGGTTTACTCCACTAAACCTGGTTGCGATATACATTGTTGGTTCCAGCGTGCGGACGCTGGTTTGCTCCACTAAACCTGGTTGCGATATACGTTGTTGGTCCCAGCGTGCGGACGCTGGTTTACTCCACTAAACCTGGTTGCGATATACGTTGTTGGTCCCGGCGTGCGGACGCTGGTTTACTCCACTAAACCTGGTTGCTATATACATTGTTGGTCCCAGCGTGCGGACGCTGGTTTACTCCACTAAACTGGTTGCGAGATACATTATTGGCTCCAGCGTGCGGACGCTGGTTTACTCCACTAAACCTGGTTGCGATATATGTTGTTGGTCCCAGCGTGCGGATGCTGGTTTACTCCACTAAACTGGTTGCGAGATACATTATTGGCTCCAGCGTGCGGACGCTGGTTTACTCCACTAAACCTGGTTGCGATATATGTTGTTGGTCCCAGCGTGCGGACGCTGGTTTACTCCACTAAACTGGTTGCGAGATACATTATTGGCTCCAGCGTGCGGATGCTGGTTTACTCCACTAAACTGGTTGCGATATACATTGTTGGTCCCAGCGTGCGGACTCTGGTTTACTCCACTAAACCTGGTTGCGATATACATTGTTGGTCCCAGCGTGCAGACGCTGGTTTACTCCACTAAACCTGTTGCGATATACATTGTTGGTTCCAGCGCGCGGTCGCTGGTTTGCTCCATTAAACCTGGTGGCGCTATTACCATTAGTCCCAACGTGCGGACGTTGGTTTGCTCCTGAACATCCAGTGCTGTAGTCAGTCGCTGTCCACTTCCTTGCAGTTGTCTGATTATCTCTGGCAATAGACTCCTGCTGAGTAAGACCTCTATACTTATGCTCTATGCTGTCTTAGTCACCTGACAGCTGGTCTACTCGCTCAGGCTGCCCTGCCCAGTATTGGTGAGGCCGGTAGAACCTTGACGATACCATCCTGTAGGTTGCCTCACCCGGTATTGGCAGGGCCGGTAGACCCTACTCCAGTACTCCTTTGGGCTACCCTGCTCGGTATTGGTAAGGCCGGTAGAACCTTGTAATTCACCATCTTTAAGGTTGCCTTACCCGGTATTGGCAGGGCTGGTAGAACCTACATTCAGCATTCCGTGGGGACTGCCTTGCCCGGTATTGGTAAGGCCGGTAGAACCGGTATATGTCATCTCACGGTTGCCTTACCCGGTATAGGCAAGGCCGGTACAGCCTGTCATTAAAACTGTCACTTGGGTTGCCTTGCCCGGTATTTAGGCAAGGCCGGTAGAACCTATTATATGTTCTGTTACTGTTGTATTGTTATGTATGTTTACCCTACGGGGACTGCCTTTAATTTTTAATAAAGTTAAGTTATTTTACCAAACCTTAAGTCTGAGAGTCTTTAAAAACCGTGACAAATGGTCTACAAAGTGCGCTTTCAAGCCAGGCACACTTTGTACACAGTTCCAATGAAGTAGTTCTTTTCAAAGATCGTGATCTCTGCACTGCTAAAGAGCTGCCGGTTGCTATGTGGACCGAATTCCAAATCTGTCCACTAGATGGCAGACTTGGCTGAAACAGCAAGGAAAAGTGAATTATACTATATTTTACATATGAATATCTCCCTAACCATAAAGGTTTGGGAGATAAGACTTATATCATCTTTCATGGTTTTTTAAGGGGTACAATATAAAATAAACTTATTTTCAGGTATTACTATCCCTTTAAGGACAAATCAGACCAGGGGTTTGGTGCACTGGAGGACCAAGATCATTTTGCTTGGAGAGGAGACACTTGTGAGCGATCACACGTACCGGCTCTCCGTGGGAGGGGCTGATACTGACTGCTCCCATCTTGGTGCAATCACTTTTAGACTCCCCAGGTGATCACAGTATGTCTTTGATTAAAAAAAAATTCATAACGTGGGACTATCACCGGTCCTTAACGCGCGGACAGTTGTGATGGTCCATCACTGGTACTTAAGGGGTTAAATAATTTACAGACTCTGAACTTTCTGAGTTATTACATGTCAGAGGGCGCAATATTGTTTACCAATAAATATGACATTTCTGCTGGTAAACCCAATCAATATATTGATCATGGCTGGAGGCTCTTTGATATGGTGTCTCAGTAAATAACAACATGTCACAGTCCTCACAGTCCAGCGCTGCAGAACACGGGCACTTGACTTATTACTGCAGTAATGAAATCCTTCATAGCATGCTTGTTTCTTTAACCATTTGAATGGCGGAGGGGTTTGCAGCACGCAGCGTATCCCTCTGTCATTCATAGAGTTAAAGTGGAACAACCAAATTACCTGCAGGTTAATTTGAGTTTGCAAAATCCCCTACATGTTATATAGGTGCACCTCTAAGGGCAGACTTCTGTAAAGATTTACCACTTCCCCGTATATATCCAAGATTCACCCCTTCAGTGCTGGAACTCACAAGACGTTGTGTTTTGGTTTTCAGTACACTCAGAGGCAGGATGTTTGGTAAAACACAGTTTTATTGAAACCAGACAGAATAAAGTAACCCTCGCGGGTCCAGCATATAAATAACACGTAATACTGACACAGGACGGGTTACAAAGGAAACATTAACCCACACGGGTCCAGTACATATATCTGACAGCAAAATATATATTACTGACACAGGTCAGGTTACAGTTTGTGTGAATCAGCGAGATAAGGATAGGAAGGTGCTATTAGGCCGGGAGGCTGAGAGGCCCTAATAGCGGAAGGCCCAAGGAACACTCTCTACGCAGAGAGTGATACAATAGCGACTTAGCCACAATGGGTGAGCGAGGCTCTGAATAAGTAACAGACTACCGGACAACACAGGGTGACTGCAACCGGAGGTGCAGTGTAACGCCAAACCAAACCAGCAGTAACTGTGACCCAAGGATAAAGACACCAGGCCGCAAGGGTTAACGTACGATCTGGCGAGATGGCGACTGTCAGGTAGTAGAGACAAACTGAGGCACCCAGGAGACCAACCTCAGAAGGAGATCAGTAACAAGCCAAGAATACAGTGTGCAACCAGGAATAGCTCCTACCCTGGGGTATGGAGATACAAGGCACAATAGCGTAATTGGGGCGCAGTAGCTGAACGGCAGAGCAGCAATCGAGGCAACCAAAAGGGTCTATACAAGACCTGGACAGAGCACTGGAAAGATTCCCCAACTGGATAACCAGACGGAGTAGTTAACCGGGCCTGAGTGATACACAGGGCAGGAGTCTCAGCCAATCCGGGTCGATACACCCAGCAGGAACATCCTCCAAACCGGGTCGGTACACAGAGCAGGAACGTCAGCCAATCCGGGACGGTACACAGAGCAGAAACGTCAGACAATCCGGGTCGATACACAGAGCAGGAACGTCAGCCAGGCCGGGTCGGTACACAGAGCAGGAACGTCAGCCAATCCGGGACGGTACACAGAGCAGAAACGTCAGACAATCCAGGTCGATACACAGAGCAGGAACGTCAGCCAGTCCAGGTCCGTACACAGAGCAGGAATGTCAGCCAATCCGGGACGGTACACAGAGCAGGAATGTCAGCCAATCCGGGACGGTACACAGAGCAGGAACGTCAGACAATCCAGGTCGATACACAGAGCAGGAATGTCAGCCAATCCGGGACGGTACACAGAGCAGGAACGTCAGACAATCCAGGTCGATACACAGAGCAGGAACGTCAGCCAGTCCAGGTCCGTACACAGAGCAGGAATGTCAGCCAATCCGGGACGGTACACAGAGCAGAAACGTCAGACAATCCAGGTCGATACACAGAGCAGGAACGTCAGCCAGTCCAGGTCCGTACACAGAGCAGGAATGTCAGCCAATCCGGGACGGTACACAGAGCAGGAATGTCAGACAATCCAGGTCGATACACAGAGCAGGAATGTCAGCCAATCCGGGACGGTACACAGAGCAGAAACGTCAGACAATCCGGGTCGATACACAGAGCAGGAATGTCAGACAATCCAGGTCGATACACAGAGCAGGAACGTCAGCCAGTCCAGGTCCGTACACAGAGCAGGAACGTCAGCCAGGCCAGGTCGGTACACAGAGCAGGAACGTCAGCCAGGCCGGGTCGATACACAGAGCAGGAACATCAGCCAGGCCGGGTCGGTACACAGAGCAGGAACGTAATCAGGCAGAGTAGTCAGGCAGTCCAGGTCATACACAGGATTCACACAATATACAGAGCAAGCACTAGGCAACGGGAACACCACAAAAGGGCCCTGCGGAAGTGACAGGGCTCAGTACTTAAAGGCTAACACTGGGTGGAGCAATATCAAGTTAGCCAATAAAAAGGTATCAGGAAATAATATTGTCAAAATGTCGCCAGCAATACACGGGCACCGTGATACGTTGAGGTTTTACCAGCCTCTGGGTTACAATCGCTCTTCAAATATTGCACTGCATAGAGCAGGCCACCGATCAGTCTTCCTTCCTTTGATTCTCTCCCCACTCCAAGTGGAAAGTACAGAAGACTAAGTCACAGGAGTGACGAAACGCATAAGGTGACACTAGATCGTTGATTTTATGATTATTTTTAAGATTGTTTGTGCATTTATATATTTCAGCTTTGTATACCTGAATCTCCAATAAATAGGAGATATTAAATCAAGCCCAATATTTAGTCTTCTGTACTTTCCACATGGAGTGGAGAGAGAATCAACAGAAGCAAGGATGTTTGGTGGCATGCTGCATGCAGTTTCATATTTGAAGCGCGATTTTAACCCATAGAAACAGAATTTGACAGCAGATAAGAACCATTTGGCCCATCTAATCTGTCCATTTTCCTACTGTAAAAACCTCAAACCTTATTTGGTCCTTGATCTTGTCCTATGTTCAGGACAGCCTTATGCCTATCCCATGCATGCTTACATCCCGTCATTGTATTAACCTCTACCACTTCTTCTGTTAGATATAGATGACAGATGTGGATGTAGATATATCCACCACCCTCTTAGTAAAGTAAAACTTTCTTACATTACATTTAAACCTGTGTCCCTCTAGTTTTAGACTATGGCCTCTTGTCCTAACACTTTTACTCCTTTGAAATGTACTTCCCTCCTGCACTTTGTTGAATCCCTTCATGTATTTGAATGTGTCTATCATATCCCCCCTCTCTCTTCTCTCCTCCAAGCTATACATGTTCAGATACTTTAGTCTATCCTGATATTTCTTTTCCTGTAAACCAGTCACCATTTTAGTAGCCCTTCTCTGAATTCTCTCTAGAGTATCTATATTCTTCTGGAGATGGGGTCTCCAGTACTGTACACAATACTCTAGAGTATCTATATCCTTCTGGAGATGGGGTCTCCTGTACTGTACACAATACTCTAGAGTATCTATATCCTTCTGGAGGTGGGGTCTCCAGTACTGTACACAATACTCTATACTATCTATATCCTTCTGGAGATGAGGTCTCCGGTACTGTACACAATACTATATACTATCTATATCCTTCTGGAGATGGGGTCTCCGGTACTGTACACAATACTCTATAGTATCTATATCCTTCTGGAGATGGGGTCTCCAGTACTGTACACAATACTCTATAGTATCTGTATCCTTCTGGAGATGGAGTCTCCGGTACTGTACACAATACTCTATAGTATCTATATCCTTCTGGAGATGGGGTCTCCTGTACTGTACACAATACTCTAGCGTATCTATATCCTTCTGGAGATGGAGTCTCCGGTACTGTACACAATACTCTAGAGTATCTATATCCTTCTGGAGATGGGGTCTCCGGTACTGTACACAATACTCTATAGTATCTATATCCTTCTGGAGATGGGGTCTCCTGTACTGTACACAATTCTCTATAGTATCTATATCCTTCTGGAGATGGGGTCTCCGGTACTGTACACAATACTCTAGAGTATTTATAACCTTCTGGAGATGGGGTCCCCGGTACTGTACACAATTCTCTATAGTATCTATATCCTTCCGGAGATGAGGTCTCCGGTACTGTACACAATACTCTATAGTATCTATATCCTTCTGGAGATGGGGTCTCCTGTACTGTACACAATACTCTATAGTATCTATATCCTTCTGGAGATGGGGTCTCCTGTACTGTACACAATACTCTAGCGTATCTATATCCTTCTGGAGATGGAGTCTCCGGTACTGTACACAATTCTCTATAGTATCTATATCCTTCTGGTGACGGGGTCCCCGGTACTGTACACAATACTCTATAGTATCTATATCCTTCCGGAGATGAGGTCTCCGGTACTGTACACAATACTCTATAGTATCTATATCCTTCTGGAGATGGGGTCTCCGGTACTGTACACAATGCTCTATAGTATCTATATCCTTCTGGAGACGGGGTCTCCAGTACTGTACACAATACTCTATAGTATCTATATCCTTCTGGAGATGGGGTCTCCAGTACTGTACACAATACTCTAGGTGAGGTCTAACTAGAGATCTGTAGAGTGACATGATCGCTTCCCTTTTTCTGCTACTAATGTCCCTAGTTATACAACCCAGTACCCTGCTTGCCTTCCCCACCTCTTTGTTACATTGCCTGCCTACCTTTAAGTCATTAGAAATAATTACTCCCAAATCCCGTTCCTCTGTTGTCTCTGACAGCACAATACCCTTAATTGTATTTTTTTCCTTTGGATTTTTAAGTTCCAAGTGCATTATTTTATATTTATCAACATTGAACTGCAGATCCAGAGGCTGGTAAAGATCTTCTGAGTACCAACCCTGAAGGGGTAAATCTTGGATATATACAGGGAAGTGGCAAATGTGTCCAGAAGAGGTGGATTTTTTTTCTTTTTACCTCCTCTTTTTCTTGTTTTTCATTTTTTACAGTCACCACATTTATAAATTTAACTAGATTATGTTATAAATAACAACACTCATTATAAGGAATATAGACATTTTAAGGATCCGTTCACATAAACGAACAAAATCACTTTATGGAAATCTCGCCCTAATAGTCTTATTTTGTCCTGCGATTTGAGGATATTATTTTTATCAAAGTGGGACTATCACTCAAATTAAAGTGCCCCCATAAATAATTATTCATATAGAGCTATGCATACCAATACTTGTACGATCCTGAATAAGTCCAACATTATTGAGAAATCCATCTTGTTTGTAGACTGACTTCCTGTTTGGAGACAGTCACTTCCTGTTCCTTGCGGTACAATGAAACTCCCTCTCATCAATCCTAGAGGAGACTGGGATGGACAGTGCAGACGCACAGATGCCGAAGAAGAAAGATATCTGCACTGATGCTTGCCCGTCAGTCTCCGAACAAGATGGGTGCCAGGGACTCACCAACGCAGTTGGAGACCTTCAGGGGAGGGAGTGCTAGGGTGCGAGGCTAGGGATCGGAGCTAGAGAGCTGAGATTGTTGGCAGTGAAGCTTTGCTGCAGCCGAGGCCGTATAAAGATGCTGGCCGTGAAGCCAGATGTCTGATCCCGGTTGAGCCGGGACCCAGACCAGGATACCCAAACTGCAGACAGTACAAGCTCCCCTGCAGGGAGCAGTGAAGGCCAGAGGGCGAAGCCTAGGGATAGAAGCTAGGGAGCAAGGGCCACAAGGTAGCAAAAACTCCCCAATGCTAAAGCCAGATACACAGAATAAAGCACACCCCAGAACAAGAGGGTACAGACCTGCAGGGGAGGAAGAAGCGAGGACCTAAACTGGAATCCGGACTGGACAAGAGAACTAGGCAGAAGGAAGGTCAGACGAGCCAGTCAGCAACAGGAGATCAGAACTTGACACAAGGACTAGGAGGATGAATAGTCAGACGAGCTGGTCAACAACAGGAAATCAGAACTGGACGCAAGGACTAGGCAGATGGATAGTCAGACGAGACGGTCAGCAACAAGTAATCAGAACTGGACACAAGGACTAGGCAGATGTATAATCAGACGAGCCGGTCAGCAACAGGTAATCAGAACTGGACACAAGGACTAGGCAGAAGAGTGGTCAGATGAGTCGGAATGGTACACAGAAGCTCAGACTGCTAGGGACTAGACTAGGCAACAGAAGTGCCAGAACTGGGATCCTTAGGATGTCCGGGTGTCACCGGGTGTCTGAGAAAGACGCCGTATATCAGTACTGAAAGGTGTCGTCACTGACACATGACGCAAGCAAAGCCGGAAGAGCACAGACGCTCCGAAGAGGGGACTAGAAGAGGAAAGAACTGGAAGCAGACAGGGGAAAAGGCATACAGCAAGCTGCCGACGGAGAGGCAAGCCGTAGCGGTTAAGGTGGAAGGGGAAATGACAATGGGTTTCTCAATAATGCCGGACTTATTCAGGATCATATGGGTATGCGTATCTCTATATGAATAATTATTTAGGGTTGCACTTTAATTTGAGTGAAAGTTCCTCTTTAAATATGGGCCTTAAACTTTTCTTCTTGGCTTTGTATAAGAACATTTTGGATATAACTGTGTATTAGCAAAGATTGTGATGAATCAGCCTTCACGCTCCTAAAGCTCACTGTACTTTTCAGAGAAATTAATTGCTATTCCTGCAGTGGGTGGCTCAGTGCGATGGCATCAACACAACAGTTCAGCTGGCAGACATCCATGTGCTGACTCTTGTGCCATCTGCCGTGGAATTATTTACTTGTCTGCGTTCAGATCTGATGTTCTGTTCATGGGACGCTGCTGTGACAGAAATCTCTTCCCTTCTTAGATTGTCATTTTTCGAGCAGGGACCCCCATTTCCACTATTTACTTTTCCTAAGCACTTGTCGCCCTGTATTGTCAAATATACTTAACCCTTTGAGTGCCAGAGGAGTACGCAATGCATTGCAGAGCAATGTGTTGCATACCTCTCTGGCACTCAAAGGGTTGAAGGGATAGTAATGTTTCCCTTCAGTCGTAGCTCAGATACGTCATCATATGTGATAGTACTGCTTTCTGATGCTCTTAGTCTTCAAAGCGTCTAGTTACAGTGTAATATGCTGAAAGCGGAACTATCATCTTCATAATATTGTCCCCAATACATTAGTAATATAACGATAAGCAAAGGCATACTTATATTATGTTTAATAAGTCCATGTTAATGAAGTAATCCACCTTCTTCTGCCGACATCCAGGGTTATTACAGTTTAAACCCATGTTGTTTTACATTAGCAGTGCCCTCTAGTGGTCAAATTCTAATTAGATTTCCTGTTAGATTCTAAAGTCAGAAAAGTCAGAGACATACAGTTCTCCATAGAATATGATGGAAACTGCTGAGTCACTTCCTGTCAGTTAGAACTATCAGGAAGTAAACACACAATAAATTCGCTTCCTGTCATTTAGAACTTCCAGGAAGTAAACACAGTAAATTCACTTCTTGTCAGTTAGAACTATCAGGAAGTAAACACAGTAAATTTGCTTCCTGTCAGTTAGAACTATCACGAAGTAAACACAGTAAATACACTTCCTGTCAGATAGAACTATTAGGAAGTAAACACAGTAAATACACTTCCTGTCAGTTAGAACTATCAGGAAGTAAACACAGTAAATACACTTCCTGTCAGTTAGAACTATCAGGAAGTAAACACAGTAAATTCACTTCCTGATTATTTGAACTGATATAAATTTTGAATAAAGCATCGGACAGCGATGGGAGTGACCTTGTTTTATTCAGCAGGAAATGCTCTGTAAAATATGTGTTTTCATAAAAAAGTTTACTGCTCCTTTAAGGATGGCCGATCACACATGCAGCTGTCCCTTAAGGACCATGGAGCATTTTTTTTTCTGTTTCCGGTTCAGAGCTCCCTGAACGGCCTGCAGTCTTGCAGGGAGCCCTAAATTCCATGACGGTCCTGGCACATCACGGATCCTTAACTCAAATCTACCCATGACGTGCCAGGACCGTCAAGGGTCATTAAGGGGTTGAGGTAACCAAAGGACGTCATCACCAATTCGGGCAGTGCACAGGACAGACAGCGCAGACGCAGAGGTAACTTTCCTCTAAGATGTCTGCTCTGTTGTCCGCTGGATGCCTACAGAAGAAGGTGGATTACTTCAATAACGCTGACTTGTTAAATATAATACAAGTTTGCTGGTGCCTGTCGCTATACTAGTAATGTGGACTTGGCACTTTAAAATTTACATTTAGTATAGAAGGGGTACAATTAGTGCAGTAACTAAGTGCTTGTATACTGTAGACAATCATAAGGGAAACACCAGGCAAGTATACATTAGGATACAAGACCCCTGCCCCATAGAGCTTACTGTCCAAGTAACCATGTAACATATTTATTTCCGTATTGCAAAATGCTGTTTGTTACAGTGAGGAGTCATGTAAAAGCTGGATTAGGTAACTCTTGTGAGCAGCACAGACTGCCATGTTTGTATTTGTGATGCGTCTACATTTAGCGCCGAGACAATTTTATTGGATTGTAGAAATGTCTGCGGCAAAGAAAAGGACTTGCAATGAGTGGTTTTCTTTTTAAAGGGATAGTAACACTTAAAATGTAAAAAAAATATATGTTGTAGGGTTTATCCCCCTGAGTAAAACAAGGGTACTCCCACTGCTGAAAGGTGTTTCATTCAAAAGTTATTAATTTTCAAAGTTGAATTTTTTAGGTGCAATATCACAGTGGCCTGAAATTGTACAGTGGCGCTGTTGCTACACGATCCTATGGACAGCTCTGGTCCCGGGACCATAAATCTCCATAGGATGGTGTAGCAACAGCGCCACTGTACAATTTTAGGCCACTGTGATATTGCACCTATAAAATTCAACTTTGAAAATTAATAACTTTTGAATGAAACACCTTTCAGCAGTGGGAGTACCCTTGTTTTATTCAGGGGGATAAACCCTACAACATATTTTTTTTTACATTTTAAGTATTAGTATCCCTTTAAATGTGTCACAAAATAAATAAAGGCAAATGCATAAATATATACATACACCTACAAACGGTTACGCTGATTTTATTAAAAAGGACGTCAGATGGGTATAATGGGGAGAGTCATGCCAAAAAGTTTTGGAACCCACTTTACTAAGGACAAAGAAAAAGGATACCAACCGCATTATACGGCACAAATAAAATTTCCCAAAATGTCTCACTAACCCGGAAAAGAAATTGTAACTCCTTGAATGTTAGAAAAGTCTGCAGGGCATTGCAATGCGATGGAGACCTTTCTAGCATTCACGGGGTTAAAAAGTGCAATTCCAATCAGCGGAAATTTTTATTTGTTGGTTTGCTACAAAATATCTCACGTTTTCCTTAGAACTTATTGTGCAGAGCCTAAATCCGGGCATCCCTACAGGTAGATCTCAGCCTTTTTATTTTTAATACAAAAAATAATCCAAATTCCCCACTTATTTTGTTTAACCCCATGAATAAGATAATGGCTCATTATCCTGCATTTCCATATGGAAATGAGTCATTATGCATAATTTGCATATGAAAATAGGCCATTGTCGATGTGATGAGTGAAAATTCAGAAACCCAGAGAAGGCAAGTCGGATGGATGTCGACGTGGGCAGATTTTTGTCAGACTGATGGGCATGTGGTGTTGAAGACACTTTAGTGCAGTGATTCTCAACCAGGGTACCATGGACATCAAATTAGGGTGCCCCATGTTTTCTATGAAGATTAAAGGAGCAGTAAACTTTTTTTTGTGAAAAAATATATATTGTAGGGATTTTCCTATTGAGTAAAATAAGGGTACACGCACTGCCGAGAGATTTATATTTCCAGAGTTATTACAGTTTAAACCCATGTTTTTTTACATTAGCAGTGCCCTCTAGTGGTGAAATTCTAAATAGTTTTCCTGTTAGATTCTAATGGAGAGGAAAGTCAGAAAAGTCAGAGACATACGGTTCTTCATAGAAAGTGATAGAAATTGCCTGTCACTTCCTGTCAGTTAGAACTTCCAGGAAGTAAACACAGTAAATTCACTTCCTGTCGGTTAGAACTTCCAGGAAGTAAACACAGTAAATTCACTTCCTGGCAGTTAGATCTATCAGGAAGTAAACAGAGTAAATTCACTTCCTGTCAGTTAGAACTATCAGGAAGTAAACAGAGTAAATTCACTTCCTGTAAGTTAGACCTATCAGGAAGTAAACACAGAAAATTCACTTCCTGTCAGTTAGAACTATCAGGAAGTAAACACAGTAAATTCACTTCCTGATTTTTTAAACTGCTATAAATTTTGAATAAAACATCTGACAGCGATGGGAGTGACCTTGTTTTATTCAGCAGGAAAAAGCTCTATAAAATATGTGTTTTCATAAATAAAAGTTTACTGTTCCTTTAACAAAAATGGATTTTTAAATAAAGATTTATAAAAATTGTTATGCACAATTAGTTTTGTTATTATGATTAAAAAACCTAATAAAAACAGTATATTTATGTATTGTTTTCTTATTATGCCCTTGATAAAGTACATTAAACATGTCAGGGGTGCCCGGAATATTCTAGATTATGTCTTAGGGGTGCCCCGAACAAAAAAAAATTGAGAACCACAGCTTTAGTGCAAACTGTCCATTTACCTTCCACACTTCTCTAACAGGACATCGCCATTAGGAGCCCTTTTTGACCTTTAGTGATTCTCGTCCCTTGTTACACCAGTTTTATACCCCTCCGATGTTTCCTTGCGGAATAACACAGTGTACGCTGTTTGGGTCACTCTGAATGCAATCTGTAAGCGCCACGATACACAGAGCATTGCAAAGCAATTCATTCAACACCCTTTGACATCAAAGGGTTATATAATATTTCTTATTACTATGAGATTACCAATTTCTAAGGCAGCACCAATCTCAGCACTATATTGCGTTTATTTTATACTACAGTTAAAGCAGTATCGATTTTAAAAACGGAAAATAGAAAAATCAATAGCAGTTCAAATGAATGATGATTTTACATTAGCAAACAAAGGAATTATCTTCTGTCTTGTGACTTATAGAAAATTCTTTTTTTACGAATATGAATACATATATTATTTCCCTGCTGACTATAACAAACATGTTTGTTTTTTTTATTGTTTTAATCAAACTGCAGTTTGCTATTCAGGTCCCCAGGTGGTGCTGTGTTTATCAGTTACTATGCAAAGCTGTGGTATATGATTCTACCACTCCCAGAGAGTTGCACCGCTGATAACATCTTGATTAAAAAGTAAGTTTGAGATGTAATAACCTTTGAATGAGATATTTCTCTGCATTGAGAGTTCCCTTCTTTTTGATTAACAGGAAAACTCATCCTATATAATAATTCGCTAGGATGTTTGTCAGAAGCCGTCATGTGTAGTAGAGACTGCCCGAACGCACAGAATGCTGGGAGCACGGAATGCTGGGAGGTGTAGGAATGCTGGGAGTTCTGTAATGGGAGCATTCTGTGCTTTCGGGCAGTCTCTACAGTTTATGACTGTGTTGGTGGCAAGACACAGAGCAGGACCGGCTTCTTAACCCTTTGGGTGCCAGAGAGATACGCAAAGCATTGCAAAGCAATGTGTTGCATACCCCTCTGGCACTCAAGGGGTTAACATCACTCGGACCTTGGCCCGTGTACACGAGCTTTTACACTAGTATAACATATTTTTCATTAAAAAAGTATGCTCTCCTTTAATTATTAAAGTGGCAGGCTGAAGAAAAAGCATAATTTGTAAATATAATCTTTATTTAACGGTTTGTTTTGAACAGGGAGACGTCAGTACTGGAAGAGAGAGGGGTACAGAAATTAAACAGGGAAGAGGGGAGAATAGAGATCACATCTACAGATTGAATGAAAATAGGAAGGTTTGGGATCAAACACATGTTTAAACTCTTTAACCCTTTGAGTACCATTGCTCTGCAATGTGTTATTTACCCCTAGACGAACGCAAAGAGTTAAACAAATGATTAATTCATACAACACGACATTGTCTAGAATGTCATATGTGATTTATTTTCTATTTATATTCATAACTCCTCCTAATATAGAGTTCTGATTTTACAGACGAGCAAAGGGGTTGGCTACGTGATGCCCTCCGCTCAGCTGCTGCCAGACTATAAATCCCATCATCCCTTGCCAGTCAAAGAGTTGTAGTCTTGCAGCAACTGGAGAGCCACACACTGCTCACCCCGGACTAGCATATCAATAGCACACATTAATCAATTTATTATCATAACTGACATTAATCAACTTATCATCATAACTGAGGATCAAATGTGTCATAGTTACGCAGTAACATAGTAAATTTGGTTCAAAAAAGACACAAGTCCATCAAATTTAACCTTTGCCTCATAATCCAGAGAAATGAGAATTATATAAGATTTCCTGCTTTCAAGTAAGTTAGTCTTTATCTGAACTACATTCTTTTCCTACTAATACACACTATAACCCTGTATGTTCCCTCTAGAAAGAATTGAATGTAATCTTATATTAACTGTATCCATTGTATCTGCCATTACCACATCCTCAGGCAATCTCTTAAAGGAACAGTAATTTTAAATAAGTCTTGTTCTTATATGAAAGAGTTTACGGATTAAAAAATAATCATGTACCATACTTGAGGAAATTTTAAATAAATATGTTCGTTTTTCGGCACGCTGCGGGAAGCAATTTCCCTTTGCCCTTCTGATTATCTAAACATAATGTTGTGGCAATATTGTGTAAGGTGAAATCCGTCCCAAGCTGCCAAAAGAGAACATACCAATTTCATACAGGTTAACCCTTTAACCCTTTGAGTGCCAGAGGGGTAGCCAAAGCATTGCGATACCCTTCTGGCACTCATAGGGTCACATTAAGGATAAGAGAGAATGCTCAATGATCTTGAAGCAAGGCGTTCTTAAAGGAGCAGTAAACTTTTTTTATGAAAGCCTAACAGAGGTCCCTTCCCTTCATCTTCCTCTGTAAAAACTGAGCAGAAATATTCATTGAGACAGTCAGCTAGCCCTTTATTCTCATTCACATAGTTTCCATTTTTTGTTTTCAGTCTAACTATTCCTTGTTTCATTTTCCTCCTTTCACTTATTGTAAGGGATGGTTTTAGTTGATCTCTTAATGGTTAGTTGGGGGTTAATGCTCTGCAGTCATGTAGCTAGCAACAACAGAGAGGCAGGAAATGCCATCTTCAGTTACGTAGTGTTTATGAGAGACAGGTAGTGCCATCTCCAATTGTGCAACATTCAGTATTATATAACCAAGCAAATATGCATACGTAGAGTTAGACATACCTTGTATAACTTTATGGGTGTAGTCTGTGTTTACCCTATAATCAACATGTTTTTTTCTTAGAGAGAGAGTGTACCTGGATCTCAAGTCTGTTTGTTTACCTGTTTAACGATACTACGGAGCTTCGTGTGGAGGGCTCTCCCACACTGATGTACAGCTCGGTAGCTAAGTATCTTGATTTATTTTATATCTTTGCATGTTCAATAAACTGTAGTTATAGTTTTCACACTGTGTTTATGTCTGTTCTTTATCTTTATTCTGAAATTCCAGACCTCTAATAAAACACTTATATATCTAAAAAATGTTTTATGCCCCTTTTTATTGACTGGGCAATTTTTTTCCTCTGTGTGTGCTTTGGCACATCTAATAAAGCATTTGGCCTCCTTCAGCCTAGTCTTGTACCGATACCTATCTTCTTCCTTCTGCCTCTGCTTGTATTTCTTAAATGCTTCTTTTTTCTCCTTTACTATATTTTCCACTTCTGCGGAGTACCCCAGTGGTTTTCCTTTTCTTTTACTCAATGGAAATGGAAATTAATGGAAATGTTGAGAATTTTAAGTTGATCCATTTTTTCAGTGTTTATATTGCCCAGAGATTTCGTTTCCAAAGCCAGATTAGAAGTGAAACAGTGAACAATTCAGGACTAAGCCTGGCAGTCATGAAATAGGGCCGGCCAGATTTAGCTACAGCTAATAAAACCATGAAGGTCTGACAGAGGTTTGGAGGTGATTAGCGTACCCATGTTGGCAGAATTTTAGAGCGCATCGTGCTAGGCGAGTACCTTATGTACGTCACATGTCGTAATGTTTATTAGACCAAGTAACAGTCCTGGATGCAGAATACTGATCATTTTGAAAATTGAATTTTTACAAAGTCACCATTAAATACAGAGTCAATAAAGATTTCTCCTTCCAAGATTACTGAAACGTTAATTCTCAGATCATCATTCTGGAAATGCTTTGTTTTGATGAGTGATATAAACGATTTAATTACACTAATAAAGGTAACAGATAAAAAGCCACTACAGAAGGAATCTCTGGAGATGAAGGAATGAATGTGCAGTGGCCATTCCTCTATAAATCAGGATTTATTGGTCTCTACGGCTTCCCATCTTCAACTAAACTATGTAGGACTGAATTCCTCCCCTTAAAGGGATAGTAATACTTAATTAATACAAATCCCTATATTAAAGTCTTATTAAAAATAAATGTATTGCTCCCAGTGTCATCTCTCAGACCTTTATAGTTCGAGAGTTGATCGCTCCTAAAGTTGCCCTCTCCCTCCTCCTTCCCTGTAGTCGGCATTGTAGCTGACTGAAGGGAAATCCGGTCTTACGATCATCAGACAGCTCTGCAGCAGAGCCGCAATCGCGTTATATTTCACTAAACGGTCTTCTACGTGTGCTTGCAAACCAAGCACAAACCAAGTACACATAGAAGACCATTTAAGTGAAACATTTCTTTTTTATTAACGTGATCTTGGCTCTGCTGCAGAGCCGCCTGATGGTAGTACGACTGGCTTCCCTTCAGTCAGCTAGAACGCTGACTACAGGGAAGGAGGAGGGAGAGGGCAACTTTAGGAGCGATTATCTCTCAAACCATAAAGGTTTGAGAGATGACACTGGGGGCAATACATTTATTTTTAATAGGACTTTACTATAGGGATTAGTAATAATTATTACCATCCCTTTAAAGTGGAACTAACACTCTCAAATGGCTTGGGTAATTTGGAAAAGGCTTCCATAACAATCTATATTTATCTTCACTATTCTGCATTTAAATCTATAGTTAATTAGATCTTTATCTTTATTTTTTTTTTCAGTTTATACAAATTAGCCACTGCCTCCTGGCAAGAAGTGGCAGCTGGGAGGGAAAGTGGGATGTTACTATCTGGCAGTCAGGAAGTAGTAGTTGGTATATTAGTAAATGGCTGGTAGGAAGTGGCAGCTGGGAGAGAGAGGAGAATGGCTGCTCCAGCCAGTACTGCATAATGCGTGTAAACTAACATATAATTAAAGTCCTCTTAAACCTTTGAGTGCCAAAGGGGTATGCAACACATTTCAAAGCAATCTGTTGCGCACCCCTCTGGCACTCAAAGGGTTAATCTTTCGTTTTAAATGAAGAATGCCTAAAATAAAGGCGATATTGAAAGCTATTTCAAAATCGCCCAAGTCATAAGGTTTTAGTTCCACTGTAACTCCGCTTGTCCGGGAGTAGATCAGTGAGGCGGTATTTGGGTGTTTCGGGTGTACCTCTACTGTATGCCTTATTTAAAGGGATAGTACTACTTCATTTTAGCAGTAAACAATATTGTATGTATTAAATAAATAAACAAAAGCATCTATGTATTTTCCATAGCTTGCAGCGTTTAGGAGTAATTGGTTTCTAATTATACCCCTCCACCCCTTTTATCTACATCAGCGCTCAAGCTGTTGGACTTGGATTCTAGTCTGCGGACAGGATAGATTGGCTGGAGAGCCAAAATAGGAGCGGATCCCAAGGAAATCTTCATGATGATGGTCTACTGCCACAAACCACGCCACTTTGTAGACTGTCATCATGAAGATTTCCTTGGTATCCGCTCCCGTTTCGGCTCTCCAGAAGCTCCGCCCAGTCCGCAGACCAGAATCCAAGTCCGACAGCTTGAGCGGTGACATACATAAAAGGGGCAGGAGGGGTAAACGTTAGGAAGCAATTGGTCCTAAACACTGCAAATTATGGAAAAAATACATAGACACTTTTGTTTATTTATTTAATACATGAAATATTGTTTACAGCCAAAATGAAGTATAAATATCCCTTTAACCCCTTAAAGACCAGACGAGCAGGCATGCGATGGTCACTAAAGGACCACGGAGCATTTTTTTTTTTTTTTTTTTTTTTTTTTTTTAAGAATCCGATTCCGGACTACCCGAACGGCGTGCCGCCACGCAGGGAGCCCAGAATTCCATGACGGTCATAGTACGTCATGGGTCGTTCAGTCAGATTTACCCATGACGTACTATGACCGTCAAGGGTCGTTAAGGGGATAAAGGGATAGTAATATCATAATATAAACATATATGAGATTGTTCAATGTAATTTCATATAATGCATAGTATCGATTGAAATCTCTTTACCTTCATATTCGTCTTATAAATCTAGTTGAAAGTTCCCCCTCCTGCCCCTTTCCATCACATCATGCAGAGCTCAGTGAGATCCAAAAGCCATTCACCTGACTGGACGGATCGCAATGAGGGACAATATAGTGTGTGTCAGTACAAGGCAGACCCTGCTTCCCCTGATCTTTATACTGACACAATATTGTCCTCTGTGCAATCTGTCCGGACCGGCTTCTGGATCTCAGTGTGCATGACATGATGGAAAGGGATTGAAGGGGGAACTTTGGACTTGATTTTCAAGAACAATACAAAGATACAGACATTATAAAAGATACTATGCGTTATATGAAATGTAACAATCCCATGTATCCTTTTAAGGCTACATTCTATACAAGAAGAGGAGGAAATTATGTGATTTATTTTCTGATTTCGCTGAGCTTTCTATGGACCAGGTTTACCAGGTTTCCTGGCATTAAAGTCTGGTGGAGACTGTCCAATGGTTTGTAATACAGTGTTTATATGCTCTCGTACATACCCTGCAGTGCAGCCACTGACATTACAGACCAACAGGAGATGCGCTGGTGAATTCCTGTATCAAAGTGGATCTATCATCCGTAAGCATGTCCTCCGATATTGATTTTGCCTATCATTATATATGATCAAAAATCCCGAAAAATTGATTTCATGGATTTAGGGTGCAAGCTCAAGGCAAGGACCTCCAGGGTACTGTTTTCTGAAATACTACCTGTGCCATGCGGCAGTGCGGGTAGACAGAGGGAGCTCAGGGAGCTTAATTCGTGGCTTAAAGGGATAGTAATACTTTGTTTTATATTTATTTTATTTTGTAGGCATTAAAAAAATGTGAAGAATGATATGTCTCATCTCTCAAACCTTTATGGTTTGAGAGATATTCACAAGCAAAGTTTCCCCTCCCGCCCCTTTTACCTAGTGTAAGCCATCTCTTCTCAGATGTGGAATCCAGTCCATAGACCAGACAGATAACAGCAGGGGACAATCTTCTTTCTATGAGAACAATGAAAGCTCTGTCCCCCCTTGACAAGTTTTTCAGGTTTTTCCCTTATCTTAATTAAAGATTGTCCCTCTCTGCAGTCTGCCTGGGCACCTCCCTTCTGATCTGGCTGAGCAGTGTTACATCAGTAAAAGGGGCAGGAGGGGGATACTTTATCATTCAATTACTCTTGTACTACAACTCTGACAGAATTGAAATAACACTCTCCAAAGTCCAAATACTATGATGATTAATTAGAGCTGCTTTTATTATGAAACATTACTATCCCTTTAAGTAGTGGTGTAGGAAGGAGGGTTTGGGGTTTATAGAGCATTCGGTACAATCTGTGTGGAAGTGATGGATTGCACCTAAATGGTAAGGGAGCTGCTCTGCTAGGGGAAAGAATGCTTAGAAGGTTGGATGGGCTTTTAAACTAGGAAAGGAGGCAGACTATAGTTACTATAAATGGGGTAGATAGTGTAGATAGGAGCTGGGTACAATTAAAGGATCATGGGGTGGAGAAGAGACGGGGATAGGAAGGGATGCCCATTAAAATCAGATGCAGAAAAAATAATGACAAAATGAATGGCTGAGCTGGAATTACTGGCAATTAGCGAGCAGTTGGACATAAGTGGTATAGCTGAAACAAGGAGGTAAGTGGTACAACTGAAACAAGGACATAACGGGTTTTACTGATACAAAGCTGTTACTATATGCATAATTGGGCTGTAAATATAGAGGGTTATTCCCTGTTTAGGAGAGGTAGGACCTACATCCAAGTTTAAGGGTGACATTAATGAGGAAATGGGCTATAACGTGGAGTCCTTGGGGGTAGAAATTGAGGCTAACTCTGGCATAAAAGGTAAAAAATAGTTGGGTATTTGCCACAAACCACCAACTATTAATTAGAATGTTGTGACTCACCTGCTATCGCTAACACAAATGGGGGAGTGCGGAAAATAAATAACAATATATTGGACCTAGTGATAACGAATAACACAGAAATGGTATCCGTTATTAAGGTAAGTGAACATTTGGGAAACAGTGATCACAACATCGTTACATTTGAGATCAGTTTGATGAAGCAAAACTGTATAGGTTCAAACAAAAAGCTTAATTTAAAAAAAAAAAATCTAACTTCCAAATACATTATTTAAAGGGATAGTAATACTTCGTTTTATCTTTATTTTATTTTGTAGGCATTAAAAAAACATGAAGAACGATATAAGTCTTATCTCTCAAACCTTTATGGTGTGAGAGATATTCACAAGCAAAGTTTCCCCTCCCGCCCCTTTTACCTAGTGTAAGCCATCTCTTTTCAGGTGTGGAATCCAGTCCATAGACCAGACAGATAACAGAAGGAGACAATCTTCTTCCTATGAGAACAATGAAAGCTCTGCCCCCCCTTGACAAGTTTTTCAGGTTTTTCCCTTATCTTAATTGAAGATTGTCCCTCTCTGCAGTCTACCTGGGCACCTCCCTTCTGATCTGGTTGAACAGGGAAGGGATACTTTGTTTGTGAATATCTCTTAAACCATAAAGGTTAGAGAGATAAGACTTATATCGTTCTTCATGTTTTTTTAATGCCTACAAAATAAAATAAAGTTAAAACGAAGTATTACTATCCCTTTAATGGAAAAAATACTGAGGGAAAATGTTGTAACCAGTTGTACCTTTCTTCCCATATAAGGACTCAAGGGTAAGTTATTCCCTACTCTTGGTACAAGTTCACCATAGCCCTGTAGAATGTCTCACAATTCATTAGTAAGAAAGGGGCAAGAGTTTCAAATATACTTACACGTACATATTTATTATGCCTATACCATAAATTGTACAGAAATATAAAAAATATGATTAGTAAATATCATTAGTAAATCCAATATAACTAGTTAGATAATACGTTTGCAATAATAAATGTATTTCATACCATTGGTCTTGCTTATAGATAGTATCTCTCTCTCTCTGTTTATAAAACACATCACTTGTACCATCTACAGTATATACAAGCCCAGCTATCAGTACAATATACCACTGCTGCAGCAGTTCTCTCTTCCCAATGAAGAAGCACACAGGAAGGGCACTTAAAGTGACAGTAACACTTGAAAACTTTTAAATTTAATTCAATAGATATTTTAAAAATACATTAATTGTGCCGTTTTCGATCTCCCAAACCTTTATGGTTTGGGAGATATAAATCTGCAAAGTTCCCCCCTCCTCCCCTTGTGCTGACGTCAGCTTTCAAACTCAGAGACAGAGATCGCAGTCCATAGACCGTCCGGCTCTTCAGCAGAGCCGTGATCGCGGCAGTTACAAAGAATACTTCATTTGAGCGGTCTACAACGTATGCCTGGTTTGCAAGAACACTTTGTAGACTGTTCAAATGAAGTATTTCTTTGTAACTACCGCGATCACGGCTCTGCTGAAGAGCCGCAGGACAGTATATGGACTGCGATCTCCGCCTCTGAGTTTGAAAGCTGACGTCAGCACAAGGGGAGAAAGGGGGAACTTTGCAGACTTATATCTCCCAAACCATAAAGGATTGGGAGACTGAAAATGCCACAATTAATGTATTTTTAAAATATCTATTGAATTAAATTTAAAAGTTTTCAAGTATTACTATCACTTTAAAGGGGAACTACCACCCCGCAAAAACTTCATCCTAATGAAGTCTTCATCTGGCGACTAGCTGCTTAGTAGCGCTAGTCGCCAGAAATATTACCTGGTTTAAAAGATTTTCTACTTTTTTGGAGGCTGACAGTAGCAGGAAGCACGGACATCACTATGGCAAGATGTCCGTGCTTCCTGCTACTATGAGCCTCCAAAAAAGTAGAAAATCTTTTAAACCAGGTAATATTTCTGGCGACTAGCGCTACTAAGCAGCTAGTCGCCAGATGAAGACTTCATTAGGATGAAGTTTTTGCGGGGTGGTAGTTCCCCTTTAAGCTGGAAACAATTTATTATGGCCAGTGATAAGGAGTCAAACAACAACATATTGAAAGTTATAGCTGGCTCAAAGACAAAGCATCATATCATGTCCTTTTATACACGTTTTTACATAACAGGTTGGTTACAAGAACAATATGCTGATAAATGCTGATATTGCAAATAAATGTGGTATTGCTTCTAAAAAAATTAGTAATTGTTTTTAAGAAAAGTTAGCATTGCTAACAAAAATAAAATCATATTTGTAAAACACGTATCAGTGCTAATGAAATTTTGTATTTGTGATACTAAAAAAATTCTCATAGCTTGTAAGAAAAGTTATCAATGTCAAAATGTTTCAGGCACCTAAAACTGAACGTATTTCCATGTGAATTTTCTTAAACACAATGTACATTTTTTTTAGCTCATCAGCAAAAACGCAGCTGGCGCTGAATGCATAAATAAATTAAATGCATCACCAATTTGCTGGTGAGATATAGCTCATTTGGTTAATACACCACCTGTAAAATCTGTTTAAAGGGATAGTAAACCCCCCAAAAAACTGTTGGTGAATTGATAGGACTAATAAAAAAACAAGTAATGACCTTATTCTCATCTCTCAATCTGTTACGGTTTGAGAGATGTAAGAAAATAAAGACCCCCGCTCCCTACCCTCTCATACATCAGCTGTACAGCGGAAGTCATGAGATCCTGCTTCTGGGACCAGACGGCAGCTCTTCAGGAGTGCTATCATCGAGATACCTAACTATGATTACTTCACCAGAATGGTCTACAACATGTGCTTGCAAGCCAGGCACACATAGATCATACCGATGAAGTAATTATAGTTAGATATCTAGATGTCAGCGCTCCTGAAGAGCCACCTACAGTCGGGCGACCAGATTCTGCCTCTGACAGCTTTACAGCTCGTCAGGCAGAAAGGGGAGGGAGCGGAGAACTTTATTTTATTATATCTCTCAAACCATAACGGTTTGAGAGATGGAAATGAGGGCGTTAAGTATGTTTTTATTATTCCTATCATTTGGCTTAAAGTATTTTTGGGGGTTTACTAACCCTTTAAACTTCAGGACTGCAGGATCTAATCAATTGTATTTCTACAATGTCTAAAATGTTTCAGTGGTGCCGTTACTACACCATCCATTGGTGGTTTATGGTCAACTGACCAGAGATGTCCAAAGACTAATGTAGGAACAGCGCTACTGTAACATGTCAGGCCATTCAGACACTGCACCTAAAAAAATTCAAGTTTGAGCTGCAATAAGTAAGATACCTCTCAGCAGTGCGCATGCCCTTGTTTTATTCAGGAGGATAAATCCTACTATAAATATTTTTTATATTGGCACGGCTTTGCCCGTGCAGTTAATAAAATAATTAACCCCCCAAAAACAAAAATCAAAAGTCCCATGCAGTTGAATTGATGACTAAATAAACATAGGATGTGATACGTGTCTGGTAGTAATAGGGTTAATATAGTAAAAGTGGATTTACGTATAAGACTATTTTCCCCTGACATCCAGGTAAATTCAGAAAGGAGACAGTGTTCTTAATGACTGGATTGTTGAATTTGCTTGTATTTTGTGTGTGTTTGTGTATTACGAGCGTGTTGTGCACCTGTGTGTGTTTTCCACGTGTATTGTGTGTGTATAGTACATGTGTGTATTTCATTTGTGTGTATTGCATGTGCGTTCTACATGTGTGTGTGTTGTGGTGTATTGTGCGTGTGTGTTGTGCACGTGTTTGTGTATTGCATGTGCATGTGTGCATTTTCTGTGTGTTGTGGGTGTCTGCATTGCGTGTGTGTTGTGTGTATTGCGTGTGCCTTTGTTGTGCATGTGTTGTGTGTATGCATGTGTGTGTATTGCATATATGCATTTGTGTTGTGCGTGCGTTGCATGTGAGTGTGTATTGTGCGTGTGTTTTTGTGCATGTGTGTATTGCATGCATCTTGTGCTTGTGTGTTTTTTGTGTGTGTTGTGGGCACGTGTGTGTGTATTGTGTGTTTGTGTTGTGCATGTGTATTGCAAGTATGTATTGCTTGTGTGTGTTGTGCATATGTATTGTGTGTGTATATATTGCGTGTGTTTGTGTTGTATTGTGTTGTGTGTGTATTGTGCATGTGTATATTGTTTGTATGTTGTGTGTGTTTTGCACCTGTGTGTTGTATGAGTATGTTGCGTGCGTGCGTGCGTTGTGGTGTATTGTGTGTCTGTGTGCATGTGTATTGTGTGGTGTGCATTTTTGTTGTGCATGTGTATATTCATTGTGTGGGTTTTTTTGCTTTTGTGTGTATTGTGAGTGTGAGTGTATTGTTGGCATGGATATTGTGCATGTATATTGTGGGCATGTGTGTGTATTGTCTGTTTGTCTTTTGCATGTGTATTGCATGTATGTATTGTGTGTGTGAGTATTGCATGTGTGTTTGTATAAGTGTTGTGATGTGTTGTTTGTGTGTGTGTATTGAAGGCTCCTGCATTTCCTTACAGAGATTGTCACAGGAGTGTCAGGGGGTGGAATGTGCATGTGTGTTTTTGGAAGAGGAGATAGTGGGGGAGGGCCAACTGTTTGAAGACATAAATCACTCCCCCCCGTATGTCCTGGACAGGCGGTATAGTGGGGAGGTGAATATCTCCTCCTTACTGCCGCCTCTGGGTGTGTGTCTGACAGTCACACAGGTTTCTTCTTTTATATATAGCTGTATTAATATCCCTTTAAAAAACATGCCCAGCAATTGTATTAAATAGACCCCAAATAGACTGACTGTAAGCAAGAGTTTAGATCAGTGCTCAGCTGCTTGTGAATTGGATTCGTGAAGAACCGCTGGAATAGCAATGTCCCCCATGTACCAAAATAACAAATCTAAATACTATACTGATAATTAGTCCCTTTTGGCCACATTCTGTGCGATAGAAAATACTGAAACTTATATTTTGGCAGTGAAACTGACCGTCTGTGCACTAGCAGGGAGGACGTTAAATCAATTCAACCGTAACATTTCCTTCCTTCACACCTGCCAATCTTCTGATTGGGGTAAGAGCATTAAAGGTACAGGAGTACTTAAAATGTATAAATCTGTATTGCAGTGTTAACCTCCCTGAGTAAAACCAGGAAACTCCCACTGCTGAAAGGTGTTTAATTAAAAAGTTATTGAAGCTCAATTTTGAAATGTTTAGATGCAATATCACACTGGCCTGTACGGTGACGCTTTTGCTAGTACAGCGTTACTGAGAAGTCCAACTCGTTCTGAGATGGTCAGGCAGGCATCAGCGCAGACATCTTGCTAAAGAGACATCTGCACTCCTGCACTGTCAGTCCCGGTCTCCTGCATTGGGAGTTGTATTGTACCTTAAGGTACAGGAAGGGACTGACGACGCAGGCTGCTTGCCTGACCGTCTCACAACGAGTTGGATCTCTCGATAACGCTGGACTTATTTCAGATAATACTAGTATGTATATGCGTATCGTTATGTGTATAATTATTTGGGGGTAACTTTAATTTGGGTGATCGTTCCGCTTTAACCCCTAAGGTGCTGGAGAGATTTCCGATGCATTGCTTTATGGTGCGCTGGAGACAATAGAAGGAGTCAAGGAATTAATTAAAACAAAGGATGACATTTAGTAAGGTCACACTAGAGTTATTTTACATACAAAATAAATTGTCACATTTTCGCATGTAGTTGTTAAACAAAAACAGCTTCGTGTTAATTAAAAATGTCATGTACATCCATTAATCTTAATAAAACAAATTGCTTGAAAGAAAAAAAAAAAAAGCCATTCCACCTTTTGAGCAAACTCGTCCAGTCCATGAAGGGTTAATTAAAGGCCTGTGCATTCATGTGGCTGGCATACAGTGTTACAATTATCACAGCTTTACTTTTACATTCTAAAAAAACCTCTCATTTTCTACTTTTCTCTATTTGCGCTCATTTAACATTTTTGTTCAAATATAAGGCAAAGTTTTTTCAGCAATTTTAGTCAGAAACGTTATCTCCCCTTTTAGTCGAGGTTGCCTTTTAATTGGGTAGAAGATCTAATCCAAATTGCCCAGCCTGGTGACAGATCCAATGTGATGGGGCAGCGTGTTTGAATTTGTCTCCATCTTGCTTCTGCAGACATGAGTCCATCATACCAGGCACACTGGGTCACATGGCTACAACTGGTGGACACGTGTCACTTCTGTACTCCCCTCATGGCCACGTGAGCCAGGGTGCACTGTATAATGGGACATTTAACTGGAGAAGCAAGATGGTGGCAAAATTCTGCCCTGTCAGAATGGATGTGTTACTGTGCTACCTCATCGGAACGGATACCTGTAGAGGAAGGGAGTAAGAGAGAAGGAGGAAGGGATGGAGCGAGAGAAAGTGAGAGAGGAGAAAGAGTGAGAAGATGGGAAGGAGGTAGAGATGAAAAGGAGAGTGAGAAGAAGGGAGAGAGAGAGAGAGAAAGAAGAGGGGGAAGGCAGTGAAAGGGAGGTAAAGATAGAGAGATGGAGGGAGTAAGAGAGCAGGAGGGAGTAAGAGGAAGGGAAGGAGAGGGAGTGAGAGAGAATGTGGAAGGGTGTGAGAGGGAGGAAGGAGGGGTAAGAGGAAGGGAGATAAAAATGGAGGGTGAGTGGGATGCAGAGAGAAACAGGAAGGAAGGAGTGAGAGAGAGAGGGAGAAAAGGGGGTGAGAAAGGGAGTGTGTGTTACGGTTTTCAGACACTTCAGACAGAGGGTATGATAAAACACAGTTTTATTGATAGAAATAATGAACAATATCGCCCTCTACAGGCACACAGTGAAAACAAGGAATAAGTGTCTAGACCCTTACAGGCCAGTAGACTGCATACAGACAGAATAGAATATATGTAAAGAAAATATATACTAGGGCTGGTAACCCAGAGAGGAGCACACAATAGTTAACTCAGCCCTCATCAGTCTTTGTTGTGGTGTAGGCACGCCCAAGGTGTAGCTGAAGCTTGTATAAGTATGAGGAGTCAAAACCAAGTCTGTAGGAGAGCACTCGACTTGCAAGGCAGAACTGACCCAGAACACTAGAGCAATAACGGATAGCCCCCACGGGCATAACAAATGCCACCAGTACTAGGGAAGCATGAGTCGTTAGCCCCCACGGGCGTAAACCCGGAGAAAACAAGCTGTAAGAGCAAGGAATGTTAGCCCCCACGGGTGTATAACGGAGACTGCAAGCTGCAAGTGTAAGATTCGAGCCCCCTCGGGCGTAAACGGAAGCCAATAGCTAGTGCCAGGTAGCCCCCACAGACGTATAACGACTCCACCAGTGCAAGTGCGTGGGCGAGGAGACCACCGGTACGGTACCGGAACAACTACCCTGCAAGGATGAGATATGAGCCGCCGTCTCTCAGGCCCAAGCGGCCAGCTCAGCAGTAGTAGTATAGCACTGCAAGGGTTAACCAAGGCACCTGGTAGGAGGTGAGGCACAGTAAGGAATCGGCTCAGCAATCGGTATTGCCCTGATGGTACAGCTCTGCAAGCTTAAGGAGACTCAGCTAGTAGTACAGCTCAGAAGCGTTAACAGTAACACAGCGACCCAAGGGTTAAGGTTAGTCTCGAGCACAAGCACGACTACAGGAGTAAGAATGTCGCCCAGTAGACAGCAGCAGGAACGTAGACAGACTGGAACCGGGAACTGAGGAGAATCGTAGTCAAGCCGGATCAGCAACAAGCAGGAACGTCAGCCAGGCCGGGTCGGATACCAGAGCGGGTTCGTAGACAAGCCGGATCAGCAACAAGCAGGAACGTCAGCCAGGCCAGGTCGGATACCAGAGCGGGTTCGTAGACAAGCCGGATCAGCAACAAGCAGGAACACAGGAGAGTACGAAGCAGGCCAAGTCGGTACACCGGAGATCAGGAACGCAGAGAACAGCAGCAAGGCTCAGGAACACCACGAAAGGGCACCTGACCGGTGCCAGGGCCAGTATAAAACGGGTAACCAGGGGCGGGCCAACAGCTCTGCCAATCAGGGAGCAGCACAGCAAAGAGTGACACACAGGATCACGGGGACCGTGATAGTGTGAGAGAGGGTGGAAAGGAGTGAAAGGGAGGAAGAGAGGAATGGAGTGTCAGAGAGAAGGAGAAAGGGAGTGAGAGGGAAGGAGGGAGTGAGAAGGAAGGAGGAAGAGAGTGGTAAGAGGGTGGAAGAGAGGAAGGGAGGGTCAGAGAGAGAGAGGAAGGGAGGGTCAGAGAGAGAGAGGAATGGAGTGAGAGGGAGGAAGAGTGGAAAGGAGAGGTGAGAAAGAGAGGAATAGAGGGCTTGAGAGAGACAGGGAGGGATAAGCAGGAAAGAAGAGGGAGAGAGAGAGAAGGCGTGAAAGAGAGGGTGGAAGGGGGTGAGAGGAAGGTAGAGAGAGTGAGAAAAGGTGGAATGAGAGAAGAGGAAGGGAGGGTAAGAGGGAGGGAGAGTGAGAAAGGGAGAAATGAGACAGAGAGGAAGGAAATACGAGGGAGGGATGAGAGAAAAAGAATATGAGAGGGGGAGAACTGGAGTGCAAGGAGGGGAGTGAGTGAAAATTAGGGTGGAAGAGAGTGTGAGAGGGAAGGAGGGAGAGAATGAGAGAGAGGAAGAGAGAGAGATTGGGAGCAAGAGAGTGAGAGAAGGAGGGAGTGTGTGGGAGAGACAGAGGGAGGCAGATGGAGTGAGAGAGAAGGAGGGAGTGTGTGGGAGAGACAGAGGGAGGAAGATGGAGTGAGAGAGAAGGAGGGAGTGTGTGGGAGAGACAGAGGGAGGCAGATGGAGTGACAGAGAAGGAGGGAGTGTGTGGGAGAGACAGAGGGAGGCAGATGGAGTGAGAGAGAAGGAGGGAGTGTGTGGGAGAGACAGAGGGAGGCAGATGGAGTGAGAGAGAAGGAGGGAGTGTGTGGGAGAGACAGAGGGAGGCAGATGGAGTGACAGAGAAGGAGGGAGTGTGTGGAAGAGACAGCGGAAGGCAGATGGAGTGAGAGAGAAGGAGGGAGTGTGTGGGAGAGACAGCGGGAAGCAGATGGAGTGACAGAGAAGGAGGGAGTGTGTGGGAGAGACAGAGGGAGGCAGATGGAGTGACAGAGAAGGAGGGAGTGTGTGGGAGAGACAGAGGGAGGCAGATGGAGTGAGAGAGAAGGAGGGAGTGTGTGGGAGAGACAGAGGGAGGCAGATGGAGTGACAGAGAAGGAGGGAGTGTGTGGGAGAGACAGCGGAAGGCAGATGGAGTGAGAGAGAAGGAGGGAGTGTGTGGGAGAGACAGCGGGAAGCAGATGGAGTGACAGAGAAGGAGGGAGTGTGTGGGAGAGACAGAGGGAGGCAGATGGAGTGAGAAAGAAGGAGGGAGTGTGTGGGAGAGACAGAGGGAGGCAGATGGAGTGACAGAGAAGGAGGGAGTGTGTGGGAGAGACAGAGGGAGGCAGATGGAGTGAGAGAGAAGGAGGGAGTGTGTGGGAGAGACAGAGGGAGTGTCACGACTAGCCTAACACAGAAGCTCAGAAGAAGGAAAAGATACTCCTCCAACAAAGGTGGTTGGGGCTAGAGGCTAGAGAGCGTCGCTAGAGGGCGACGCTGGAGTGCGTAGGCCAACCGTAGGGGGGTGTGCTGCGGCCAAAGCCGTCTAAAGGTGCTAGCCGCAAGGCTAGATAGCCCCCTTCGGTTGAGCCTCCGGGGGCTCAGGATACCCCACTACGGTTGGACTATACCCCAATCACCTCAGGGAGAAACTGCCTCCAAGAAGATGGAATAGTAGGACACTAGGACTCGTCACAGGATACTGGACACAGGACTGACCGGAGCAGGACACGGGACCACAGCAGGACACAGGAAACAGGACACAGGACAGACCTAGGCAGGACACACAGGACTGACCAGAGCAGGATACAGGACTGACCAGAGCAGGATACAGGACTGACCAGAGCAGGATACAGGACACTGGATTGACCAAGGCAGGACACACAGGACTGACCAGAGCAGGATACAGGACTGACCAGAGCAGGATACTGGATACAGGACTGACCAGAGCAGGATACAGGATACAGGACACTGGACTGACCAAGGCAGGACACACAGGACTGACCAGAGCAGGATACAGGACACAGGACTGACCAGAGCAGGATACAGGAGTGCAGACTGACCAGAGCAGGATACAGGACACAGGACTGACCAGAGAAGGATACAGGAGTGCATGGACTGACCACAGCAGGACTGGAGACTGGACACTGGCTGCAGGCAACCGGAACACAGACAGCAGGACTGGGCACTGGGAACAGGAGCAGGACACAGGAAAACTGGACTAGAAGAAGGTGAACGAGGCTCTACTAGCCCTGTTCACCCGAATGGACGCTCAGACAACGCGTCCATTGCAGGGAGAGGGCGCCCTAAATAGTGAAGCCCAACCGGCTTCATGAGGAGGACTGCGCATGCGCGGGTCCGAACCCGGAAGTGGAAGCAACCGAGCGACGGAAGCACCGCCAGGAGTCGGCACGGCGGTGACAGGGAGGCAGATGGAGTGAGAGAGAAGGAGGGAGTGTGTGGGAGAGACAGAGGGAGGCTGATGGAGTGAAAGAGAAGGAGGGAGTGTGTGGGAGAGACAGCGGAAGGCAGATGGAGTGAAAGAGAAGGAGGGAGTGTGTGGGAGAGACAGAGGGAGGCAGATGGAGTGAAAGAGAAGGAGGGAGTGTGTGGGAGAGACAGAGGGAGGCAGATGGAGTGAGAGAGAAGGAGGGAGTGTGTGGGAGAGACAGAGGGAGGCAGATGGAGTGAGAGAGAAGGAGGGAGTGTGTGGGAGAGACAGAGGGAGGCAGATGGAGTGAAAGAGAAGGAGGGACTGTGTGGGAGAGACAGAGGGAGGCAGATGGAGTGACAGAGAAGGAGGGAGTGTGTGGGAGAGACAGAGGGAGGCAGATGGAGTGAAAGAGAAGGAGGGAGTGTGTGGGAGAGACAGAGGGAGGCAGATGGAGTGAAAGAGAAGGAGGGAGTGTGTGGGAGAGACAGAGGGAGGCTGATGGAGTGAGAGAGAAGGAGGGAGTGTGTGGGAGAGACAGAGGGAGGCTGATGGAGTGAAAGAGAAGGAGGGAGTGTGTGGGAGAGACAAAGGGAGGCAGATGGAGTGAAAGAGAAGGAGGGAGTGTGTGGGAGAGACAGAGGGAGGCAGATGGAGTGAAAGAGAAGGAGGGAGTGTGTGGGAGAGACAGAGGGAGGCAGATGGAGTGAGAGAGAAGGAGGGAGTGTGTGGGAGAGACAGAGGGAGGCAGATGGAGTGAAAGAGAAGGAGGGAGTGTGTGGGAGAGACAGAGGGAGGCAGATGGAGTGAGAGAGAAGGAGGGAGTGTGTGGGAGAGACAGAGGGAGGCAGATGGAGGGAAAGAGAAGGAGGGACTGTGTGGGAGAGACAGAGGGAGGCAGATGGAGTGACAGAGAAGGAGGGAGTGTGCGGGAGAGACAGAGGGAGGCAGATGGAGTGACAGAGAAGGAGGGAGTGTGTGGGAGAGACAGAGGGAGGCAGATGGAGTGAAAGAGAAGGAGGGAGTGTGTGGGAGAGACAGAGGAAGGCAGATGGAGTGAGAGAGAAGGAGGGAGTGTGTGGGAGAGACAGAGGGAGGCAGATGGAGTGAAAGAGAAGGAGGGAGTGTGTGGGAGAGACAGAGGGAGGCAGATGGAGTGAGAGAGAAGGAGGGAGTGTGTGGGAGAGACAGAGGGAGGCAGATGGAGTGAAAGAGAAGGAGGGACTGTGTGGGAGAGACAGAGGGAGGCAGATGGAGTGACAGAGAAGGAGGGAGTGTGTGGGAGAGACAGAGGGAGGCAGATGGAGTGACAGAGAAGGAGGGAGTGTGTGGGAGAGACAGAGGGAGGCAGATGGGGTGAGAGAGAAGGAGGGAGTGTGTGGGAGAGACAGAGGGAGGCAGATGGAGTGACAGAGAAGGAGGGAGTGTGTGGGAGAGACAGCGGGAGGCAGATGGAGTGAGAGAGAAAGAGGGAGTGTGTGGGAGAGACAGCGGGAAGCAGATAGAGTGAGAGAGAGGAGGACACAACAGATTGTAGAATATAGGGGTCGCGTTGCAGATAAAACTTTTCTTTTTCCTGTAACGTTGGGGGGGGGGGAGGTTCTTATATTCGGAGTTGCCCAATATTTGAACAAATACGTTCGTAATACAATTTAGTGTAACCTTAACACCTTAAAGGCTATGGACATACATGTACATAATGGAGAAAATGTGCATTAAAGACCCATGATGTATATGTACATCATGGGATTAAGGGGTCCCCATGCGGCTGGACACTTTTCGGGGACCTCTGTTTCCCTTCCAGCAATCAAAGATGCACAGGGCAGGAGGAGCTGTCTGTCTGTCTTCCCTGGTCGTCCAATCACATCCATGGGGGAGGGTCTGCATTAGGAACCAGGAAGCAGTAGACTCTGACATTAGATTCCATTATCCAGGAGGGACTGGGATGTCTGTGCTTCTGTCTCTCTTTCATACTGTTCCTTGTGATTTTATTACATACTGGATTTCCCTGTATTTACTAAACCCTCAGAAGCAAAGAGAAAACCTGTTTACAACAATAAAGAAAAACAAATAAACTTGATAGTTACTAATATCCTTCTTGACCAATCACTGCTCACCATTTCTTTTAACCCTCTGAGTGACAGAGTGGTAGGTTTGGGAGCAACTCAAGGATCTAACTACAGGGGGCAGATGGTCCGAATTAGAATCGAAGCTGCACATCAATTGGTGAGAACTTCTAGCAGGTTCCTTTGCACTGAGACCAGAAAACAGAAGACCAGCGGGCGCTTTTAACAGTTAAATTTAAAGATATCAGTGCAAAAGGAAAGTGATTTACACACATGTATTTCTTCACAGGTTGAATGCTCTTACAACCGTTATAGTGCAACAGGGGTTAACCTGCATCTGTACAGGTACTCCAGATCAAACAGCTTTACTCCTCCGAAGTTCAGAACAAACGTGATCAGTCAAAAGTAAAAATGAATAGTATTTATTCAAAATAATACAAATCAATCAAGAACACCCAACGCGTTTCAGGATCAAACAACCCTTTCATCAGGTGTTTGGTGTAATAATAAGCTGGTCCAGTCAATACAAAGAACTAGCCAATAAATTATTTACACAAAGAGCGGAGCTAAGAACAAAAGGTCATCCATTAAGACTAGAGGAAAGGCGATTTCGACTAAAGCAAAGACAGGAATTCTTTACAGTAAGGGCGGTAAAGCTATGGAATTCTTTGCCTCGGCATGTTGTACTTGCAGATAATGCAAGTGCTTTCAAAAAAGCAATGGATGCCTATCTAGCACAGAACAATATTGAAAATTATGACATATGGCTTCAATGCAGATAGGATGTTGATCTAGGGATCTATTTGACTGCCATTTTGAGTCAGGAAGGAATTTTTTTTACCCATTTGGGGCTAAATTAGAGATTGCTCCAGAGGGTTTTTTTTTTTTTTTTTTTTGTCTTCCTCTGGATCAATAGGGCTGTTTTTGGCATGGTCTGGTCTTGATGGACACATCTTTTTTCAGCCTCATCAACTATGTTACTATGTAAGATGCCTAATTTTAAAGTAAAAAATCAGCTGAATTAAACAATCTATTTGAATTTTCATTCAGTTGCTAGCATCACAAGAACAGAACTGACCATATACTGCACATTTGACTTAACGCCCATTACTGTGTTAGTGAAAAAACATAATTTGACTGATTGCAATAAAATATATAATGAAAAAAAGAGGAAAAAACAAGATATATGCAAAGTATAATATATAAAAATATTAATTGTTAATCCCTTGGGCTTCCTGGCGGAACACATTAATTCTTAAATCAATTTGTTTTCACAGCCATGGGGCTCAAGGGTAATATATCCAATACACAGCATTAAAATCAATTTTAATAAACAATATTTTTACAATTGATATGCACTGACCAGCTAATTATCATAAAATCTTTATGACACCACTATGTCTTATCTGCTAAAAACAAAATATAAAATGAAAAAATGATTCTGAAATTATTATCATAAAGAATAAATATTGTCATGCTATTTCATAGGCAATATCATTTATATCTCAATCTGACAATTTGACAATAATACAGACAATTAATAGCTATAGAAAATACATATACACACAATACATACACAGACACAATACATACACACAGAGTACATACACTGGCACAACACACACACACACATGCACAACACAAACACAATACACAAAGCAATACATATCACAGACAATGCACAATATACACTAAACACACACACTCAACACACAAATGCACTACATACAAAACGCACAACAGACAATACACACCACACGTGCCCACAAAACAGACACACACATTACACATGCAATACACACATACGCACAACACAACATAATACACTATTACACACATGCAAATAATGCACACAAGCACACACACAAACATACGTACACATACACATGCACACACACCACAAAAACATGCACAACACAAACACACCCATAACACAGACAAACACGACAGAATACAACAAAAACACATGCATAACACACTACAACACACACACACAACACACACACAAAATACATTACAACACACGTACATAACACATAAATACACATGCAATGAACACACACAATATACAAAATACAGACACACCGACACAACACACTCCACACACACACAAAAACAAACACAAATACAGCACAACACACAATCACAATACACACATGCCAAACATGCACAATACACACACCTACAACACATGCAATATATACACACAGACGCAAAACACATAAGAAACACACCATACAACACATATGCACAACACACATATAATACACACAAAACAAACACACCTGCAATACACACACACATACAATACACCACAACACACACAATACACACGCAAAACACACAGAACAGCACACACACAACATACATGTTAGAGACATACATGCACAACACACAAATACACACACAATACACACACAAATTACACATATACACACACATTCAATATACATAGATGCAATACACACTCGCAACACAAATACCCACACAACACACGTGCACAAACATACACATAAGACACACACACACAACTACACACAATACACATTCACAACACACACTAATACACACAATACCCACACACACAACACACATGCACAATACACACACGCACAAACATACACACAAGACATATACACACCCAAGACACATAATACACATACATGCACAACACACACATAATACACACACAAACGCAATATGCACACTCAATACATACAAACACAATATACACTCACACAATACACATATAAACACATGCATTCAATATACACACACAAAGCACACACATGCCCACAATATACAGATGCACAGCACCCACAATACACACACAATGCACATAACACACACAGCAAGCACAATACAAATAACCAACGCACACACATGCACAACACATACAAATACACACACAAACACAATATACACAAACGCATGAACACAATACATACAAAACACAAACAAAACACTCAATAGACACAAAAAACACGCACACAATACACACAAAAAAACACATAATTTACACAAAACACACACACGCAATATGAACAGCACAATACACACACACACAATATGTAAAACGATATGCGCAAATCACTATACTTAATACAATATATTCAAAATGCTTTATGCAAACTACTAAAAACAAAATGCTCTACACCAAATGCAAGATGTGTTGCACACCGTTTTGGAGGTGAAAGGGTTAAGCACTGACATTTCAACAATCCAGTCATTAAGAACACTGTCTCCTTTCTGGATTTACCTGGATGTCAGAGGGAAATAGTCCTACACCTAAATCCACTTTTACTATATTAACACCTTAAGGACCCATGACGGTGCAGCACCGTCATGGGTTAAACTCTTCCATCGCGGCCGCACGGAGCGATGGAAGAGTTCAAACCGCTTGTTACTAAGTGTCCCGGTATCGGGACACTTAGTAACAAGCGGTAGAAACATTGTTGCAACATGCGATTCGCTTCAAAAGCGAATCACATGTTGCAAAACCTGAATGACAGGGACAGTATTTGTAAATACTGTCCCTGTCAGATCTCTATGCCTCCCTCCACCTTGCATACTGCTGAGGTGGAGAGAGACATAGAGACATAGTGTTGCAGTGATCAATAAGTTCCCCCCATCTGATCACTCTTGGAGTGATCAATTTGCTGCAGATCAGTGTTTTCTGATCTGTGGGACACCCCCCATCCCCCTTGAATTTTTTTAGATTTTTTTTTTAATTTTTTTAAATTTTTTTTTTTTTTTTTTTTTTTTTTTTTAATAGTAAACCCCCCCCCCCCCAAAAAAAAAAATATATATAATAAGCGCAGTTTAGATAGGTAGTTCAATTGGGTTAGGTAGGTTCAGAATATACGTAGGTTAGGGTAAGTTTTAGGGTTAGATTTAGGGATATCGTAAGAAAAAATATATATATATATTATATATATATATATATATATATATATATATATATATATATATATTTTTTTTTTTTTTTTTTTTAATATATATATATATATATATATATATATATATATATATATATATATATATATATGCAGTTTAGATAGGTAGTTCACTTGGGTTAGGTAGGTTCAGGATATACGTAGGTTAGGGTAAGTTTTAGGGTTAGATTTAGGTTTAGGGATAGCGTCAGAAAAAAAAAAACCCCAAAAAAAACCCCCAAACCCCCCCAAAAAATATATATAATAAGTGCAGTTTAGATAGGAAGTTCACTTGGGTTAGGTAGGTTCAGGATATACGTAGGCTAGGGTAAGTTTTAGGGTTAGATTTAGGTTTAGGGATAGCGTACGAAAAAAAAAACAAAACGTTTTTTTAGTGGGCAAAATGCAGCGCAGGTACAGCATTGAAGAGGCATATGCCTTTTTGGCGTCTGACTCTGAGGCAACAGACACTGCGTCAGATTTTGACATAGCGCAGTTTTCAGAAAGTGAGAGCAGCTCTAGTGATGACGCTGGGCCTTCTGTCAAGAAAAGACGCACTGCCCCAAGAGCTGCTCTGGCAACTGCCCCAGCACCTGCCAAAAGAACTGCCCAAAGACCTACCAAAATACCTGCCCAAAGAAATACCCCAAGTGCTGCCCCAAGAGCTGCCCTGGCACCTGCCCCAGCACCTGCCAAAAGATCTGCCCAAAGATCTACCAAAATACCTGCCAAAGAAATGCCACAAGTGCTGCCCCAAGAGCTGCCCTGGCAACTGCCCCATCACCTGCCAAAAGATCTGCCCAAAGACCTGCCCAAAGAAATGCCCCAACACCTGCCACTCCGGATCCTAATGAATGGGTATCAATTTATGACCACAAATCTCAGAATTCACAGGCAACCCAGGGATTCAAATTGATGTGGAAGGATTTACCCATGATCATTTTTATGATTTGTTTTTGGGGGAAGACATTTTAGGTGAAATTGTGTCCCAAACCAATTTGTATGCAGCCCAGTATACTGCCGCCAACCCTAAGTGTGGAAAAACGCTGTTTTTTTTTTTTTTTTTTTTTTTTTTTTACTTACGTCATGGTTTACGAGGGATTGGTGGTAAAATGGCTGTGTATAAAATTGGAAAACACACCTAAAACAAGAGCCTGGGGTGTCTACTTTACAAAAATATACACTTTTGGGGGGAAATCTTAAAAAAGTGCACTGTTACACAGCCCCAAATGAGACATGGCACCAGTAACGCAAGCTGTGAACATTCAAAGTGTGAACCTGGAAACGCGCATGTTCCAATTTGGCCCCCGTAGCTCCCCCAAACCATGAGAAAGCTATGCATATGGGGTATTGCCGTACTCAGAAGAAGGAGCTGAACACTAATCAATTCAGTTTATAAAATCTTCACCTATTCTGTGCTTGAAATTCACATCAACATTGAAGGCAAAGTGTGAAAAATGCAGAATTTTTTTTACTTACGTCAAATTTTCACAGGATTGGTGGTAAAATGGCTGTGTATAAAATTGGAAAACACACCTAAAACGAGAGCCTGGGGTGTCTACTTTCCAAAAATATACACTTTTGGGGGGAAATCTTAAAAAAGAGCACTGTTACACAGCCCCAAATGAGACATGGCACCAGTAACGCAAGCTGTGAACATTCAAAGTGTGAACCTGGAAACGCGCATGTTCCAGTTTGGCCCCCATAGCTCCCCCAAACCATGAGAAAGCTATGCATATGGGGTATTGCCGTACTCAGAAGGAGGAGCTGAACACTAATCAATTCAGTTTATAAAATCTTCACCTATTCTGTGCTTGAAATTCACATCAACATTGAAGGCAAAGTGTGAAAAATGCTGAATTTTTTTTTTACTTACATCAAATTTTCACAGGATTGGTGGTAAAATGGCTGTGTAGAAAATTGGAAAGCACACCTAAAACAAGAGCCTGGGGTGTCTACTTTCCAAAAATATACACTTTTGGGGGAAAATCGTAAAGTGGAGCACTGGAACATAGCCCCAAATGAGAAATGGCACCAGATAAGAAAGATATGAAAATTCAATGTTTTTTCAAATTTAGGTCCTGTATCTCCCCTAAACCTTGAGAAACCTATACATATCGGGTATTGCTGTACTCAGAAGAAGGAGCTGAACACTAAACAATGCATTTTTCAAAATCTTCACCTATCCTGTGCTTGAAATTCACATCAACATTGAAGTGCAAGTGTGAAAAACGCTGTTATTTTAACTTGCGTCAAGATTTACGAGCAATTGGTGGTAAAATGGTTGCGTAAAAAAATTGAAAACATACATAAAATGAAAGCCTGGGGTGTCTACTTTCCAAAAATATATACTTTTAGGGGAAAATCTTAGAGTGGAGCACTGTTACACAGCCCCAAATGAGACATGGCACCAGTTATGCAAGCTGTGAAAATTCAAAGTGTGAAACTGGAAACGCGCATGTTCCAATTTGGGCCCCGTAGCTCCCAGAAATCTTGAGCAACCTATGAATATGGGGTATTGCTGTACTCAGAAGAAGGAGATGAACACTAAACAATGCATTTTTAAAAATCTTCACCTATCCTGTGCTTGAAATTCACACCAACATTGAAACCTAAGTGTAAAAAACGCGGAATTTTTTACTTACATCAAGATTTACGAAGGATTGGTGGTAAGATGGCTGCGTAAAAAATGTGAAAACTTACATAAAATGAAAGCCTGGGGTGTCTACTTTCCAAACATATACACTTTTGGGGGGAAATCTTAGAGTGGAGCACTGTTACACAGCCCCAAATGAGACATGGCACCAGTGATGCAAGCTGTGAAAATTCAAAGTGTGAAACTGGAAACGCGCATGTTCCAATTTGGGCCCCGTAGCTCTCCCAAACCTTGAGAAACCTATGCATATGGGGTATTGCTGTACTCAGAAGAAGGAGCTGAACACTAAACAATGCATTTTTAAAAATCTTCACCTATCATGTGCTTGAAATTCACATCAACATTGAAGTGCAAGTGTGAAAAACGCTGTTTTTTTAACTTACATCAAGATTTACGAGCGATTGGTGGTAAAATGGCTGCGTAAAAAATTTGAAAACTTACATAAAATGAAAGCCTGGGGTGTCTACTTTCCAAACATATACACTTTTGGGGGGAAATCTTAGAGTGGAGCACTGTTACACAGCCCCAAATGAGACATGGCACCAGTGATGCAAGCTTTGAAAATTCAAAGTGTGAAACTGGAAACGCGCATGTTCCAATTTGGGCCCCTTAGCTCCCCAAATCTTGAGAAACCTATGAATATGGGGTATTGCTGTACTCAGAAGAAGGAGCTGAACACTAAACAATGGATATTTTTAAATTTTCAACTATCTCGTGCTTGAAATCAACAGTAATATTGAAATGTAAGTGTGAAAGCTGCAAAAAAACTAAATTTTTCTACAATTTTGAAATTTTTTTCTGGAAAAATAGCTGCATAAAAAACTTCAAAATTCTCCTGATTATTTACCTTATATTGTCTAGTTTTCAGAAAGATATACCTTTGTGGGACATTTTTGGTACTGGCACCATCAACAGTGGCGCTGTTGCTACACTATCCTATGGAGATTTATGGTCCTGGGACCAGAGCTGTCCATAGGATGGTGTAGCAACAGCGCCACTGTACAATTTCAGGCCACTGTGATATTGCACCTAAAAAAATTCAACTTTGAAAATTAATAACTTTTGAATGAAACACCTTTCAGCAGTGGGCGTACTCTTGTTTTACTCAGGGGGATAAACCCTACTACATATTTTTTTTTTCATTTTAAGTATTACTGTCCCTTTAACGTATATAATGAGAAATGTGACTGCTACTGATGTGTGAAATAAATCAAACTGTTATATAACCAAAATGAAATGAAATAATGTGATGAATTAAATTGCTGTGTGATGTGATTAAATATATGTAAATAAAACAAAGCAAACAAATAAAAAAGTTATATGTGTATATATAACGTATATTGGATACATTCTTAAAATTCATTGGTAATATAAAACATCCTAAAATATAATCACATTTAATGATGCCGTATTAAAATATTAATGAAATTCCATTACCCAGGAGGGTCCGGGATGTTTGTACCTCTGTCTCTTTCATACTGTCCCTTTTGATTTTATTACAAGACCAGACACTCCTATCACTGCATTTCCCTGTCTACTAAACCCTCAGCAGCAAAGAGAAAACTTGTTTACAACATTAAACGGATAGTAAATTCCCAAAAGAAGTATGTTCTAAATGGTAGCTGCACTAAAACAACACTTAATGCGCTTAATCCTTTCTCTCAGACCGTTATGGTTTGAGAGATGTAATAAAATAAAGTTCTCTGGTCCCTCCCGTTTCTGCCTGACGAGCTGTAAAGCTGTCAGAGGCAGAATCCGGTCACCCGACTGTAGGCAGATCTTCAGGAGTGCTGACATCTAGATACCTTTAACGGTTTACCAGGACATTCAGACACAGAAGGGTTGGGTAAAAACACAGTTTTATTGAAAATACAGCAATTAGAGTAACCCTCATGGGTCCAGTATATACAGACAGAAATAATACTGCCACAGGTCAGGTTACAGTTCATGTGAATCCTCAAAGAGACAGTGGAGAGACTGGTGCTATCAGGCCAGGAGGTATGGACAGGCCCTGATAGGACTGAGGACCACAGGACACTCTCTCCACAGAGAGTGACGCAAAATGACAAAGGCCACACGGAGGTATATGAAGGCCCTGGAAATGACAGACTGCCAGAACAGTCAAGGGTGACTGATACTGTATAGCAAGGAGTAACGCCAATGTAACCTGCAGTACACTGTGACCCAACGTGCAACCGCACCAACCCCATGGGGTTAAACGAAACGCTCAGCTCTGAATATGACTGCAAGGCCGTGGGGACAACCAAGGCGCCCAGAGAACAAACCAACCTCGGGGTAAAGCAAGGAACAGATCAAGCGTGCCGTGGTGTGAACTGGAGTGAACGGATCACGAGGCACAATAACCGGAGACTGGGTCATAGTAAGCAGGACTGCCAGAGCAGAGTATGAAGGACTGGGTCACAATAAGCAGGACTGCCAGAGAAGACTAAACGAGGCAACCGAGGACTGTCAGAAGACAGTGACAGCACTGAAGGCACGTACTCCAACTGGACCACCGGAAGGAGCGGGAGATCGGCCAAATTGGTACACAGAGCAGGAACGTCAGCCAATCCGGGTCGATACACCGAGCAGGAGCGTCAGCCAATCCGGGTTGATACACAGAACAGGAGCGTCAGCCAATCCGAGTCGGTACACAGAGCAGGAACGTCAGCCAATCCGGGTCAGTACACAGAGCAGGAACGTCAGCCAATCCGGGTCGGTACACAGAGCAGGAACGTCAGCCAGGCCGGTCGATACACAGAACAGAAACGTCAGCCAATCTGGGTCGGTACACAGAGCAGGAACGTCAGCCAGCCCGGGTCGGTACACAGAGCAGGAACGTCAGCCAGCCCGGGTTGGTACACAGAGCAGGAACGTCATCCAATCCGAGTCGGTACACAGAGCAGGAACGTGAACAGGCAGAGTAGTCAGGCAGTCCGGGTCATACACGGGATTCACACATAAGTCTGGAACAAGTGCTAGCGACAGGAACACCATGAATGGGCACTGCAGTAGTGACAGGGCTCAGTATTTAAAGGCTAGCACTGGGCGGAGCAAAATCACAATAGCCAATAAAAGGAATCAGGAAGTAGCACAGAGTCACAATGTCGCCAGCGATAACACAGGCACCGTGATAATATCCAAGTATAATTACTTCATCGGTATGGTCTATGTGTGCCTGGCTTGCAAGCACACGTTGTAGACTATTCCGATGAAGTAATTATAGTTAGATATCTCTATGGCAGCGCTCCTGTAGAGCCGCCGTCTGGTCCCAGAAGCAGAATCTCATGACATCTGCTATACAGCGGACGAATGAGAAGGGGGAGGGAGCGGAGGTCTTTATTTTATTACATCTCTCAAACCATAACGGTTTGAGAGAAAGGATTAAGCACATTAAATGTTTTTTTTTTTAGTGCAGCTACCATTTAGAACATACTTTTTTTGGGACTTTACTATCCCTTTAAAGAAAACCAAATAAACTTGACAATTACTGATACCCTTCTTCATCAATCAGTGCTCATCGTTTTCTTTAACCCTTTGCTTGACAGAGAGGGAGGTTGGGGAGCGAGACTAGGTGATCTATCTACAAGGGGCAAATGGTCTGAATTAGAATCGAAGCAACACATTGTTTGGAGAGAACTTCTAGTAGGTTCTTTCACACTGAAAAGTTTGGCAAACAACAAAACAAACTGCTGCATTTTGCTAAAGATGGATAACAACAATGGCACAAAATTAAACGCTTTAGCAGAATTAGTGAAAGAGTTTCGTCATTTCTGTCTGGACAGACATATAACAATTAAATCAGAGTATTTACAAGTTCTTTCCAATGTCGTACCAGACTGGAACTCCAGGTACCTCTTGGATCAAAGCGATTGGATATTACACAAGGAAGTGGATTCTAGAGATTTGGGGTTTGTTAACAAATAGACGTTTTTGTATCTCATTTAAATCTCCAGCTTATAAAATGGTTTTCTTGGAGACTGGACTGAAAAAGCATCAGTGGTAGATTCCTTCTTCCAGTTTTGGGGCAGGGCAGAAATGACATCTTTCCGCCTTTCGTGATGATCCCAGAGTAATTATTCTAATCAGAAAGCATGGAGAGACAAAGGTTCTTGTGATGGCATTTTGGCCAACACAGCTATGGTTTCCTCTATTTCTAGAATTCTTCATAGACTAACCTCGTCCGATTGCTTTCTTTCTGAAACTTCTTACAGACACGTTAGGAGAACCTCACGATCTGTTACCATCACAAAACCTACAGCTCTTATTGTGTTTGTTTTCTGGGATTCCACACTTAGTGAATCAATTTCACAATTACCTTAGTCTAATGGGCACTGGCTACCCAATCTATTTACAGGTCCTCTTGGAATGGCTGGACTAGCTAGTACATGGAACAGGACCTGAATTCCATATTTGCCAATCTAGATGGAATAATTCATCATCTCCTTTCATTTGTGTTTAGTCAAGTGACGGCCTCTAGAACGATTAATACTTACTATTCAGCTGTCTCAGCTGGACATGCACTTATCCCTTTAATGTTTCACAAAAACAGCAGCTCCAATTAATCTTCATAGTATTTGAGCCATAGAGAGTGTTATTTCAATACTGTCAGAGTTGTAGTTCTAGAGTAATAGAATAATAATGTATCCCCTTCCCGCCCCTTTTACTTAGTGTAAGCTGCCTCCCCTCAAATGTGTAATTTGGTCTGCAGACCAGACAGCTCACAGCAAGGGACAATCTTCTTACTGTGAGAACAATGAAAGCCCTGCCCCTATTGACAGGTTTTTCCCTTATGTTAATTGAAGATTGTCTATCTCTGCAATCCACTTTGACACCACCCTGCTGCTCTGAGCTGAGCAGTGTTACATCAGTAAAATGGGTGGGAGGGGGATAGTTTATCATTCAATTACTCTTGAACTACAACTCTGACAGAATTGAAATAACACTCTCCATGGCCCAAATACTATGATGATTAATTGGAACTGCTTTTATTATGAAACATTATTACCCATTTAACACAGTCAGACCTACAGGTAGACATCCCATTATTTGAAATAATGGTATTCAGTAATCCAGACCACCTGAATCCAGATACAAGTCTTTATGGAACATTAATGACATCTTAGAACTGTCCGATTCTTGGCCTCTTAATGAGGACTTGTCTTTGAAACCGTTATTAGCTAAATTAATTAAGCTTGAATATCTGATCTTCTTAAAAAGGGTTAGGGCTTTAGATTTACACAACAGGTTCTTTATTCCTAAAGAGGGAGCTTTGTTATATCTAGGACAAAACCAGAATTTAGAGCTATATTTTACCTGTCCTTCCCCAACAATCTCCAACTATGTCTTGTGCAATGTTTGCAAACGTATGAAGTTAGAACACCAAATATCCAATGTGACAGTTACTCTCAGCTTTTGATCTCCTTTTGTAAACCTCCCAGTATCATCATCTACACTTGCTCATGAGTTCGATGGTTTATGCCGTCTACCGGTATAGATACTAATATGTTTGTGGCTCATTCCTGCAGAAGAACCGTGGCCTGAAAAGCATTCTTGGCTGGGGCCATTTGGAAGATATCAGAAAATGAATGAAATACAAATCATTGGTAAGACCTCACCTTGAGTATGCAGTGCAGTTTTGGGCACCAGTTCTGAAAAAGGATATACTAGAACTAGAGAGGGTACAGCGGAGAGCAACAACATTAATTAAGGGAATGGAGGACTTGACGTATGAGGAACGACTAAACAAACTTGGTTTATTTACTATAGAGAAAAGACGACTAAGAGGAGACCTTATCACAATGTACAAGTATATGAGAGGTCAATACAAGGATCTCTGTGGTGAGCTATTTATTCCAAGGCCTGATCAGGTGACACCCCTAGAGGAAAGGAGGTTTAGACTTCAGCAGAGGAAGGGGTTTTTTATAGTAAGGTCTGTTAAATTGTGAAATTCATTGCCCAGGGAGGTAGTTATGGCAGATACAATGGATACATTTAAGAGAAGATTAGATACATTTCTTTTAAAAGGGAACATACAGAGTTATACTGTTTATTAGTAGGCTGATCAGGAAGGTCTGATAAAGACTCATTTAATTGGTAGCAGGAAAGCTATAAAATTCTCAGTTACTGAGGTATGAGGAGACGGTTGAACTTGATGGACTTGTGTCTTTTTTCAACCTAATTTACTATGTTACTATGTAATAAATTAGAACATATTTTTGATATAATCTATATGATAAATTCATAATTTAGAAATAAGCCTGAATTAATAATATAGAAATAGAATACAAATTGGTTGTGGATGTTAAGAATGTATATAATGTGAAATGGGACTACTACTGATGTGTGAAATAAATGGAACTAATATATATACTAAAATGAAATGAAATAATGTGATGAATTAACGTGCTATGTGGTGTGATGAATTAAATATATGGAAATAAAGCAAACAAATAAAGTTATGTGTGTGGATATAATGAATATTAAATGTATTCTTAAATTCATTGGTAACATAAAACATATAATCGCATTTAATGATGCCGTATTAATATATTAATGAGATTCCATTACCCAGGATGGTCCGTGATGTTTGTGCCTCTGTCTCTTTTTTTCATAATGTTCCTTTTGAGGCTCCTTCATTGCATTTCCCTGTATTTATTAAACCTTTAATGACCGGCACGTGCACGTGTGGCCGGTGCTTGAGGACCACGGGGCTTTTTTTTTTTTTGCACTTCCGGTTTAGGGCTTCTGGAGCGGCATGCAGCTGCGCCAGGAGCCTTGAACTCCATGACGTACCAGGACCGTCACTGGTCCTTAAGTGCCGGACCGCTGCTTATTAACCCCTTAAGGACTGCGCGGTCCAGGAGTGGTGCACTCTGAAGGACCAGGGCACTTTTTTTTTTCTTTTTTTTATTTTAATGCGAAAGTTATATTTCCAGAGTTATTACAGTTTAAACTCTTTTTTTTTTTTTCACATTAGCAGTGCCCTCTAGTGGTCAAATTCTAATCAGAGTCCCTGTTAGATTCTAATGGAGAGGAAAATCAGAAAAGTCAGAGACCTACAGTTCTCCATAGAATGTGATAGAAACTGCTGAGTCACTTCCTGTCAATTAGAACTAACAGGAAGTAATCACAGTAAATTCACTTCCTGTCAGTTAGAACTGTCAGGAAGTAAACACAGTAAATTCACTTCCTGTCAGTTAGAACTATCAGGAAGTAAACACAGTAAATTCACTTCCTGGTTATTTAAACTGCTATAAATTTTGAACAAAACATCTGACAGCAGTGGGAGTGATCTTGTTTTATTCAGCAGGAAATGCTCTGTAAAATATGTATTTTCATAAAAAAAAAAGTTTACTACTCCTTTAAGGGGTTAAAGACACGGGGTACATGTTATACCTCCCTGTATTAACCCTCCCTATCATATAATTTGTTTCTGTTTTCTTCACAGGTCGCATACTTCCAATATCAGCAAACAGCAAGAGTCATAATTAAGAGTCGGATAATGTGCTACAGTTTCACACGTTATGGACTTTATGTTTTTTATACTGTTATTTTTTTTTCGCAATTAAAAGAAAGAGTACAGTCCCATAAAAAGTATGTCCTAAATCGTACCTGCATTATGGTTTGAGAGATGTAAGAAAATAAAGTCCTCCGTTCCCTCCCCTTTCTGCCTGACGAGCTGTAAATCTGTCAGAGGCAGAATCCAGTTTCCCGACTGTAGGCAGCTCTTCAGAAGAACTGTCATCTAGATATTTAGGTATAATTACTTCATCTGTATGGTCTACGTGTGCCTGGCTTGTAAGCACACGTTGTAGACCATTCTGATGAAGTAATTATAGTTAGACATGTAGATGACAGCACTCCTGAAGAGCCGCCGTCTCGTCCCGGCAGCAGGATTTCATGACGTCCGCGGACGCATGAGAAGGGGGAGGGAGCGGAGGTCTTTAGTTTCTTATTTCTCTCAAACCATAACTGCTTGAGAGAAAGACGTACGCACATTGAATGTTTTTTACTGCAGCTACGATTTAGGACATACTTTTTATGGGACTATACTATCCCTTTAAAAGACAACGAAACGATGATCACTGATTGGTCAAGAAGGAAATCAGTAACCATCAAGTTTATTCGTTTTTCTTTATCGTTGCAAACAAGTTTTATTTTTGCTGCTGAGGGTTTAGTAAAGAAAAGAAAATACATAATATACACCTCTGTGCCTTTAATAAAATCCTGACTTTCCTTCATGAAAGTTAGGAAAATCTTGAAATTATAATAAAGTAAGAGCAACAGCATGTGGGAGGCGGCTGTTGTACCAAACTGCGCAGAACAATTCTGGGACAAAACGACTGATCTAGAGAGGACACACGGACATTTTTATTCATTCAAAAGCAATGCATTAGAGATGTCATTAGCATTCAAGGGGTTAAAAGCCTAATTTGGGAATTTTCATGGGTCCAATATGGTGCGATTGGTTCATGCATACAACCAGGGCTAACTTTTGGGGAGTTCAACATGTTTGGCTACATAGGGTACTCTATAGGGCACTCTATAATTAAAAACCTTCAATGCGTTTCATGACCTATGTATCATTTCTGTAGGAGGCAATGAAACGGTCTGCTCCTTCAATTAACCTTTAAATGACATCAACATAATTCCATAATCATTTGCTTGACAACTTTTCTCATTTGATGTCAACCAAATCTGAAACATCCAATAGACAATATCCATGAGAGATTAACCCTATCCTCTAATATGCTAACAGACCCTAACACTACGTATCACCTGAAAATAGCGTTTAGTGTATCATAACAATGTTAACCCTTTGAGTACCAGGGGGTACGCAACACATTGAAAAGAAATGCGTTGCGTACCCCTCTCGCACTCAAAGGGTTAAGACATTGTGTATTTCAAAAAATAATAGAAAGACCTCTGTGATTGCATATGTAGAGTAGGGTGACCAGACCTCACCTTTAACAGGGGATACTTATGAAAAATGCATACTGCAGGGCTGCTTTGATTTCGGTGCAGTCCTGAAATATGCCTATTTCATATGTGTCCCCGGTTAAAGGTGAGGTCTGGTCAGCCTAATGTAAAGCCCATATGAAGTGGTAAGAAGTAATGTCATATTAAATGAGATATATATCTAGTTGAAGCTGACCAGCCACTGACCAGCTCTTGAGATCCATCGCCAGTCTACTCATCCCCAATGACCGCTACTCCCGCTATTCAAATTTTACTGTGGAATTTCATAGCACTGCAAGAATATTGTGAGATTTTCCCCATTTCTTGGTTTTTCAAGCTGTCTCATTTGGGAAGAGCTTAGGAGAAGGATTGAGCTAGTGGGAGATGTTACCTGTGTGGGAGAAATACAGGATCATATTGCATTGCGACATATCCAGTATGTGAGTGTGTATATATATATAATTATTGTACATATTTCAGGCCTTTTTGCTGACTTACCGCACGATAAGATGCCCCCTGTCTTTTCTTTCTGTTTCATACGATAGATTGCTAGCTCTGTGATTCACTGAGCTATGAAGGTTGCAAGCTCAGCTTTTTCATGAGTGTCTAAGAGCATAAACCAAGGGTGGACAATGTTTTACTCTCTATTATTGGGGTACAATTGGTAAAAACAGAGATTGAGAATGTTTTCTCTTGTACAAGGCTCCCAAAGGGGTATTCATGGTTCTCCAAATGAAATTAGGTCATTGTTTAGAGTGCATAATGGCCATTTTGGATATTTTGTGTGTGTGGATTGTGGGTATGTGTATTTTGTGTTTGTGTGCGCGCTCACACTTGTTTGTGGTGTATGTAATGTCTATGTGTCCATTTTATTGAGTAATCGGGTCAGCACTGGACCTAAACAACACTACTGATATGTGCCCAGGTCAGTGCAAGCAAAGCTGTATATTCAGTATGAGGTGTATGTAATCTATTTAGTGCACATTTCTGGTAACCCTTTGCGTGCCAGAAGGTATGCAACGCATTGCTTTGCAATGCGTTGCTCACCCCGCTGACACTCAAAGGGTTAAATCTGTTGTACTTCTTTATCTAAATAATATACATTTCCTATTTTTTGTATTTGGGTAGGATCTGAACATTTTTGCATTGGGTACCGTTATCCTCAGGTCAGCCCTGCCTACAGCTCTTTAAGTGCGGACCAATGAGGATTAAATCCCTGAAATTCAGTAAATGAAAACTACAAAAACCGGTTTTATGGATTTAGTTTTTTGAAAGAGGCATTGTGTATTTGTTTTCAGCAACTGGTATAGAAATGCCGCGTACTGTATAAATTATTCATTCACCAGAGAACTTATCTGTCAGAGATTTGTGAGTTTCCATGGCAACGAAGTTAACCAGCCTCTTAACTGTCTTTAAGAAAATGGAGAAATGGGGGGACTGGTTACATAACGCACAACCATATCTGCACCGGGGGGGGGGGCTGGTTACATAACGCACTACCAGATCTGCACCAGGGGGCTGGTCACATAACGCCCCACCAGATCTGCACCGGGGGGGGGGGGGGCTGGTTACATAACGCACCACCAGATCTGCACCGGGGGGCTGGTCACATAATGCACCACCAAATCTGCACCGGGCGGTTGGTTACATAACGCACTACCGGGTCTGCACCGGGGGGGGGGGGGGGGCTGGTCACATAACGCACCACCATATCTGCACCGGGGGGTTGGTTACATAACGCACCACCAGATCTGCACCGGGGGGGCTGGTTAAATAACGCACCACCAGATCTGCACCGGGGGGCTGGTCAAATAACGCACCACCAGATCTGCACCGGGGGGGGCTGATTACATAACGCACCACCAGATCTGCACCGGGGGGGCTGGTTACATAACGCACCACCAGATCTGCACCGGGGGGGCTGGTTACATAACGCACCACCAGATCTGCACCGGGGGGACTGGTTACATAACGCACCACCAGATCTGCACCGGGGGCAGGGGGCTGGTTACATAATGCACCACCAGATCTGCACCGGGGGGGGCTGGTTACATAACGCACCACCAGATCTGCACCGGGGGGGGGGCTGGTTACATAACGCACCACCAGATCTGCACCGGGGGTCTGGTTACATAACGCACCACAAGATCTGCACCGGGGGGCTGGTTACATAACGCACCACCAGATTTGCACCGGGGGGCTGGTTACATAACGCACCACCAGATTTGCACCGGGGGGCTGGTTACATAACGCACCACCAGATCTGCACCAGGGGGCTGGTCACATAACGCACCACCAGATCTGCACCGGGGGGCTGGTCACATAATGCACCAGCAAATCTGCACCAGGGGGGCTGCTCACATAACGCACCACCAGATCTGCACTAGGGGGACTGGTTACATAACGCACTACCAGATCTGCACCGGGGGGGGAGGGCTGGTTACATAAAGCACCACAAGATCTGCACCGGGGGACTGGTTACATAACACACCACCAGATCTGCACCGGGTGACTGGTTACATAACGCACCACCAGATTTGCACCGGGGGACTGGTTACATAACGCACCACCAGATTTGCACCGGGGGACTGGTTACATAACGCACCACCAGATTTGCACCGGGGGGGCTGGTTACATAAAGCACCACAAGATCTGCACCGGGGGGGCTGGTTACATAAAGCACCACAAGATCTGCACCGGGGGGCTGGTTACATAAAGCACCACAAGATCTGCACCAGGGGCTGGTTACATAAAGCACCATAAGATCTGCACCAGGGGGGCTGGTTACATAACGCACCACCAGATCTGCACCGGGGGGCTGGTTACATAAAGCACCACAAGATCTGCACCAGGGGCTGGTTACATAAAGCACCATAAGATCTGCACCGGGGGGCTGGTTACATAACGCACCACCAGATCTGCACCAGGGGGCTGGTCACATAACGCACCACCAGATCTGCACCGGGGGGCTGGTCACATAACGCACCACCAGATCTGCACCGGGGGGCTGGTCACATAATGCACCAGCAAATCTGCACCAGGGGGGCTGCTCACATAACGCACTACCAGATCTGCACCGGGGGGGGGAGGGCTGGTTACATAAAGCACCACAAGATCTGCACCGGGGGACTGGTTACATAACACACCACCAGATCTGCACCGGGTGACTGGTTACATAACGCACCACCAGATCTGCACCGGGTGACTGGTTACATAACGCACCACCAGATTTGCACCGGGGGACTGGTTACATAACGCACCACCAGATTTGCACCGGGGGACTGGTTACATAACGCACCACCAGATTTGCACCGGGGGGCTGGTTACATAACGCACCACCAGATTTGCACCGGGGGCTGGTTACATAACGCACCACCAGATTTGCACCGGGGGGGCTGGTTACATAAAGCACCAGCAGATCTACATTGTTTCCTGTCTTTTTACATTGTAACACTATCCCTGTATCACCGAATGCTCTGTAAGCTGTATAGGCAGATTTTTTACATTGTTTCTCTGTTGTTTTATATTGTAACACTATCCCTGTAGCAGTGAGTTCTCTGTATGCTGTACAGGCAGATTTTCTACGTTGTTTCACTGTCTTTTTACATTGTAACACTATCCTTGTAGCATGAAGTGTTCTGTATGCTGTACGGGCAGATTTTCTATATTGTCTCATTCTCTTTTTTATATTGTAACACTATCCCTGTAGCAGTGAGTTCTCTGTATGCTGTAGAGGGCTCTTTTGTGCATTGTTTCAGTTTGTTTTTTTTACATTGTAACACTATCCCTGTAGGATTCATTTCCTGTTGCAGGGATAATGTTTTTTTGTATCTCTATGTGTGATTTACAGTTGTTGACAGAGAGCTCACTGAAAACCAAAATTAACCCTTTGAGTGCCAGAGGGGTACGCATTGCATTGCATTGCGTACCCCTCTGGCACTCAAGGGGTAAAGTGGTGTCCTTGCCAGGGGCATAAACATATTTAAAAAAAAAAAAAAAATGTGAAGTGCAGATAATTTGGTTTTATAAATTATGAACTTGCTGAATGTGTTCATTTTAACCTCTTAAAGACTGGGGGGATGCCACACATTTATCTGCAATGTGTAGCGCACCCTTCTGGTCCTAAAGGGGTTACAATAATTGGAAGATATTTATTTGCAGGTAACGGTTTTCCTCCAGAATTGTATCTCTAACTAAAGCCTTTGCGTGCCAGAGGGGTATCCAACGCATTGCAAAGCACTCAAAGGGTTAATGAATACAGCCCCAGATCTGCATTATAAAGAGAAGATGGTATCTTGCCAGGTCTGTGGCACAACACAGGGCCACACACGCTAAGCCCTGTTGGTGGAAGGCTGTTATCTAGCGGAGGAGATGAACCGGTTGGTATTGGCCTGTCGCTAGTGTTATTGATCAGTCCGTCAGACTAAAGTGCTTATAAAAGAATATCCAGTTAATTCAGCTGTATCCATTGATTTCTTGGGCTCGTTACTTCTCTCCGACCAGTAACATTGTGACTCCAGAAGAACCATTATAGAACTCACTAATATTACCCGGTTTGATTTGTGACCCTGTAACGGGAGGAATCTTATTTTATCCCCCCCTCCTTTGTCTCCAGTGATAAACAAACAAGCATGTTAACCCGTTGAGTGCTAGAGAGACTTCCAATGCCCTGCAACCTCTCTGGCATGGACAGGGTTAATATCCCTCTTAACTCAGGACTCAAGGACAGGGTAGTTCAAGAACACATTAAACTCCCAAATATAGGAAAATACCACGAATACTCTTAAAATTGGTGGTTGTCTTTCTTCCCTTTCCAGTGTGATGTAATAGTATCCACGTTTATGTTCTACATCCAGATCCTCGTCCGTCCTCACTCACTATCTGACCACGGGATTAAATCTGATCCATCCTGTGAGATCGGGACTGTTAGGGGGGCCCTCACAATGGAATCCTAAGACGGGGGGATTTACTAAGTGGTGATAAAGTGGAGATAACTTCTCCAGTGATATCACTTCTCCAGTTCCTATGTTATTCTATGGAGCCTATGCACTAAGATCTCCAAAGTTGAAGAACTCTTAGTGCATAGTCTCTATAGAATAACATAGGAACTGGAGAAGTGATATCACTGGAGAAGTCATCTCCACCTTATCTCCACTTTCTCACCACTTTGCGAATTTCCCCCAGGGAGTTTCTGGCAAATGAACCTGCTCAAGTAAACGCTAGTGATGAGCGAGCACCCCAATGCTTGGGTGTTCGGGTGCTCTGACCGAGCACCCCCGGAGGCTCGAGTGCTCGGCCGAGCACCCGAGCCCCATTGAAGTCAATGGGAGGACTCGAGCATTACACCAGGCACCCCCTGCTCTGATGAGGGGAGGGTGCCTGGTCCATAGGAAAAGGGCAGAAAATGATGGAAACACCACAGAAATGGTTCAGGGACAGCATAGGGAGGATGTCTGGATGCATCTTGGACTCCAACATCGCTGCTGGGAACGATCTTTCGCCCGTAGTACGCCATTTTTACAGACTGACCGTAAAACACACAAAAAGGAAAATAAAAACGACTTTAGGCGAAAAATTGTTACCAAACAGTATTTGCTGTATATTTACTTGTATATCATCTGCAAATTCTCCCAAAAATTTCCTCAATTTTTCCTAACTGAGGCCATGATTAAGAGGGAAACGTGCGCAAAGGCAAATTCTCCCAAAAATTTCCTCGATTTTTCTGAACTGAGGCCATGATTAAGAGGGAAACGTGCGCAGAGGCAAATTCTGCAAAAAATTTCCTCAATTTTTCTGAACTGGGGCCATGATTAAGAGGGAAACGTGCACTGAGCCGACCATCCAAAACATTATGGGTGAGGGTCTGCTGCGGAGCTGACCATCCTAAACATTATATGCGAAGGCCCGCTAGTGAGCTGACGCTATAAAACATATGAGAGGGCCCGCTAGAGAGCTGACCCAATAAAACATTATATGAGAAGGCCCGCTGGTGAGCTGACCTATACAAAAATTGTCAAACAGGGCCCGCTGGTGAGCTGGCCCTATATAAAAATTATATCACAGGGCATATGGAAGAGGAGGATGAGAAGATTAAGAGTCAACCATATACCCGTTTTTTGGGTGGAAAGGGTGAATGGGACTACAGAGTATTCCCATCATTGTAAATAACATATATAAAGTCACTTTATGTTCCTCCGGGGCTTTCCTCCAGTGGAGTGGAGAAGTCAGGGAAAATCCAGGCCTTGTTCATTTTTATAAGTGTCAACCTATCAGCATTTTCTGTGGAAAGGCGGATACGCTTATCTGTTATGATGCCACCAGCAGCACTAAATACCCGCTCAGACAGAACGCTGGCGGCAGGGCAGGCCAGCACCTCCAAGGCGTAGAGTGCCAGTTCATACCACGTGTCCAGCTTGGACACCCAGTAGTTGTAAGGCACAGAGGGATCATTGAGGACGCTGACACGGTCTGCTACGTACTCCTTCACCATCTTCCAAAACTTTTCCCTCCTTGTGACACTAGGCTGCGCATCAGGGTGAGGGTGCTGGCGGGGTGTCATGAAGGTGTCCCACGCCTTGGAGAGTGTTGCCCTGCCTTTGTCGGAACTGCTGTGTGCTCCCCTTTTCTCCCCTTCTCGGTTGGCCAAGGTAGCACGTACTCTGCCGCCAGCGTTGTCAGATGGAAAATTTTGGAGCAATTTTTCAACAAGAACCTTCTGGTATTGCACCATTTTGCTTGTCCTCTCCACTGGAGGAATGAGAGATGAGAAATTCTCTTTGTAGCGGGGGTCCAGAAGGGTGAACACCCAGTAATCCGTGTTGTCTAAAATGCGTGTAACGCGTGGGTCACGGGAAAGGCAGCCTAACATAAAGTCAGCCATGTGTGCCAGAGTACCAACAGGCAAGATTTCGCTGTCCTCACCAGGAGGATGACTCAATCTCCTCATCCTCTTCCTCCTCTTCTGCCCACCCACGCTGAAGAGATGGAACTAAAGTTCCATGGCTACCCTCTATAGCGGAGGCAACCGTGTCTTCCTCCTCCTCCTCCTCCGCCTCCTCCAATTGTCGCTGAGAAGACGAAATGAGGGTGCTCTGGCTATCACCTTGTGTAAGCTCTTCCTCCCGCATTTCCACCTCTTCCACATGCAAAGCGTCAGTTTTAATTGTGAGCAGCGAGCGTTTCAGTAGACACAGAAGTGGGATGGTTACACTGATAATAGCGTTATCGCCGCTCACCATCTGTGTCGATTCCTCAAAATTGCATAAAACCTCACAGAGGTCTGACATCCATTCCCACTCCTCACTTCTGATTACAGGAAGTTGAACTGAGAGGCGACGACCGTGTAACAGCTGGTACTCCACTACTGCCCTCTGCTGCTCACAAAGCCGGGCCAACATGTGGAAGGTGGAGTTCCAGCGCGTGCTCACGTCACACAGCAGCCGGTGAGCTGGCAATTGTAAGCGCTGCTGCAGCTTCAACAGGCCGGCTGAAGCTGTAGATGACTTACGGAAATGTGCACAAACGTGGCGCACCTTGGTCAAGAGATCATGCACATTGGGGTAGGTTTTTAGAAATCGCTGAACCACTAAATTAAATACATGCGCTAGGCATGGTACGTGTGTGAGCTTGCCGAGCTCCAAAGCCGCTACCAAGTTACGCCCATTATCACACACAACCATGCCTGGTTGCAGGTTGAGTGGCGAGAGCCATTGCTCGGTCTGGTGACTAATCCCCTGCAACAGCTCTGAGGCCGTGTGCTGTTTGTCCCCAAGGCAGATCAGCTTCAGCACGGCCTGTTGACGCTTCCCCACTGCAGTGCTACACTGCTTCCAGCTACCGGCTGATGGGTGAGTGGCGCTGCGCGCAGAGAATTCGGAGGTGGAAACGGAGGAGGAGGAGCCAATAACGTAGGTGCTGGCGGAAACCCTGATGGAGGTAGGGCCCGCAATCCTCGGCGTGGGTAGCACCTGTGCCATCCCAGGGTCCGAGTCGCTCCCAGCCTCCACGACATTCACCCAGTGTGCCGTCAGGGAAATGTAGCGTCCCTGGCCACAAGCACTTGTCCATGTGTCAGTCGTTAAGTGGACCTTCCCAGTAACTGCGTTGGTCAGGGCACGGGTGATGTTACGGGACACATGGTGGTGTAATGCGGGGATGGCACACCGGGAAAAGTAGTGGCGGCTGGGGACCGCGTACCGAGGGACAGCTGCTGCCATCAGGCTGCGGAAGGACTCAGTCTCCACAAGCCTAAATGGCAGCATTTCGATGGCCAGTAATTTGGAAAGGTGTGAGGTTAGTGCTATGGCCTGTGGGTGGGTGGCTGGGTATTTTCGCTTGCGCTCAAATGCCTGGGGAAACGACATTTGGACGCTGTGCTGGGACAGGGAAGTGGATGTGGTCGCTGATGGTGCTTCAGATGGTACAGGTGCAGGGCGGGAGGTATGCGGGCCTGCGCCTTCGACAGGCGATTGGCCGGCACCGAAAACAGGGGAAGGAGGCAGTGGTGTGGCCTGCAGACACAGATGGGCGATCCAGGCGTTCCTCCCACTTATTACGGTGCTTGGATGCCATGTGTCGGATCATGCTGGTGGTGGTGAGGTTTCTAGTGTTCATGCCTCGGCTCATTCTGGTGTGGCACAGGTTGCAAACTACAATTCTTTTGTCGTCCGCACTTTCCTTAAAAAAACGCCATACCGCGGAACACCTACCCCTTGGCAAGGGAGATTTACGCAAGGGGGTGCTCCGTGGAACATTTGCGGGCCGGTTTGGTGCGGTCCGCCTTCTTTCTGTAGCCACACCACTGCCTCTTCCAGCCTGTTGCGGTGCTGCAGATGGCTCACCCTCAGGACTGCTGTCATCGCTCGGCTCTACACCTTCCCAGGTGGGGTCAGTCACCTCATCGTCCACCAAGTCCTCCTCCACTTCCTCACTCTGATCATCCTCCTCATGTCTTGATCCCACCACATACTCAGTCATTGACAACTGTATATCATCCTCCTCATCAAGGTCTTGAGACAGTAATAGTGGTTGATTTAATGGCAACTGTGTCTCATCATCATCATCATCCACTTCCTTTGACCTTAAATGCCGTTCACCTCTGTCATCTTCTTGTGATTGGGTACCCTCTAGAGGTTGTGAATCAGGGCACAAGATGTCATGTTCCTCTGCAAGCGTGCTTGGAGAGAGGTTCAAATGAAGGATTGGTGATGAGACGAGCTCCTCACTATATCCCAGTGTGGGATCACTTCTTTGACCAGACCCTCTATGGTGGGAGGAAGGATGATCAGAGTGAGGATTATGTTGACCAGACTCTTGGCTACTGAGAGTGGACTTGGTGGAAGACAGGGTGGTGCTTAACCGACTGGAAGCAGTATCAGCTGACATCCAACCGACCACCTGTTCGCAGTGGTCGGACCTCGAGAGTGATGTCCTGCGACGCCCTGTAAAATGAGACATGAAGCTAGGTATGGTGGATGTCTTTCTGTCTTGTGCTCTGGCACCAGGCGCAGTTTCTACGCGTCCTGACCCGCGCCCTGAACTATCAGGATCACGTCCACTTCCTCGTCCCTTTTTACCCGCCTTCTTCATATTACACGGAATATGTGCTGCAAATCTGCAACTTTGCACAGTACACAGAATTTGCTTCTTAACTGCGGCGACGCACAGTGAATGGAATATGTGACTTTGATATCTTACAGTTTGAAGACTTAACAGAATTTTTTCCTATTCTGAAACTGTGCACAGTCAACAGAATGTGCTGCTAAACTGCGGCGACGCACAGTGAATGGAATATGTGACTTTGATATTTTACAGTTTGAAGACTTAACAGAATTTTTTCCTATTCTGAAACTGTGCACAGTCAACAGAATGTGCTGCTAAACTGCAACTTTGCACACTAAACAGAATGTGCTCTAATCTGCAACTTTGCACACTAAAAAGAATGTGCTGCTAATCTGCAACTTTGCACACTAAACAGAATATATGAAGTTTTTTTTTTTTTTTTTTTTTTTTTCCCCCCACACAAAATAAACTGCTGCCCCCACACACAGTAGTCCTAAAAAGGACTTTTGGGTCTTTTTTTTTTTTTCACAATTGCTTGTCTTCTCCCTACACTGACTTTCCCTTCCTATCCTCATCTCTCCCTGGCTAAGACTGAGCCGAACTCGCTGGTCAGGTGCTATACAGCACCCGACCACGGGTTCTGGCCAGCCAATCAGTGTAATGCCAGCAGCCAACATGGCTGCTGGCATTACACTGATGTCAGAGCCTCCCTGCACGTTTATTGGCTGCGCAGCAGCCGCGAAACGTGCAGGGAGGAGACCCGAACATGGCGGGCGAGCACATGCGGTACTCGTACGAGTACCGCCATGTGCTGAGCAGAGCGATGCTCGAGCCGAACCGAGCTTCGGCCGAGCATGCTCGCTCAACACTAGTAAACGCAGGGGGTGTAACTACAGGTCAGACTGACCGGGTGTCCAGAACCACCACCAGGACTCTTCTGCCTCATCAAATTAGGGCTAGAAAGTACTAGTATTTCAAAAATGAAGTTTTGGGGTTTTTTGTATCTGTTGTGCATACAGGGCCCCTTCTCTAACTGTTACTGAACTACATCTCCCATCATCCTTAGATACCCAGCATTCATCTGAGGATGATGGCAGTTGAGTGCAACAGCAGCTGGAGATCTGCAGGTTACCCCCCCCCCCCGATACCGATGGTTTACTCCAGAACAGTGCCTCTATACTACTAAAGGTCACGTTCATAGGAAGGTAAGTGCGAGTTATCATGTGAGATCCAATTAAAAAAAAACAAAAAAAACTCTGTGGTTCTTAAGTGCTTGCCGCAAGCATGCGAGGACAGTCCTTAAGGGGCTAAAGGGGAACCATCACATAAATTAAAGTTGTATGTAATGCATCTGTATTCTTTACATTTTTTTTTTTTTAAATAGAATTCAGTATTTACAGGGATACTTGCTTTTAAACTTCTGCTCATTGCGTCACATCAGGACAGGCTGCGGGTCATTGTGCCCCACAATGACTGTGCACCTCTCTACTATTCAAGGGGTTAAAATTGCCAGTAAAATCAATGAGACTTTCCACACACACCCCACACCCCCCGATATCAATGGTTTACTCCAGAACGGCACCTCTTTGCCTCAAGGAATTGCGTCTATTCAGCTAAAAAAAGGTCACGTTCAGTGGAAGGTCAGTGCGAGTTATCGTGTGAGATCAAACCAAACGCAAACTGAAATATGAAAACCACTGAGCAGAATTTGTGGAAAAATTAAAATACATTTCAATGTAGTGTGTGTGTGAATCATGTACTTGTGTCTTTAAATCTGCTCTGTTATGCAAATTTTAGTTAATAAAAATATCCTCTTTTACCGTGAAACTTAAGAGATTTCAGGATTGAGTTAGATTTATTGGAAATATTAGGTGACGGTGGGTAGCTCCTTAGCAATGTGAAAATCTTATGAAAGAGGTAAATATAAAATTATATTATAATTATATAATTATATTTCTCACTTCTAATCCATTTTATAAGGATTTCTCTGTGGAATGGTCCAATTTACCTGAATAATAAGAGAAGGCGACAGCACTGAGCTCATGGTGGCAGACGCAGTAAGCTCCGATCAGGTTCAGTTTGTCAACATGGTAGCGAACTGGATTTAAATCTATCTTATGGTATGCACCAAGGTTTCTTCTCATCCCTGTGATTACACCTGAATGCCTCCTATATCTCCACACTTTCCCCATATTGTCACCAGCGTTACAATGGTGCAGAGTGTCCTTCAACCTTATCTCATTTGCATACTGAAATGTAGCTGAATGCGCCACGTCTGTATTCCTGTGACTGTGTTTATATGTTAAAGTGGGTTTTCCCTCACACGCGTTAACCACTTAATGACCAGCAGTCCGGGGAAGTGACCTTCCTTAAGAACCGCTTTGATCATGGTCGGCATGCCAGCACATGACCTGTGACATGTACCGACGCACCGAAGTGAAGTCCTCATCCCGATTGGAGACTAATTACTACATACGTTATGTTTCCTGTGCTTTCCCATTGGACGGTCCTGGAGAGTTAGACATACTCTGTCTTTTTTGATTTAGAGCCGCCTGATTGGTTAAGCACTGAGATGCGATGGTTTTCTACCACGTCGGCTCGAGGTGGAGATTTCCTATTGGTTCAACTGTGCTTAAAGGGATAGTAATACTTCGTTTTATCTTTATTTTATTTTGTAGGCATTAAAAAAAACATGAAGAATGATATAAGTCTTCTCTCTCAAACCTTTATGGTTTGAGAGATATTCACAAGCAAAGTTTCCCCTCCCGCCCCTTTTACCTAGTGTAAGCCATCTCTTCTCAGATGTGGAATCCAGTCCATAGACCAGACAAATAACAGAAGGGGACAATCTTCTTCCTACGAGAACAATGAAAGCCCTGCCCCCCTTGACAGGTTTTTCCCTTATCTTAATTGAAGATTGTCCCTCTCTGCAGTCTACCTGGGCACCTCCCTTCTGATCTGGCTGAACAGTGTTACATCAGCAAAAGGGATGGGAGGGAGATACTTTGTCATTGAATTACTCTTGAACTACAACTCTGACAGAATTGATATAACACTCTCCAAAGTCCAAATACTATGATGATTAATTAGAGCTGATTTTATTATGAAACATTACTATCCCTTTAAAGGTGAGGCGGTTACTTTTGAATTCAGAGATCATGAGTAAGCGTGTTGCACGTGAAACTAGTGGATGTATTTGAGCATGCTGCTTTACATCTAGCTGTGTACGCCATACCTCATTCGAGTCTCTCCTTGTCTCTGTATAGGTCTGAAGATACAGGTATATTTTAATATATTTCAATAAAGATTGATGCTTTTATTTTGAGTTCTCTGTGTTTATGATGGTGATGCATGAATTTCTGTGTATATGCTGAGAGAGGCCACACCATTCTTGACACGGTCAATTTCGGACCCTGTTTGTGCTTACAGCGCTCCCACAGAAGCGATGTAAGCACAAAGCAGGTGACGTGCCAGGACCATCACCGGTCCGTAAGGGAAAAAAGCATTGACAGTTCTGGCACATCAGTAGTTAAGGGGTTAAACTCCAGTAGCTGGTGGTGCTGTTGGAGCTCCCAGAAACAAATCTGTCTCCCATAAGATGGTGAATTTGGTATCTTCTCACCTCTTTCTATGAAGACACAGAGGAGGGGTTACCAAGTCTGAGGAGGAGATTGGACGTTACGTATAGTAAGTCACAAATGGAAGGTATGGATTTTCTTGGTGACACTTAAGCGTGCAAAATCATGTCGACCTTTTGATGGTGCAGATAACATTCTGATCTCTCCATTTTGATGGTTGGCAAATAGAGGGCGATGTTTCAGTAGTAAACCATTTTTTGTTATATTTTTGGATCGACTGGTGACTATGGTATAGACTGAACTTGGTCTTTTTTAAGCCTTATCAATTGTTACTAAGTTAATATAGAGGATACCAGTCTGTCCCTCAAAGGGATGTACAAGGTCACATTGAAGCACTCAATGAAGTAGGTCAGGTTTTGAATTATTTTCTGTTTTATACTTCATACATTGGAGCTTTTCCTCAAATCAGCCTGAAACATTTTTTAAACTTACGCAAAAACGTGACAATTTTGCAATAAGTGTTCAGCGTTTAATTTCATCTCTTTAATTTCCTCTTTTATATAGCCGATTACTTGATTATTTGAACAGAACGATGCTCTCATAAAACACTGAGATGGCAAAACATTCATATATTATTTATATCCCCGCAGCTTGACACCTTCCGGACCAGAATTTGGGAAAAAAATATAAATCGCTGTTCTCCATAAATGGATTGTTTCAGCTTAACCCTTTTGAGTGCCAGAGGGGTATGCAACACATTGCAAAGCAATGCGTTGCGTACCCCTCTGGCACTCAAAGGGTTAATGGGGACATTTTCTAATAATGGGATTTACTGTTCCGTCAAGGATCGTTTATCAAAATCTGTGGGTAGAATGTGAATGAAGGGGAACCTGTTAACTACACAGCTTTTATTATCAATAAGAGAATCTACATAAATTACCTACAACTGCTACATTACTTGTACAGATATTTGGTTGAGTAGTTTGGAAATCTAATCTCAGTAGAACTTTGTTCTCTGACTTGGTCAGATAAAGCCACATAATTACTTACTCACATGTCCAGAAAATAAACTTTCCCTCCACCTTCTTAACCCCTTAACGACATGTGACGTACTATGACCATCACGGTCCTTGAAATACTCAAGGACCGATGACGGTCATGGTACGTCACGTACGTTTTACTTACAGCGCTCTACCGGGAGCGCTGTAAGTAAAAATAGGGCCTGAAATTGACCGCTCCAAGATCGGAGCGATCTCTATCAGGCCCCATAGTGACGCACAGATACACGCAACAGGTCACGTGTACCGGTGCGTCCACGTGGTTCTATGCGGTCCTTATGGGACGGAAACGTCCCAGGACCGCCGGTCGTTAAGGGGTTAAGTTGTAGAAAAAAGGAAACAGGAGAAAAAAAAAATGCCTTTTCACCTTGTGTGTTAATTTCAGCAAAAAGTGCAGGTTTTCTAATCTTTTTTTCTACTGCATACTAACCCTCAAGGACAAAGCAGCCGTTGAACAACATACTGACCTCCCAAACTTATCCCATGGTAGCCACAGAACCACACACAGACCTGCAGCCTTGTCCCACAGGGTATCTTATTCAAATTTCACCCTCTAATTAGCAACCACCAAAAAGATTAGATCACAATGTCGCCTGCATCAAAATGGCAAAATCAGAATGTTGCCCACATTAAAAGGGAGACATTCTGACTGTCACGGCGGTCCGGCACTTAAGGACCAATGATGGTCCTGGCACAGCATGGAGTTCAGGGCTCCCAGCACGGCTGCACGCCGCTCCGGAAGCCCTGAACAGGAAGAGATAATAAAAAAAAAAAATGCCCCGTGGTCCGCAAGTGCCGGCTGCATGGGATCGCGCTGGTCCTTAAGGCGTTAAGGGTCACCAAACAGAGGTTGACATTTTCAATAGGATACACTCTCACTCCCCAGTCACACTGCATGAGTCCCTTCACCTCTTCATTACTCTGTCTCTCTGTCTGGCTCTCAGTCTTCTCTCAGGTCCACCTTTATTTGGCAACCCTTATGCGTGCAACATCAGAATGTTGTCCTTTTTAATTCGGGTGACATTGTGATCTGGCCTTTTGAGGATTGTGAATTAGAGAATGACATTTCAATAGTAAACCGTCCCACAGTACTAACAGACATTGAGCCACCCATACTGACCTCCAGCTGTATCCCATGCCAGCCATGGAACCACACACACACTGACCCCCCCCCCGCCGGCTTTTGTCCGAAAGTATCAATAGAACCACACATACTGACCCCCCGCCTTGTCCTACTGCACTGGTATCCATAGAACCACACATACTAACCCCCATCCTTGTCCTACTGCACTGGTATCCATAGAACCTCACATACTAACCCCCATCCTTGTCGCACTGCACGGGCACTGCACTGGTATCCATAGAACCTCACATACTAACCCCCAGCCTTGTCCTACTGCACTGGTATCCACAGAACCACACATAGTGACCCCCAGCCTTGTCCTACTGCACTGGTATCCACAGAACTACACATACAGACCCCCAGCCTTGTCGCACTGCAGTGGTATCCATAGAACCACACATACTGACTCCCAGCCTTGTCCCACTGCACTGGTATCCACAGAACCACACGTACTAACCCCCAGCCTTGTCCTACTGCAGTGGTATCCATAGAATCACACACATATTGACCCCCAACCTTGTCCCACTGCAGTGGTATCCATATAACCACACATACTAACCCCCAGCCTTTTCCTACTGCACTGGTATCCATAGAACCACATATCCTGACCCCCAGCCTTGTCCCACTGCACTGGTATCCATAGAACCACACATACTGACCCCCAGCCTTGTCCCACTGTACTGGTATCCATAGAACTACACATACTGACACCCAGCCTTGTCCTACTGCACTGGTATCCATAGAACCACACATACTAACCCCCAGCCTTGTCCCACTGCACTGGTATCCATAGAACCACACATACTAACCCCCGGCCTTGTCCCACTGCACTGGTATCCATAGAACCACACATACTAACCCCCAGCCTTGTCCCACTGCACTGGTATCCATAGAACCACACATACTGACCCCCAGCCTTGTCCCACTGCACTGGTATCCATATAACTATACATACTGACCTGCAGCCTTGTCCCACAGGGTACCTTATTCAAATTTCACCCTCTAATTAGCGACCACCAAAAAGACTAGATCACAATGTCGCCTGCATCAAAATGGAGAAATCAGGATGTTGCCCACATTAAAAGGGAGACATTCTGATTGCGCATGCTTAAGGGTCACCAAACAGAGGTTGACTTTTTCAATAGGATACACTCTCACTCCCCCGCCACACACTGCATGAGTCCTTTCACCTCTTTATTACTCTGTCTCTCTGTCTGGCTCTCAGTCTCCTCTCAGGTCCACCTTTATTTGGCAACCCTTATGCGTGCAACATCAGAATGTTGTCTTTTTAATTCGGGTGACATTGTGATCTGGCCTTTTGATTGTTGTGAATTAGAGAATGACATTTCAATAGTAAACCGCCCCACAGTACTAACAGGCATTGAACCACACATACTGACCTCCAGCTGTATCCCATGCCAGCCATGGAACCACACACACTGACCCCCCCCCCCCGGCTTTTGTCCGAAAGTATCAATAGAACCACACATACTGACCCCCGGCCTTGTCCTACTGCAGTGGTATCCATAGAACCACACACATACTGACCCCCAACCTTGTGCCACTGCACTGGTATCCATAGAACCACACATACTAACCCCCATCCTTGTCCTACTGCACTGGTATCCATAGAACCTCACATACTAACCCCCATCCTTGTCCTACTGCACTGGTATCCATAGAACCTCACATACTAACCCCCAGCCTTTTCCTACTGCACTGGTATCCATAGAACCACATATCCTGACCCCCAGCCTTGTCCCACTGCACTGGTATCCATAGAACCACACATACTAACCCCCATCCTTGTCCTACTGCACTGGTATCCACAGAACCTCACATACTAACCCCCATCCTTGTCCTACTGCACTGGTATCCATAGAACCTCACATACTAACCCCCAGCCTTTTCCTACTGCACTGGTATCCATAGAACCACATATCCTGACCCCCAGCCTTGTCCCACTGCACTGGTATCCATAGAACCACACATCCTGACCCCCAACCTTGTGCCACTGCACTGGTATCCATAGAACCACACATACTGACCCCCAGCCTTGTCCCACTGCACTGGTATCCATAGAACCTCACATACTAACCCCCAGCCTTGTCCTACTGCACTGGTATCCATAGAACCACACACATACTGACCCCCAACCTTGTCCTACTGCACTGGTATCCATACAACCACACACATACTGACCCCCAGCCTTGTCCCACTGCACTGGTATCCATAGAACCACACATACTGACCCCCAGCATTGTCCTACTACAGTGGTATAGCCAGAAAGTCATATACTGAGTCTCACACCCCCCACCCACTTCTGGACCTGGCAAAGCACCAGTGGGATATTTCTTGGAGCTAACAAAAAAAATAATATATTAATTGATTTCTATAATCAATTTGGGAGCTTCTCACCCCTGATGTAGAGGCACTCACACTAACATACAGTCCTACATAAACACAAACACATCTGTACAGAGATCTACACACCCTGCACAGATGTCTTAAACATGCGGCTCTCACAACAGTGTAATAAACACAAAGCTGTAGTTAAAGTGTTAGTAATGTCTATATTTAACAAACGCTAATATTGCAGCTATTATAAAATGAAACTAAACAACCCCAGTCCCATGTTTGAGAGATATAGGGGTACATTTAATGGTAGGGCCAAAGTGAATACCGGCTGTTAAACTAACATGTTTACCGTGGTATTTAAAGGCCCTACCAGCTAGAACTCCAAAGGACATTAAGCCACAAAACAGTCTTGTGGCTGAACGTATATTTTGTGCATTTATCTCCCAAAACGCCGCTAAAAGCAGAGATATTGGGAACTGAACAGTAAAAAACAATTAACTATCGTTGCTTGACATACTGCCAAGTACCGATCCTTAACTGGTCCATGTTACACTTACCTGTCATCCACTGCCCTTCTGTCTTCTCATCCACTGTCCTTCTGTCTTCTCATCCACTGTCCTTCTGTCTTCTCATCCACTGCCCTTCTGTCTTCTCTTCAGTCTTATCTCTTCTCTCTGTAAAATAAGATAAATACCAAGCATGAACGAAGACATTCCTGAACCCTTTGAGTGACAGAGAGGTACGCAACGCATTGCAAATCACTGGCACTCAAAGGGTTCAATAGTATTGAGCCATAAATATTCCCATATGACATGCCTCCATGTAATGCCCCTAAGTATAAACATGCCAATACATAATATGATCCATATAGACAGAATTAAATGTCATCCATTAATGCCCAGTATGAGAACTTAGCTTAAATGTCAGTGGCAGCGGAGACACAAATGTCCAACGTCGCTCCCCTTCAGCTGTGTACCGGCCAATGCCCGTAACACACAGAGGGCATTTGAAGTGAGCCTGCCTTTATATATGGGCAGGGTCACTTCCATTTCCCTCAAAGCCATTGGCTGGGATGTTCTTCACATCACAGCCAATCATATTCGGGTGGCTGTTCTTTAAAACGATTGGCTGGGATATGAAGAACATCCCAGCCAATGGTTGTGAGGGAAATGGAAGTGAGCCTGCCCATATATACAGGCAGGCTCACTTCAAATGCCCTCAGTGTGTTATGGGCATCGGCCGGTACACAGCTGAAGGGGAACAGCGTTGGACATTTGTGTCTCTGCTGCCGCTCCAAGCGACGGGGACATTAACAATTAAGCTAAGTTCTAATACTGGGCATTAATGGATGACTTAATTCTGTCTATATGGATCATATTATGTATTGGCATGTTTATACTTTGGGGCATTACATGGAGGCATGTCATATGGGAATATTTATGGTGCAATACTATTGAACCCTTTGAGTGTCAGTGAGGTACGCAACGCATTACTTTGCAATATGTTGTGTACCCCCTCTGCCACTCAAAGGATTCAAGAATATCTTTGTTCATGCTCGGTATTAATTATTTTATTTTACAGAGAGAAGATTGAAGAGAAGGCAGAAGAGAGAAGGCAGAAAGATGTGAAGACAGAAGATAGGGTTAATCATACTAACTTTGGACAGGTCTTAAGCACTTTGGATGTATTGATGTGGGGCTTAGGGCCCCATAACGATATACTGTGGACATTGGCAAAAAAAAAAAAAAAAAAAACAAAACAGTTAACATCTCCGTTAGCTGGTAAAAGATCCGATAAGGGACCTTATGGCCAACAAAACTGGGTCTTAAGTTTTGTGCGGTTAGTGAGTCCCTTATCGGATGTTTTGCAGCTAGTGCAGTGCTTTAAATGGCAAAGTGGAACATTTTTTTTTCCTAATGGCACAAAACACACATTAGTGTAGCGGGAGTATTACTTTATGAACTGCCATTAGCAGTTCATTACATGGCCCTTTGAATGGCTTACTACACGTTAAAACACCCGTTGGTGTTTTTTTTTGGGTTTTTTTTTTTTTTTTTTAGCTTAAAGGGATAGTAATACTTGAAAATAAGTTTATTTTATATTGTAGCCCTTAAAAAAACATGAAAAATGATATAAGTCTTATCTCCCAAACCTTTATGGTTTGGGAGATATTCAGAAGTAAAGTTTCCCCTGGAGTGACGTCATTGCTCCACCCTTCAGATTTGGAATCCAGTCCCGGGACCGGTTGTGCCTCTCCAGAAGTGCTGAGATCACCATCTTTAACAAGAATTTCTTAATTGGAATGGTCTACAAAGTGTGCTTTCAAGCCAGGCACACTTTGCAAATAGTTCCAGTTAAGTAGTTCTTTTCAAAGATCGTGATCTTGGCACTGCTAAAGAGCTGCCGGTTGCTCTGTGGACCGAATTCCAAATCTGTCCACTAGGTGGCAGACTTGGCAGAAACAGCCAGGAAAAGAGAATTTTTCTATATTTTACATGTGAATATCTCCCAAACCATAAAGGTTTGGGAGATAAGACTTATATAATTTTTCATGTTTTTTTAAGGGCTACAATATAAAATACAATTATTTTCAAGTATTACTATCCCTTTAACGCCTGCCTTTAAATCTACCCCATAGAAGGCTAAAGTTTCCCCTCCCTCCCCCTTTCCCTGCTGACAAGCTGACAGCAGGAGATCCAAGTCAGCCGACTTGAGGCAGCTCTTCAGCAGAGCCGAAATAGCAAAATGTGAAAAGAAATACTTAATCAGAACAGTCCACAGAGCGTGCCTACAAACCAGGCATACTTTGTGGAACGTTCCAATGAAGTATTTCACTTTACATTGCGCTATTTCGGCTCTGCTGAAGAGCTGCCTCAAGTCGGCTGGCTCGGATCTCCTGCTGTATCTCTCAAACATGGGACTGGGGTTGTTTAGTTTCATTTTATAATAGCTGCAATATTAGCGTTTGTTAAATATAGACATTTCTAACACTGTAATAAAATTGTGATTTAAAAATATAGAACAAGACAAATAATGATAATGACTGAGTTTGTTTTATTAAATAACCAGCAGACTTGGCACGGCGCTGCTTGTATGTTAACCAAAATAAAACACAGAGACATGACAAATTTAGCAAACCAAGCAGTCACATAAAGATATACATTACATATATATAGGAATCAGTGCTCCATTAACCTGTTCCTCAATATACTGTATACAGCACTGTGGAGAAAGGGTGGTAAAGTACAGACTGCTATAAATGACGGCAAAGAGCTGTTGGCATGTGTAGGAGAAGCTTTGGATGGGTAGGAGAAGGAGTCAAAGTGTTAAATGGATGAGAAGGGTAGTTGAAGCGTTGAATGGATAGAAGGGGGAAGTTGAAGCGGTGAATGGATGGACCTGGTAGGCAAAGAGTTGAATAGATAGGAGGGGAAGTTGAAGCGGAGAATGGATGGACCTGGTAGGCAAAGAGTTGAATAGATAGGAGGGGAAGTTGAAGCGGAGAATGGATGGACCTGGTAGGCAAAGAGTTGAATAGATAGGAGGGGAAGTTGAAGCGGTGAATGGATGGACCTGGTAGGCAAAGAGTTGAATAGATAGAAGGGGAAGTTGAAGCGGTGAATGGATGGACCTGGTAGGCAAAGAGTTGAATAGATAGGAGGGGAAGTTGAAGCGGTGAACGGATGGACCTGGTAGGCAAAGAGTTGAATAGATAGGAGGGGAAGTTGAAGCGGTGAACGGATGGACCTGGTAGGCAAAGAGTTGAATAGATAGGAGGGGAAGTTGAAGCGGTGAATGGATGGACCTGGTAGGCAAAGAGTTGAATAGATAGGAGGGGAAGTTGAAGCGGTGAATGGATGGACCTGGCAGGCAAAGAGTTGAATAGATAGGAGGGGAAGTTGAAGCGGTGAATGGATGGACCTGGTAGGCAAAGAGTTGAATAGATAGGAGGGGAAGTTGAAGCGGTGAATGGATGGACCTGGCAGGCAAAGAGTTGAATAGATAGGAGGGGAAGTTGAAGCGGTGAATGGATGGACCTGGTAGGCAAAGAGTTGAATAGATAGGAGGGGAAGTTGAAGCGGAGAATGGATGGACCTGGTAGGCAAAGAGTTGAATAGATAGGAGGGGAAGTTGAAGCGGAGAATGGATGGACCTGGTAGGCAAAGAGTTGAATAGATAGGAGGGGAAGTTGAAGCGGTGAATGGATGGACCTGGTAGGCAAAGAGTTGAATAGATAGAAGGGGAAGTTGAAGCGGTGAATGGATGGACCTGGTAGGCAAAGAGTTGAATAGATAGGAGGGGAAGTTGAAGCGGTGAACGGATGGACCTGGTAGGCAAAGAGTTGAATAGATAGGAGGGGAAGTTGAAGCGGTGAACGGATGGACCTGGTAGGCAAAGAGTTGAATAGATAGGAGGGGAAGTTGAAGCGGTGAATGGATGGACCTGGTAGGCAAAGAGTTGAATAGATAGGAGGGGAAGTTGAAGCGGTGAATGGATGGACCTGGCAGGCAAAGAGTTGAATAGATAGGAGGGGAAGTTGAAGCGGTGAATGGATGGACCTGGTAGGCAAAGAGTTGAATAGATAGGAGGGGAAGTTGAAGCGGTGAATGGATGGACCTGGCAGGCAAAGAGTTGAATAGATAGGAGGGGAAGTTGAAGCGGTGAATGGATGGACCTGGTAGGCAAAGAGTTGAATAGATAGGAGGGGAAATTGAAGCAGTGAATGGATGGACCTGGTAGGCAAAGAGTTGAATGGATAGGAGGTTGAGTCGAAACATCAAGTGGATGGGAGGAGTCGTCGTAGCGTTGAATGGATGGGAGGGTAAGTTGATGAGGCAAATGGATAGGAGAGGGAGGCACATCAGCTAATGGATGAGAGGCCAAAAGGTAAGAGAATGTGGCAAATGGTAAGGAAGGCATGGACACAGGAGAAGGCGTGTGGAGGTGATGAGGCGAAGGGGAGGCAAATATGTGAGGCAGGGGGAACACAGTACAAAGTGGCAATGAACGGAGTGAGTGTATAAAGGAAAGGACAACACGTAGAGGAGGTGGTGTGGAATGGGAGGGAAGGAGGGCATGTACACATGGGTTTGTGAATGGGAGACAGACATGAAACTCCTTGGGAGGTAACACTTCTTGTACAGATTTTGACAGGAGTGTCCAGGAGGCCTTTGGTCCCCTGCATACCCCTGCCAAAATCATGCCTTCTTGTATATTGGAAACAGGCAGTAAGGAAGAGATTAGCATATCTCCTCCTTACTCCCATCCCACAGGCACGGTATTCTCCATCACTTGGCTGTCTACTCTTTTATATTAAAGATGTGTGCCTAATAAATTTGATTTTTTTTTTTAAATAAAATATATATTTTTAAGAGGATTTTAGTCTTACCTGTTAAATCCTTTTCTCCGTCGTCCAATACAGGTTACTGGTAACTCTGGGAGGCGATCCGCCCCTTTAAGTAGGCAGGAACATTCTCTAAATGTATGCGGGGGGGTGGAGCCTCCCTTCCCACTCAGGCTGCAGTCCAGCTTGCCACCTCCAGAATTGTTTGTTCCTGGGTGTGAACACACCAGGTGGAGAACATCTCTCGTTAGTTTTAGTTTCTTTTTTGTTTTTCTGTCAGATATGAAATACCACCATTAGGCAGGTTACCATGACTGACAAGTGCCCTCTCCAATGTGGCTAGCTCAGTGTCCATGTGCTTTTTGGTGGACCTTAAGCCCTGAGGGGGAAAATCTTGGGTACAAGTGCTTCCCCATGGATTACCCACTGAGGTAATTCTTACTGCATGGTAACCTGAAGGCAGAAGTTCTGCAGGAGAGGTGAGCTACCCTTTGAGTGCTGCAGGTCCACTTGTCCCACAGTGCCCCTTCGCTGGGCTTGTATTTGGGAGTTCTCATTGCGCACTCCTGCACTCATTGGGTATTTATGTGTATGTCTTTTGGGTTTTTGGAGCAGGTTTATGTGGTAACATAACCCTTTGTCTGCTGGATTGACATGTTTTGGGGGGGTTTCTGACACTTTCCTTACTGGGTTAGTGTTCTCAGTATGCACACATGTTCCCTGTATGTTTTTCATGTTTTTAACTTGTAGTTTAATTTTTATTAAAATTGTGTACTGTGCCTTTAAGGCGCGCTTTACCGCATAGACGCCATTGCTCCATTTACTTTCTATGGGACAACACTGTTTGGGACGTATCTCTGCAACCGCTTCACACAGCAACTTCAGAGAGGGCTCATTTTAATTGTCTACCCTTGCTCTATCATCCGGTTTATAGTTCAAGTGTGTTGGGGGGCTTCGGGCACTGTTTTAGGGTACTTTTTGGGAAAAGCTGCATTTCCCATGAGCGCTTGATTCGAGCCTAATTTCTGATTGGCTCCCGTCGCGGCAGCCATTTTGGGCACATTTCTCAAAGGAGTATCCTACACAGGGCTTGGACTCTCCTTTTCTCCTCTGCAGATTGACCCCTCGCCTGCCAGAACAGTCTATGTTTAGCGTTTCTGGGGTGAAATATCAATCTTACACACTACAATTGGGTGATTCATTGTACAGTTGGTTATTTTGACAATGTGAGAATGTCTGTACCGCTGGTGCTAGGGGCTAGACCTAAGACTAAGGAAGATGGGGTATCCGTATCCCCCATTGCGCATTGCTCTTCCCGTCACACAGGGCTACCTAGAGTGTTCTCTGGTCATTTCTGCCCAGCTGGTTCTGAAGTTCCTGGCAGCAACCCAGGGCCTTCCAGCCATGCTATTGAGCCAGCTTGGGTGCAAGAGTTTAAGGCTGCAACTAGGGACATTAGGTCCACTTTACAGCTCTTTACATCCCAGATACAGGGGGCACTTCAATTATGGCAGACCCCCTCTACTATCAGATCCTCTCTGCCTCAACCGCAGGGGGCACCTGATGTGTCAGATTCTTCTGAGGAAGAATTGTTGCTAGATTCGAATGTTGAGGTTGGTACTATTTTGGAATCTTCCAGGTCTCTTTGGGACCCATTTGAAGCTGATCCTGAAACCTCTACTGAGGGACTGATCAGGGCTGTATTAACCATTCTCAACATTCCCTTGGTTCAGGAGGTCCCTTCTGATCCCCCTGATGTTTTAATGAGCTCGCTAAGCCCCTTACTTATTTTCTTCCTAACCCACTCTTGACGTTTGGGTTCTGATGCGTGGTAAAACCTGGACAAGTCTGCTTCTGTGTCCAGGGAATTTGCTATGCTTTATCCCTTTTCTGAAGCTGAACTGGCTAAATGGGTCTCTCCTCCTAAGGTGGGTGCTCCCATTTCTTGACTATCTAAAGCCACTGCTTTACCTGTCTCTGTTGATTCTGCGCTGCTAGACTGGACTGACAAGTAACTTGAGGTTTTCCTCAAGTCCATTTTTTTTGCTTCTAATGGTGCCGCTAGGCACCCAGCGTTTGCTGCTGCGTGGGTTAAACGGGCTATTGCAGTCTGAACTGAGCAACTCACTACGGCTGTCAATCAAGATGCACCTACTTCAGAGAAATATGCATCTTCTTGTCAATTTCTCTGAAGAGCTACACCATGTCTCTGCTGCTGCCTTTGGTGCCATCCTCATGATGGCAAGGGCATCTACTACTTCTGTGGCGGCCAGGCGTGCGCTTTGGCTCAAGATTTGGTCTGCTGACACTGCTTCCAAGAAAGTCTTGCTTTCTCTGCCTTTTCAGGGTACTTCCTTGTTTGGGAAGGAACTAATTAGCGAGGCCACTGGGGGTAAGAGTTCACTTCTACCCTCGGTCTTTCAGATGAAGTTACCATTTCAACGTAAACGATCCTTTAGTTCCTTTCAGACTGACGCGTTCGACAAACCAGACGGTTCCGTCAGCTCTGCGTCCCTCCTCCACACCAAAGCAGTTATGAGCAGGACTGCTTTGGCATGACACTCAGAACCTGGGTCCACATCCCGCTGTGGGTGGTAGTCTCTGCCCCGTTCGCTGGATTTGGGAGGATTCTCTATCGGACCCATGGGTTTTACAGGTAGTGTCAGAGGGGGTCGAGATCCCTTTCTTTTTCTTCCTCCTTTTCGCTTTCATCTTTCTCGCTCTCCTCAGGACGTTGAGAAAGGCCGTCTATTCGAAGGCGCTATTCAAACTCTTCTGGACAAGTATGTCCTAGAGCCGGTGCCTCCTTCAGACAGGGGTTGGGGTTTTGCTCACACCTCTTTGTGGTGACCAATAAGGACAGCGGATGCTGCCCTATTTTGGATTTGATCGATCTCAATTGCCTTGTGGTCAAGACTCACTATCGTCAGGAGTCTCTGCGTGCAGTGATTGCTGCCATGTCTCCGGGGAGTTTCTTGCTTCTCTGGACCTTCAGGATGCGTACCCCAATTCATCGAGAGAGCAGGCGGTACCTGAGGTTTGCCTGCGACAGGAGTCATTCCTAGTTCTCAGCTCTTCCATTTGGTCTGACAACAGCCCCTCAGGTTTTCCAACAGTTCTGGGGGCCTTGATATTCGTCCTTCATCGGGACGGCATCAGAGCGACTCCTTACACGACTTGCCTTTGAAAGCCTCCCTTGCGGACCTTTCATCAGCAGGTTCAAACCTGCATTCAAATCCTTACCTATCACGGTTGGTTTGTCAATTTGGACAAGTCAGTTCTTGTCCCATCCCAACAACTGATCTTCCTGGGTCTTCTGTTCGATACTCAGAAGTGCATGGTGTTTCTACCGGACGAGGTAGCCCTTCAAATTGCCTACAGAGTCTCAACGATTCTTTCACGGGATCGGATTCCTGTTACGAAGTTGTCTTCTCTGGTGGGGAAGTTCATTTCCACAATAGAGACGGTTCCATTTGCCATGGTACACTCTAGGGAACTTCAGAGGTTTGTTATACAGACATGCAGGGATCGACCAGATCATCAGAAGCTGTCGGGAGGAGTCCCTTCTCCCCATCATCGTCCTGGCACTTCATGCAATATTTCATGCCCCATCATTGGGGGTCTCACCTGGAGGACTGTCCAGTACGAGTGGAGTCCGACAACGCCACGGCAGTGGCTTACATCAATAGACAAGGCGGAACAAGAAGTCTCGAAGCTTGGTTAGAGGTTAAGGCCATTCTGTCCTGGGCGGAGGTTCATGGTCCTGTCATTTCCGCAGTGCACATTCCAGGCGTGGACGATGTCATGGCAGACTTCCTCAGTCGTCACACAGTCGACAGTGGAGAGTGGGAGCTACATCCTGAGGTGTTTCAACTCCTAGTTCAGAGATGGGGAATGCCCCCAGTGGATCTGATGGCAACGAGACACTACAGGAAGGATCCGGCATGTTGCTCTCGGTGGAGAGACTCTCTAGCTCTGACTGCCGATGCAATGTCCATTCCTGGACATTCTGTCTGGCCTACATCTTTCCTCCCCTTCCTATGTTAATAAGGGTGTTACAGAAATTGAAATTGGTACGTTGTCCAGTAATTCTGACTACTTCGGATTGGCATAGTCAATCCTGGTATCCGGAGCTTCTGGCCGTATCTGTGGTGGAGCCACTTCAGCTCCCCTCTCGCCCAGCTCTTCTTCTACAGGGTTATCTGTGAAAGTAGACGTTCATCAGCTCAATTTGATGGCTTGTAGGTTGAATCCTCGATTTTAAGGCAGAAAGGGTTTTTGTCTGCTATGGTGTCTACTATGCTTAGTGCCCGTAAGCATGTTTCTTCCAAGATCCGCTACCGTGTCTGGTCACCATTGGTGTCTTGGTGTGCTGACTGAGATCTGTCTCATGACTTTGATCTTCCCACTGTCCTGGCCTTTTTGCAGGACAGTGTGGATAAAGGACTCAGTCTGAGTTCTCTTAAGGTTCATACTTCGGCGCTTTCTGTCTTTTTCCAGAAACGCATTGCTATTCTTTCTGATGCCAGGGTTTTCTTCCAGAGTGTTGCTCCTGTGCGTCCTGCCTTTCGGAGTCAGCTCCTTAGTGGGACCTTGAATTGGTCTTGGGAGTTCTCCTACGTCCTCCCTTTGAGTCTTTAGCTACTATTCCTCTAAGTCTTTTGATGTGGAAAATGGCTCTTTTCTTCTGGCGATTGCGGGTTGCGGAGTTGCAAACTATCCTGTAAACCACTTTATCTGGTGTTTAATAAGGATGAGGCGGTGCTTCGCACCTCTACAGAGTTCTTGCCTAAGGTGGTCTCCAAGTTTCACATCAATCAGGAGATTGTGGTGCTCTCTTTCTGCCCTAATCCCTCCCCTGACAAGGTGTTGTTGGTTGTGGTGCGTTGTCTCAAATTTTATGTCCATCGCACTGAATCTGTCAGGAAGTATGATGCTCCGCTCGTCATTCCAGGGGGTCCTAGGGCAGGAAGACCTGCATCCAGAGTGACTATTGTGTCCTGGATCAAGTCCACTTTTCGTAGATCCTAATAGTTGTGGAATGAGCATGTTTCCTTTCAGGTCACAGCTCATTCCACCAGGTCCATTGGGGCCTCTTGGACCTCTTAGAATCAGGCTTCTGCCGATCAGTTGTGCAGGGCGGTCATTTGGTCCTCTGTGCACACCTTTTTGAAGCACCACCGTGTTAATGCGCTGGTTTTGGCGGATGCCAGCTTTGGGAGGAAGGACCTGGAGGCAGTCTTGCCCATCTAGGATCTTCTCCTTAAGTTCTTGGTGCTTCCTTTGCTGTTGAGCCCTGTTGGCTCTAGTTCCGTGTGCTGTGTCACAGTTCTGGGGGTTTTTTACCCCTGTTTCGTGTCCATTTACACTTCAGTTTGTTGAGCTTTCTGACCGGTTGTTTTTTAGAGATTCTGGTGAATTTGGGGGCCTTGCGCCTGGTCCTTGCCTTCTTCCCGCCTCTGGGGAACTCAATGGCTGGACATCCCAGAGTTACCAGTAACCTGTATTGGACGACAGAGAAGAGAGGATTTTAGTCTTACCTGTTAAATCCTTCTCTCTAAGTCCATACAGGTTACTGGTCTCCCACCCTGTCAAGGGACCATGCTTAACTCTCCTGTGGCAGTATGTGGGAGTACTTCGGGGCATGCTCACAGGAGTCTTCTTCCCATCTACTATCTAGTCTAGTTAGTTCTCAAACAATTCTGGAGGTGGCTAGCTGGACTGCAGCCTGAGTGGGAAGGGAGGCTCCACCCCCCTGCATACATTTAGAGAATGTTCCTGCCTACTTAAAGGGACTGACGCCTCCCAGCGTTACCAGTAAACTGTATGGTCTAAGAGAAAAGGATTTAACAGGTAAGACTAAAATCCTCTTTTCTTAGTCCATATAGGTTACTGGTAACTTTGGGAAGGCAACCGTCCCTTTAAGTAGGCAGGAACAATTCTTGAAAAGAAGTGCAGGGTGGAGCCTTCCTTCTCTCCTTAGCTGTACACCAGCCAATCCACATCCAGTAAGAATTGAAATGCTAACTATTGACTAGGTAGCAAGAAGGGAAAAGAAGACTCCTGTGAGCATGAACCCAAGAGGACCCCTACATGCTGTCACAGGAGAACAAAGCATGGTCCCTTGACAGGGTGGGAGACCAGTAACCTATATGGACTAAGAGAAAAGGATTTAACAGGCAAGACTAAAATACTCTTTTCTCTGTCGTACAAAATAGGTTACAGGTAACTTTGGGATGTTCAACATTGAGTTTCCCAGAGGCGGGAATGAAGGCAAGGACCAGGTGCTTGTCCCCCAAAAGCCACCAGACTATATATGATCCAATCAGATCATAAACAGCCCTAAATGAATAAAGTGTCAACGGTCACGAAACTGAAGTATAACACACCAAGAACTGTAACAGCACAGAGAACTAGAGCCAACCGGGCTCAACAGTTAAGGATTACTAAAGAGTAATGATGAAAACCCTAGACAGGCAGTACTGCCTCCAGGATTTTCCCGTCAAGGCTGGCATCAGCCGATGCCAGGACATCAACACGGTAGTGTTTAGAGAAAGTGTGCACTGACGACCAAGTGGCGCCTTGCACAACTGATCAGCTGAGGCCTGATTCTTATAAGCCCAAGAGGCCCCAAAAGACCTAGTGGAATGAGCCGTGACATGAAATGGAACATGCTTCTTCCTAAGTTCATAGGCCTTACGAATAGTACACTTAATCCAGGAAGCTATGGTAACCTTAGACGCCGGTTTACCTGCCCTGGGACCCTCAGGAATGACAGAGTGCATCAGATTGAGGAATGGACTCACCACATCCAACAAGTGAAGATCTCTTTCCTTGTCAGAAGTAGGGTCAGAGCAGAAGGAGGGCACCAAGATTTCCTGATTGTGAAGAACCGCCTTGTCCTTGTGAAAAACCAAAAATGAAGGTTTGCAAGACAAGGCATGCTGCTCAGCAACTCTGAACAGACAATCGCTAGGAGAAAAGCCATCTTCCAAGTCAGCAGACAGAGAGGGACAGCAGCCAAGGACTCAAAGGGAGGGCGCTGAAGGATGCCCAAGACCAAGTTACAATCCCACTGAGGAGCTGGGTTCTTAAAGGCAGGGCTAGCATGAGCAACGCCCTGAAAGAAAACAGAGCACAGAAGTTTGAATCATCAAGGAACTCAGGCCGAGTCCCTTGTCTACTCCATCCTGCAAAAAGGACATGACCGTAGGAAGGTCAAAGTCTTGGAGGGGAGATACTTATCCGCACACCAAGAGAGAAAGGTAGAACAGACTCTGTGGTATGCTTTAGAGGAAACAGGTTTCTGAGCACTAAACATAACCACCACACCTGAAGAGAAACCCTTCTTCCTCAATATTGAGGATTCAATCTCCATGCCGTCAAACCCAGACAGTCCACATCCTCCTGCGACAGATAACCCTGTATTAGAAGATCCGGCCGGCAGGGGAGCCAAACAGGTTCAGCCATCGAGAGATCAAGGAGCTCCGGAAACCACGCCTGATGAGGCCAGTATGGAGCCACAATTACTGGAGAACCCTCCAGATGCAGTTTCCTCAACACCCTGTAAAGCATGGGAATGGGAGAACAGATGTATGCCAGAGGAAAGAGCCAAAGGATCGACATGACATCCACCTCCAGAGCAAGAGGGTCCCTCCAGTGAGAGCAGAACAACGGAAACTTCCGGTTGTGTCTCGTCGCCATCAGGTTGATGCAAGAAAGTCCCCACTTCCGGACAACGAGGGTGAACACATCTTGATGGAGTTCCCACTCTCTGCTGTCCACTGTGAGTCAACTTAGGAAGTCTGCTAGAACATTGTCTACGCCAGGAATATGAACTGCGGATATGGCAGGAACATGTTCTTCCACCCAAGCTAAGACAGCTTTTACCTCCAGCCAAGCTGCGAGACATCTTGTTCCACCTTGCTTGTTGATGTAAGCCAGGGCCGTGGCATTGTCGGACTGGACTCGAACCGGACATCCCTCCAGAATGAACGTCCAGTACCTGAGAGCATGATATATTGCTCGAAGCTCCAGAACATTGATGGGAAGGAGATACTCCTTTGTAGACCACTGACACTGAGCATTCAGGTGACCCAGGACCACTTCCCCAGCCGGAGAGGCTGGCATCTGTTGTCACCGTTCTCCAGAAGGATTCCAGGAAGGGTCTTCCCTTCTTCAGATTGGAGAGGTTTAGCCACCACGACAGACTCAGCTTCACGTGAAGAGGTAGAGAAACTGACATCTTCAGGAGATCCAGGTCGGCAAGGGCAAGATGGATCACGAACCTCTGAAGTTCCCTCGTGTGAGCCATGTCAAACGGAACCGCCTCTATGATGGATATGAACTTCCCCACTAGAGACGTCAACTTCTTGGCAGGGACTGGATCGCAAGCCAGGACTGCAGACAACTTGTGGGTGATCTGGTGAGCCACCTCGTCCGTAAGAAAAACCATCCTCTTCAGGGTGTCAAATAGGAGACCCAGAAAGATCAGTCTTTGAGAAGGAATTAAATCCGACTTGTCCATGTTCAAAACCCACCCATGATGGGTGAGAGCGTGAATACAGTCCTGAACCTACTGAGTTCCGGAGAAGGGGCCTTAAATAGCAAGTTGTCCATGTATGGAGTGACTCTGATACCGTCCCTGAGCAGCACTGAGACTAAAGCACTTAGGATACGATTGAATACCTGGGGGGCCGTGGTCAAACCTAAGGGGAGAGCAGAAAACTGAAAGTGCCCTTGGTCGCAAGCAAACCTGAGGTACTGCCATCTCTCCAGATGGATGGCTATGCTCAGATAGGCATCCTGAAGGTCCAGAGAAGCAAGCAATTTCCCGGACACATGGCCGCAATCACCGTCCTTCGAGACTCCTGGTAATGAGTTTTGACCACAAAGGAATTGAGATCCTTCAGGTCCAAGATCGGACGGCAGCCACCATCCTTCTTGGACAAACAGGTTGGAATAGAAACCCAAACCCTTTTCAGCTCAGGAACCGGTTCCAGGACCTCCTTGTCCAAAAGAGTCTGGATGGCACCGTTGAAAAGATGGTGCTTTTCTACTCACTGAGGAGTGCGAGAAGGAAAGAACCTGAATGGAGAAAGAGATGAAAGGGATCCTGTACCCCTCCAAAACTACCGGCACAACCCATGGATCCGCCACGATGTCTGTCCAGACACTGAGGAAGTGTCAGAGTCGGCCACCCACTGCGCGTGGGGTCCGGGGTTCTGCGAGTCATGCCAAAGCAGGCTTGGAGGTCTTGGACTTGGCGGAGGACTGCTCGGGCCTCCACTGTTTTGGCTTGGAGATGACGCCTGGGTCGTAGCGCGCGCCTCAGCCTGAAAGGGATGAAAAAGCCGATTCAGTCTGACCTGAGGCTTCCTCTTGGGAACCAAGGGCCCCCAGTGGCCTCCCTGATGAGGCCCTTAAGCTCTAGCCCAAATAGGGACGTTCCCAAAAAAAGGCAACAAAAGTAAGGATTTCTTAGGCATGGTATCAAGATCTTAAGCCAGAGAGCACGTCTGGCGACCATGGACATAGTAGAAACTCTAGCTACTAGACGAATAGCATCAAAGATAGCTGCAGAGACATTATCGTAACAACCCTAATATATGGGGTGTGTGTTTGCTGCATGAAACTCACTCGGTGTAGAGGGGACCACAGCAAGTATGCGCAGGCAGCAATATGTTCTGATAGTAGGAGAAATAAATTCTACAGACACAAGTAGGATACCCTGATGCAGGACTAAGAGAACCCAGACAAATGCATACATACATGGAACCATGCATATACATACAGAGAGAGTAACGTGCTGAGTACCTGGGGTGCGCAGGGCGAGAAGCTGACTGGAGTCCTCAGGAAGCTGGCACGAAGCAGAAGAATACTCAGACCCAGAGATCAGGGGCAGGCAGGATAGAGACTGGAGCAGGAACAGAGTAGGCCGCAGGCTCAGGGTCCAGAACAGGAAGGGTCAATATCAGGCTGGCAAGCGAGGTACAGAATCAGTTAAACAAGCTCAGAGTCCAGGAACAGGCAGAGTGAATATCAGACTGTCATACAAGAGCACAAGAACTTCCAGGCAGAAAAACACACCGGAGGAGAAATTGAGACTGAGCACCAGTAGACTCCCAGCGCTGCATTACATACAGCCAGAGGCTGACGTCATTGCAGCACAACGCCCACGTCTGACTCCGCGATGCCATTGCCTAGTGATGCCAACCGGAAGAGGAAGCGCCCCGCGCCGACAGACATAATACAGAGCTTCAGAAATGTTGGCTAAAAGGCACAACAAGTTAGCAGTGGGAGCAACCTGATGTACTGCTACAGTAAGCTGTTCTGTCCAGACAGCAATGGCCCTGTTCACCCAAGTAGCGGTGAATGAGGAATGCAAACATGTGCCAGCAGTAGCAAAGATGGCTTTTAGAAAAGCCTCAAGTTTCCTATCAATCCAATCGTTAAGGACAGAAACATCTGCCACAGGCAGAGCCGAGGACTTGGAAAGTTTAGAGATGGGGGCATCCACCTTGGGGGGCTGAGCCCACCGCACTAGGGCCACTTCTGAGAAGGGATATAACTTGGCAAACTTCCTAGACAAAGTAGATTTTTTGTCAGGGTTTTTCCACTCATCTAACACAAGCTGATCAAGAGTGTGGTTAGGTATAAAGAAGGTACACTGCCTCTTAGGTACATGAAACATCAGAAGGGTCGTTAGGACCTCAGAAACCAGAGGAATGTTCAGAGTATTGAGGACTGCCCTGATCAGGCCCTCGGCTGAGGGTTTAGGGTCAGCTTCAAAGGGGTCCCCAAAAAACTGGGAGGACACCACCTCAGAACATTCACCCTCATCTGAATCCACCAACAATTCCTCCTCAGAGGAATCGGATACATCAGGTACACCTTGCGGTTTGGGCAGGGAAGACCTGATAGAAGTGGGGGGCTGCCAGGACTGAAAGACCTCCTGTAATTGTGTGGGAAGGAGTTGTAAGGTAGTCTCTAGTAGTGGCCTTTAACTCTTTCATCCACTGTGGCTCTAGTGCATGGCTGGAGGTCTCTGGGGGAGTATTCTGTAGGAAGCCCTGAGTGACATGAGCAATGTGCAATGGAAGTCACAGACACCCCATCCTTAGTTTTAGGCCTAGCCCCAACTTCCAATGGGTCTGACATACTAACAGGGTATTAACATCTGAAAGTATAAGGTAAATCCTAAACACAGTGTCTGAGATTAAATTTTCACTGCAGAAATAGCGAAAATGCACTTAACTGGCAGGCGAAAGGTTAATCTGCTGAGGAGAGAAGGAGTCCAATCCCTGTGAAGGATACTCGTGAAGGGAAAGGAGAAAATGGTGTCCGTGATGACAGCCAATCAGAAACAAGCAGGAGAAACGGGCGCTCGTGGGAAATGTAGTTTCCCTTCAAGTACCCCAAAAACAGTGCCCGAAGCCCCCCGAGCCCCCCAAAACACTCAGAAAGTAAACCGGATGAAAGAACAAGGGCTGACAAACAGAATGAGCAGTCTCTGAAGTCGCTACGTTGAGCGGATACAGAGATATTTCCCAAACTGTACAGTCCCATAGAGGTGAATGGAGCATGGTGTCTATGCGGTAAAGCGGAACTCACATAATACAGAATAAGCAAAGTGTGTCTAAAAAAGGTAGAAACACATAATAAATGCAAGTATAAAGGTAGACAACAAGAAGCCCAGCAGGGAAAGTGTGATAAACCCGATAAAAATGTGCAAACAAAGGGTAAATTTACCACAGAAACCCCAGTGCTCCAAACATCAAAGGACATACATATAAACCCAATGAGTGCAGGATTACGTAGTAGGAGCTCCAAAGGAGACCCCTGTGCGGACGGGAAGTGTAGGACAAGTGGACCTCAGCACTCAAAGGGTTGCTCACCTTTTTAGCAGCTCTTCTGTCTTCAGATTACCATTGATAAAGAAGAAGCCTCGGTGGGTTTCTCATAGGGAAAAAAACATGCTACACAAGATTTTCCCCTTAGGGCTGGAAGGTCCACAACACCACCTGGAAACTGAGCTATCCACAACTGGGACATCAGTAATGGTAATCCATCTAATGGTGGGTATTCCACATCTCACAGAAAACAAAACTATAGCAGAACTGTTCTCTTGCCTTGCTTGATCAAGGAACAATTCTTACTGGATGGGGATTGGCTGGAGCACAGCTAAGGAGAGAAGGAAGGCTCCACCCTGCACTTCTTTTCAAGAACTGTTCCTGCCTACTTAAAGGGGCGGTCGCCTTTCCAAAGTTACCTGTAACCTATATTGGACGACAAAGAAAATATAATAGATCACTTTGCTAATAAACATGGCATTGCTTCTTAAAAAAAAAAAAGCTATACTAACGTTTTATTGTTTCTAAGAAAGTTAGAAACAGTAATAAAATATTTTAGACAAGATAACATTTCTATGTGAATTTTTTTTAGATGCAATGCAATTTTTTTTTTTTTAACTCATCTTCAAAAATACATGTGGCGCTAAATGCATTAGTAGATTAATGGCCTTAACTATCTGACCTGTGATTTTCAGGTGCAGATGTATTAACGCCTTAAAGGAGCAGTAAACTTTTTTTTTTTATGAAAAAATATATATTGTAGGGATTTTCCTATTGAGTAAAATAAGGGTACTCCCACTGCCGAGAGATTTATTTTTCCAGAGTTATTACAGTTTAAACCTATGTTTTTTTACATTAGCAGTGCCCTCTAGTGGTCAAATTCTAATTAGATTTCCTGTTAGATTCTAATGGAGAGGAAAGTCAGAAAAGTCAGAGACATAGTTCTCCACAGAATGTGATAGAAACTGCCTGTCACTTCCTGTCAGAACTATCAGGAAGTAAACACAGTAAATTCACTTCCTGTCAGTTAGAACTATCAGGAAGTATACACAGTGAAGTCACTTCCTGTCAGAACTATCAGGAAGTAAACACAGTAAATTCACTTCCTGTCAGTTAGAACTATCAGGAAGTATACACAGTGAAGTCACTTCCTGTCAGAGTTATCAGGAAGTAAACACAGTAAATTCACTTCCTGATTATTTGAACTATTATACATTTTGAATAAAACATCTGACAGTGGCGGGTGTGACCTTGTTTTATTCAGCAGAAAATGCTCTGTAAAATATGTGTTTTCATAAAAAAAGCTTACTGCTCCTTTAAGGACCCATGAGGTGCCAGGACAATCATAGGTAAACTTCCCTTAAGGACCCATGATGGTCCTGGTGCATAAATGGTTAAATGATAGCAGTGTTTCTCAGTGTGCGCTACTATCACGCTGGGGAGGTATTACGGTTTGCAAAACAAGACAAGGAATCAGACCGTATAATTAAGAACACCTTTATTAATAATAATAATAATAATAATAAGCAAAGGCAAGTAAGTATGACAGTACAAGCAGAGGGTGACTGGAAAGGCTAGAGACTATCAGCAATAGGACCCTGCCGATGGGTCAACCACACTTATGGAGATCTGACCGAAGCCAGCTGGTAGTCTCAGGAATCGAAGAGAACGCAACACATAACCTACAGTATTCTGTAAGGGGCAACAGAGGAGACTACCGACTCACTCCTACAGTGAGTATGGAAGAGCTAGTCTCCAATAAGGATGGCAACAATGGAGACTACTGACTTCCGCCTGCAGTCAGTAAGGCCAGAGTCTGCCAGAGCCCCAAGTCTGCACCAGGATGAGTGTCTGTAGGTATCGGAGCCACAAGCAGAGTAAACAGACAGATCCACAGGTCAGCACCAGCTAGGATAGTCAGACAAGCCAGGTTCATACACAGAGCGGGTAGTCAGCCAGAGCCACGGGTCTGCACCAGGTAGGATGCCCACTAGGAGTAAGCTACACTGGTAGGATAGTTGGACAGAGCCCCAGAATGGATAGTCAGACAAGCCAGGGTCATACACGGATCAGGTAGTCAGCCACAGACAGAGGTCTGCACCAGATTGGATGTCAAGACAAATTGAGTGCACAGAGAGAATGTCAGACAGAGTCACAGGTCAGCACCAGAATGGATAGTCAGACAAGCTGGGTCATACACAGGATACAGGAGCAACTGGAACTAGAACTGCTCAGAGCAACAATGTAAGGGTAACTGATACACAGGCCGATAGAGGTTTATAAAGGAGTAGGAGAAGGTGGGACCAATTAGGTCCCCCAGGCTGGGCCTATAACAGGCGTCCAGGCAAGTGCCTGATTCATGCTGCCAGTAACAATGAACAAGATGCGACCAGGCCGCAGGCAGAGGGGGACTCTGCTAGGGACACCAGAGCATCAGTCCAGAACCCTGTTCCCGGATGGCGCAGGCCGAGGTAAGGCACTGTGACAGTAGGCTGAAACTGAGAGCTCCAGGACCAGAGAGCTCTATTTCAGTCATTCCCCATTTTATCGGTACATGTGATCACTACTACAGCGGTCACGTCTACCGTTCTTTTCATTCACAAAGGCATCATGTTTTACACATTGCCTTTGTCACTGTTCTCTGCCTCTCTCTTCCTTTCTGTGATAGTGTATTACACATTGCCTTTGTCACTGTTCTCTGCCTCTCTCGTCCTTACTGTGATTGTGTGTTTTACACATTGCCTTTGTCACTGTTCTCTGCCTCTCTTCCTTACTGTGATAGTGTGTTTTACACATTGCCTTTGTCACTGTTCTCTGCCTCTCTCTTCCTTACTGTGATAGTGTGTTTTACACATTGCCTTTGTCACTGTTCTCTGCCTCTCTCTTCCTTACTGTGATAGTGTGTTTTACACATTGCCTTTCCTTACTGTGATTGTGTGTTTTACACATTGCCTTTCCTTACTGTGATTGTGTGTTTTACACATTGCCTTTGTCACTGTTCTCTGCCTCTCTCTTCCTTACTGTGATAGTGTGTTTTACACATTGCCTTTGTCACTGTTCTCTGCCTCTCTCTTCCTTACTGTGATAGTGTGTTTTACACATTGCCTTTGTCTCTGTTTTCTGCCTCTCTTCCTTACTGTGATAGTGTGTTTTACACATTGCCTTTGTCTCTGTTTTCTGCCTCTCTTCCTTACTGTGATAGTGTGTTTTACACATTGCCTTTGTCACTGTTCTCTGCCTCTCTCTTCCTTACTGTGATTGTGTGTTTTACACATTGCCTTTGTCACTGTTCTCTGCCTCTCTCTTCCTTACTGTGATTGTGTGTTTTACACATTGCCTTTGCCACTGTTCTCTGCCTATCTCTTCCTTACTGTGATAGTGTGTTTTACACATTGCCTTTGCCACTGTTCTCTGCCTCTCTTCCTTACTGTGATAGTGTGTTTTACACATTGCCTTTGTCTCTGTTTTCTGCCTCTCTTCCTTACTGTGATAGTGTGTTTTACACATTGCCTTTGTCACTGTTCTCTGCCTCTCTCTTCCTTACTGTGATTGTGTGTTTTACACATTGCCTTTGCCACTGTTCTCTGCCTCTCTCTTCCTTACTGTGATAGTGTGTTTTACACATTGCCTTTGCCACTGTTCTCTGCCTCTCTCTTCCTTACTGTGATAGTGTGTTTTACACATTGCCTTTGTCTCTGTTCTCTGCCTCTCTTCCTTACTGTGATAGTGTGTTTTACACATTGCCTTTGTCACTGTTCTCTGCCTCTCTTCCTTACTGTGATAGTGTGTTTTACACATTACCTTTGTGACTGTTCTCTGCCTCTCTCTTCCTTACTGTGATAGTGTGTGTTACACATTGCCTTTGTCACTGTTCTCTGCCTCTCTCTTCCTTACTGTGATAGTGTGTTTTACACATTGCCTTTGCCACTGTTCTCTGCCTCTCTCTTCCTTACTGTGATAGTGTGTGTTACACATTGCCTTTGTCTCTGTTTTCTGCCTCTCTTCCTTACTGTGATAGTGTGTTTTACACATTGCCTTTGCCACTGTTCTCTGCCTCTCTTCCTTACTGTGATAGTGTGTTTTACACATTACCTTTGTGACTGTTCTCTGCCTCTCTCTTCCTTACTGTGATAGTGTGTGTTACACATTGCCTTTGTCACTGTTCTCTGCCTCTCTCTTCCTTACTGTGATTGTGTGTTTTACACATTGCCTTTGCCACTGTTCTCTGCCTCTCTCTTCCTTACTGTGATAGTGTGTTTTACACATTGCCTTTGCCACTGTTCTCTGCCTCTCTCTTCCTTACTGTGATAGTGTGTTTTACACATTGCCTTTGTCTCTGTTCTCTGCCTCTCTTCCTTACTGTGATAGTGTGTTTTACACATTGCCTTTGTCACTGTTCTCTGCCTCTCTTCCTTACTGTGATAGTGTGTTTTACACATTACCTTTGTGACTGTTCTCTGCCTCTCTCTTCCTTACTGTGATACTGTGTGTTACACATTGCCTTTGTCACTGTTCTCTGCCTCTCTTCCTTACTGTGATTGTGTGTTTTACACATTGCCTTTGTCACGGTTTTCTGCCTCTCTTCCTTACTGTGATAGTGTGTTTTACACATTGCCTTTGTCACTGTTCTCTGCCTCTCTTCCTTACTGTGATACTGTGTGTTACACATTGCCTTTGTCACTGTTCTCTGCCTCTCTTCCTTACTGTGATTGTGTGTTTTACACATTGCCTTTGTCACGGTTTTCTGCCTCTCTTCCTTACTGTGATAGTGTGTTTTACACATTGCCTTTGTCACTGTTCTCTGCCTCTCTTCCTTACTGTGATAGTGTGTTTTACACATTGCCTTTGTCACTGTTCTCTGCCTCTCTCTTCCTTACTGTGATAGTGTATTACATATTACCTTTGTGACTGTTCTCTGCCTCTCTCTTCCTTACTGTGATAGTGTATTACATATTACCTTTGTGACTGTTCTCTGCCTCTCTCTTCCTTACTGTGATAGTGTATTACATATTACCTTTGTGACTGTTCTCTGCCTCTCTCTTCCTTACTGTGATAGTGTATTACATATTACCTTTGTGACTGTTCTCTGCCTCTCTCTTCCTTACTGTGATTGTGTGTTTTACACACTGCCTTTGTCTCTGTTTTCTGCCTCTCTTCCTTACTGTGATAGTGTGTTTTACACATTGCCTTTGTCACTGTTCTCTGCCTCTCTCTTCCTTACTGTGATTGTGTGTTTTACACATTGCCTTTGTCTCTGTTTTCTGCCTCTCTTCCTTACTGTGATAGTGTGTTTTACACATTGCCTTTGTCTCTGTTTTCTGCCTCTCTTCCTTACTGTGATAGTGTGTTTTACACATTGCCTTTGTCACTGTTCTCTGCCTCTCTCTTCCTTACTGTGATTGTGTGTTTTACACATTGCCTTTGTCACTGTTCTCTGCCTCTCTCTTCCTTACTGTGATTGTGTGTTTTACACATTGCCTTTGCCACTGTTCTCTGCCTCTCTCTTCCTTACTGTGATTGTGTGTTTTACACATTGCCTTTGCCACTGTTCTCTGCCTATCTCTTCCTTACTGTGATAGTGTGTTTTACACATTGCCTTTGCCACTGTTCTCTGCCTCTCTTCCTTACTGTGATAGTGTGTTTTACACATTGCCTTTGTCTCTGTTTTCTGCCTCTCTTCCTTACTGTGATAGTGTGTTTTACACATTGCCTTTGTCACTGTTCTCTGCCTCTCTCTTCCTTACTGTGATTGTGTGTTTTACACATTGCCTTTGCCACTGTTCTCTGCCTCTCTCTTCCTTACTGTGATAGTGTGTTTTACACATTGCCTTTGCCACTGTTCTCTGCCTCTCTCTTCCTTACTGTGATAGTGTGTTTTACACATTGCCTTTGCCACTGTTCTCTGCCTCTCTCTTCCTTACTGTGATAGTGTGTGTTACACATTGCCTTTGTCTCTGTTTTCTGCCTCTCTTCCTTACTGTGATAGTGTGTTTTACACATTGCCTTTGTCACTGTTCTCTGCCTCTCTTCCTTACTGTGATAGTGTGTTTTACACATTACCTTTGTGACTGTTCTCTGCCTCTCTCTTCCTTACTGTGATAGTGTGTGTTACACATTGCCTTTGTCACTGTTCTCTGCCTCTCTCTTCCTTACTGTGATTGTGTGTTTTACACATTGCCTTTGCCACTGTTCTCTGCCTCTCTCTTCCTTACTGTGATAGTGTGTTTTACACATTGCCTTTGCCACTGTTCTCTGCCTCTCTCTTCCTTACTGTGATAGTGTGTTTTACACATTGCCTTTGTCTCTGTTCTCTGCCTCTCTTCCTTACTGTGATAGTGTGTTTTACACATTGCCTTTGTCACTGTTCTCTGCCTCTCTTCCTTACTGTGATAGTGTGTTTTACACATTACCTTTGTGACTGTTCTCTGCCTCTCTCTTCCTTACTGTGATACTGTGTGTTACACATTGCCTTTGTCACTGTTCTCTGCCTCTCTTCCTTACTGTGATTGTGTGTTTTACACATTGCCTTTGTCACGGTTTTCTGCCTCTCTTCCTTACTGTGATAGTGTGTTTTACACATTGCCTTTGTCACTGTTCTCTGCCTCTCTTCCTTACTGTGATACTGTGTGTTACACATTGCCTTTGTCACTGTTCTCTGCCTCTCTTCCTTACTGTGATTGTGTGTTTTACACATTGCCTTTGTCACGGTTTTCTGCCTCTCTTCCTTACTGTGATAGTGTGTTTTACACATTGCCTTTGTCACTGTTCTCTGCCTCTCTTCCTTACTGTGACAGTGTGTTTTACACATTGCCTTTGTCACTGTTCTCTGCCTCTCTTCCTTACTGTGACAGTGTGTTTTACACATTGCCTTTGTGTCTGCTCTCTGCCTCTCTTCCTTACTGTGATAGTGTGTTTTACACATTGCCTTTGTCACTGTTCTCTGCCTCTCTTCCTTACTGTGATAGTGTGTTTTACACATTGCCTTTGTCACTGTTCTCTGCCTCTCTTCCTTACTGTGATAGTGTGTTTTACACATTGCCTTTGTCACTGTTCTCTGCCTCTCTTCCTTACTGTGACAGTGTGTTTTACACATTGCCTTTGTCACTGTTTTCTGCCTCTCTTCCTTACTGTGATAGTGTGTTTTACACATTGCCTTTGTCACTGTTTTCTGCCTCTCTTCTTTACTGTGATAGTGTGTTACACATTGCCTTTGTGACTGTTCTCTGCCTCTCTCTTCCTTACTGTGATAGTGTGTGTTACACGTTGCCTTTGTCACTGTTCTCTGCCTCTCTCTTCCTTACTGTGATAGTGTGTGTTACACGTTGCCTTTGTCACTGTTCTCTGCCTCTCTCTTCCTTACTGTGATAGTGTGTTTTACACATTGCCTTTGTCACTGTTTTCTGCCTCTCTTCCTTACTGTGATCGTGTGTTTTACACATTCATTTTGTCACTGTTCTCTACCAATCTCTTCCTTACTGTGATTGTGTGTTTTATACATTGCCTTTGTCACTGTTCTCTGCCTCTCTCTTCCTTACTGTGATTGTGTGTTTTACACATTGCCTTTGCCACTGTTCTCTGCCTCTCTCTTCCTTACTGTGATAGTGTGTTTTACACATTGCCTTTGCCACTGTTCTCTGCCTCTCTCTTCCTTACTGTGATAGTGTGTTTTACACATTGCCTTTGTCTCTGTTCTCTGCCTCTCTTCCTTACTGTGATAGTGTGTTTTACACATTGCCTTTGTCACTGTTCTCTGCCTCTCTTCCTTACTGTGATAGTGTGTTTTACACATTACCTTTGTGACTGTTCTCTGCCTCTCTCTTCCTTACTGTGATAGTGTGTGTTACACATTGCCTTTGTCACTGTTCTCTGCCTCTCTCTTCCTTACTGTGATAGTGTGTTTTACACATTGCCTTTGCCACTGTTCTCTGCCTCTCTCTTCCTTACTGTGATAGTGTGTGTTACACATTGCCTTTGTCTCTGTTTTCTGCCTCTCTTCCTTACTGTGATAGTGTGTTTTACACATTGCCTTTGTCACTGTTCTCTGCCTCTCTTCCTTACTGTGATAGTGTGTTTTACACATTACCTTTGTGACTGTTCTCTGCCTCTCTCTTCCTTACTGTGATAGTGTGTGTTACACATTGCCTTTGTCACTGTTCTCTGCCTCTCTCTTCCTTACTGTGATTGTGTGTTTTACACATTGCCTTTGCCACTGTTCTCTGCCTCTCTCTTCCTTACTGTGATAGTGTGTTTTACACATTGCCTTTGCCACTGTTCTCTGCCTCTCTCTTCCTTACTGTGATAGTGTGTTTTACACATTGCCTTTGTCTCTGTTCTCTGCCTCTCTTCCTTACTGTGATAGTGTGTTTTACACATTGCCTTTGTCACTGTTCTCTGCCTCTCTTCCTTACTGTGATAGTGTGTTTTACACATTACCTTTGTGACTGTTCTCTGCCTCTCTCTTCCTTACTGTGATACTGTGTGTTACACATTGCCTTTGTCACTGTTCTCTGCCTCTCTTCCTTACTGTGATTGTGTGTTTTACACATTGCCTTTGTCACGGTTTTCTGCCTCTCTTCCTTACTGTGATAGTGTGTTTTACACATTGCCTTTGTCACTGTTCTCTGCCTCTCTTCCTTACTGTGATACTGTGTGTTACACATTGCCTTTGTCACTGTTCTCTGCCTCTCTTCCTTACTGTGATTGTGTGTTTTACACATTGCCTTTGTCACGGTTTTCTGCCTCTCTTCCTTACTGTGATAGTGTGTTTTACACATTGCCTTTGTCACTGTTCTCTGCCTCTCTTCCTTACTGTGACAGTGTGTTTTACACATTGCCTTTGTCACTGTTCTCTGCCTCTCTTCCTTACTGTGACAGTGTGTTTTACACATTGCCTTTGTGTCTGCTCTCTGCCTCTCTTCCTTACTGTGATAGTGTGTTTTACACATTGCCTTTGTCACTGTTCTCTGCCTCTCTTCCTTACTGTGATAGTGTGTTTTACACATTGCCTTTGTCACTGTTCTCTGCCTCTCTTCCTTACTGTGATAGTGTGTTTTACACATTGCCTTTGTCACTGTTCTCTGCCTCTCTTCCTTACTGTGACAGTGTGTTTTACACATTGCCTTTGTCACTGTTTTCTGCCTCTCTTCCTTACTGTGATAGTGTGTTTTACACATTGCCTTTGTCACTGTTTTCTGCCTCTCTTCTTTACTGTGATAGTGTGTTACACATTGCCTTTGTGACTGTTCTCTGCCTCTCTCTTCCTTACTGTGATAGTGTGTGTTACACGTTGCCTTTGTCACTGTTCTCTGCCTCTCTCTTCCTTACTGTGATAGTGTGTGTTACACGTTGCCTTTGTCACTGTTCTCTGCCTCTCTCTTCCTTACTGTGATAGTGTGTTTTACACATTGCCTTTGTCACTGTTTTCTGCCTCTCTTCCTTACTGTGATCGTGTGTTTTACACATTCATTTTGTCACTGTTCTCTACCAATCTCTTCCTTACTGTGATTGTGTGTTTTATACATTGCCTTTGTCACTGTTCTCTGCCTCTCTTCCTTACTGTGATTGTGTGTTTTACACATTGCCTTTGTGACTGTTCTCTGCCTCTCTCTTCCTTACTGTGATTGTGTGTTTTATACATTGCCTTTGTCACTGTTCTCTGCCTCTCTTCCTTACTGTGATTGTGTGTTTTACACATTGCCTTTGTGACTGCTCTCTGCCTCTCTTCCTTACTGTGATAGTGTGTTTTACACATTACCTTTGTGACTGTTCTCTGCCTCTCTCTTCCTTACTGTGATTGTGTGTTTTACACATTGCCTTTGTCACTGTTCTCTGCCTCTCTTCCTTACTGTGATTGTGTGTTTTACACATTGCCTTTGTGACTGTTCTCTGCCTCTCTCTTCCTTACTGTGATTGTGTGTTTTATACATTGCCTTTGTCACTGTTCTCTGCCTCTCTTCCTTACTGTGATAGTGTGTTTTACACATTGCCTTTGTGACTGTTCTCTGCCTCTCTCTTCCTTACTGTGATAGTGTGTTTTACACATTGCCTTTGTGACTGTTCTCTGCCTCTCTCTTCCTTACTGTGATTGTGTGTTTTATACATTGCCTTTGTCACTGTTCTCTGCCTCTCTTCCTTACTGTGATAGTGTGTTTTACACATTGCCTTTGTGACTGTTCTCTGCCTCTCTCTTCCTTACTGTGATAGTGTGTGTTACACATTGCCTTTGTCACTGTTCTCTGCCTCTCTTCCTTACTGTGATACTGTGTGTTACACATTGCCTTTGTCACTGTTCTCTGCCTCTCTTCCTTACTGTGATTGTGTGTTTTACACATTGCCTTTGTGACTGCTCTCTGCCTCTCTTCCTTACTGTGATAGTGTGTTTTACACATTACCTTTGTGACTGTTCTCTGCCTCTCTCTTCCTTACTGTGATAGTGTGTTTTACACATTCATTTTGTCACTGTTCTCTACCAATCTCTTCCTTACTGTGATTGTGTGTTTTATACATTGCCTTTGTCACTGTTCTCTGCCTCTCTTCCTTACTGTGATAGTGTGTTTTACACATTGCCTTTGTCTCTGCTCTCTGCCTCTCTCCATTACTGTGATCCTGTGGTTTTACACATTTGACAAAAGCAAATAATTGTATTACACACACCAAATTATAAATACAACTACTGAATTTTAAACAAACATTAAAGGGAATTTTTGTTGTTGTGGAACTAGTAATACAGTTATACACACCACATAATCATAGCTTCCAAAAATTGGGAAACTAAGGGGGGGAAAGAGGGACATGGGGATTTTCACCCCAGAGGGACGGTGCCCTATGAATGACTGTTAATACCTTTCATGCAGTCTCTATAAACAATTAACCCATTGGGCACAGATCACAAAAGAACCAATAAAAACGTAGTGGTTTTTTTTCTACATTTTTTTGAAGATTTTCTTTATTTTTAATAAAATAAATGGTGGGCTATCCATATACGTGTGGCATCAAAAGAAAGCCCTATTTGTGTGGCTGGATCAAAGGTCTTTGAGGGAAAACACTGTTGAACAAAGACAGTCAAAAAGGTCAGAATTGTCTGGTCCTTAACTGCAATCCACCTCAGATTTTCCTGGTCCTTGAGGGGTTAAATAGGCACCTAAGTGCAAGACTTAATAACAAAGTATGCCAGCATTAGCTCTAACTGGCAAAATATAATCGTACTAGTGTAAAAACCTGTGTACACAGGCCAAAGTGCATATCTCCTTTCATCAAGCAGCCGGGGTGGCCCTGAAACCGATGTGGTGTCCGAAAGATCCTCCAATAATGACACCTGGTGGTTTATCTTTGAGGGCGCAAATCGCTACCCACATTTATTAAATTAATGGTTTGAGGGAATCTGGGGCTAGGTGGTTCCGGTTGAGAGCAGTGCTGGGCACGTTCTCGCTAGGTCCTTTGTTCTGCCGTGGCGATCCCCTTCTACTTCCAGCTTCACATAGCGGGAACCGAACAGACACACAGCCAGCGCCTTCTGGAGTGGCGCATTCCTCCTTACTTCCCCAGATGTGATGAGGGCATCCAGAAATACCACAACAGCGGGGCCCGGTAATTACTTTTTCCAAGCAGCCCAGTGTGGACTGGCCAGTAGACAATCAGCTGCAGTCTCTGCTGTGCAGCCAATCAGCTGCTCTTTTGAAGAAGCACAAAGAAATGGGCAACGTTGAGGACCATAAACTCAGTGGTCGGCAATGAAAACAGCAGATGAAAGACACATCATGCTTACTTCTCTTCGCAATCAGAATATGTCCAGCACTGCCATAAGCTCAGAATTGGCAGAAAACAGTGGGACCCTGGTAGCCATCTGTCTGGAAAAGTCTGGTCAGAAGTGGTCTTCATGGAAGACTTGCAGCCAAAAAGCCATACCTCCGACGTGGAAACAAGGCCAAGTGACTCAACGATGTACGAAAACACAGGAACTGGGTGCAGAAAAATAGTAGCAGGTGATCTGGACTGATGAGTCAAAATTTGTAATATTTGGCTGTAGAAGAAGGCAGTTTGTTCACAGAAGGGCTGGAGAGCGGTACAAGAATGAGTGTCTGCAGGCAACAGTGAAGCATGGTGGAGGTTCCTTGCAAGTTTGTCGCTGCATTTCTGCAAATGGAATTGGGAATTTGGTGAAAATTTAAGGTCTCCTCAATGCTGAGAAGTACAGGCAGATACTTATCCATCATGCAATACTATCAGAGAGGCATCTGATTGGCCCCAAATTTATTCTGCAGCATGACAATGACCCTAAACATACAGCCAAAGTCATTAAGAACTATCTACAGGTTAAAGAACAAGGAGTCCTGGAAGTGATGGTATGGCCCCCACAGAGCCCTGATCTCAACATCATTGAGTCTGTCTGGAATTACATGTAGAGAGAGAATCAACTGAGGGGCCTAAATCCACAGAACTGTGGTTAGTTCTCCAAGATGTTTGGAACAACCAACCTGCTGAGATCCTTAGAAAACTGTGTACAAGTGTACCTAGAGGAATGTATGCTGTTTTGAAGACAAAGGGTGGTCATACCAAATATTGATTTGATTTCGATTTTTCTAGATTTTCTTAATTGCTAAAAATAACCTATTAACATGTCTATTTTCTAAAGTATCATTACTTTAGAGCATTTTTTCACACCTGCCTAAAACTTCTGCATGTTACTGTACATCTTTTAAAATACTGATTAACACCTTACTTTCCAACATTAATGTTAACAATAACATGGTGTGTGTGTGTATAAATGTAGAATAACACACTAACATAGAAACAGCTGATGGCCACTCCTGTCAAAATCTCTGGAAGGAGACACATGTGCTACAATGAACACAGACAGACACACACTAGACAGACAGACACACATTAAATACACACACAAAGCTATACGCACAAAACTATAAGCAAAAATTGAACACAAAACCTATACGCACAGCACTATAGCATTTGATGCATTTCATATATACCAAACAATACGCAATATGCTAAATGCAATACACAGAATGTTATACACAAAAAGCTATATACAGTAAGCTATACGCCAAATACAACACACTATATGCGATACACAAAACGCAATACTGCAAATGATATATTCAAAACACGATACATAAAATGCAATACACAAAATGCTATATGCAATACAAACTGTATGCAAATCACTATAGACAGAACATACTCAACACCATACACAGCATTATACACTAAACACTATACGCAAAACACATTATATATATACACATATACACACACTACAGCAAGTGCAGTACACCAAACTATACACGCAATACACTATATGAAAAATGCAATGTGCTATACACCAAACACAATACGTCATATGACAAACGCCATGCAAAAATGCAGCACGCCAAACAAAATTAAGAAATGATATACACACTATACGTTATACACACCAAACATTTTATGCCAAAACGCAAAACACTATACACACACTTGAAAAAAATAAATCTCAATGTATTCTTCCCGGTAAAACATTTTCTAAATAAATAAATATGATATATGCAAAATGTCACACGTTATACACCAAAATCAGTACTCAAACGCTATATGGAAAGACCTGTGCACAAAACACAATATGCTAAACGCAAGACAAGATTTGCATAATGCCAAACGCAGAACGCTGTACACAGTACTATATATTCAATGTGCAATGAAATATGCCAAACGCAAAACGCCTTATGCACAACGCTATACGCAATACACTGAACACTCTACTCAAAACACAAATACGCCAATCACTATATACAAAAACAAACACTATACGCTAAACACTATATGCGCACCACTATACGCAAAGCCCTATATGCAAAACGCAATAGGCAAAGTGTTATACTCAAAATGGAACACTTTATACACAAACTACTGTATCCTGTATGTACAGCACTATAGGAAATACGCTATACACATACGCAAAATGCAATATAAGCAAAATGTAATACACACAAAACATACATGCTCTTGCTTAAAGGGATAGTAATACTTCATTTTATCTTTATTTTATTTTGTAGGCATTAAAAAAACATGAAGAACGATATAAGTCTCATCTCTCAAACCTTTATGGGTTGAGAGATATTCACAAGCAAAGATTCCCCTCCCGCCCCTTTTACCTAGTGTAAGTCATCTCTTCTCAGATGTGGAATCCAGTCCATAGACCAGACAGATAACAGCAGGGGACAATCTTCTTCCTATGAGAACAATGAAAGCCCTGCCCCCCTTGACTAGTTTTTCAGGTTTTTCCCTTATCTTAATTGAAGATTGTCCCTCTCTGCAGTCTACCTGGGCACCTCCCTTCTGATCTGGCTGAACAGTGTTACATCAGTAAAAGGGGCGGGAGGGGGACACTTTATCATTCAATTACTCTTGTACTACAACTCTGACAGAATTGATATAACACTCTCCAAAGTCCAAATACTATGATGATTAATTAGAGCTGCTTTAATTATGAAACATTACTATCCCTTTAAACACGCTCTGACACACTCCCATCTCCCTCACACACTCACATTTTCAGCCATACTCACTAATGAATAGTTGTGTAACACAATGCACTGCACTCCTTTATCGAGCTGAAATGGCTAAGCACTGATAATTCAACAAAGCAGTCATCAGCATACCTGGGAACTCTACGGTTTTGCCCCGGAGACTCCGGATTTCACAGCGCATTACCGGGTCTCCAGGGCAGTCTCTCAGTCTCCGGGTGGGCAGAGTTTCAGTAGAAACTCCGCCCACTTGTTCTCCATCCCGCCCCGGTTCCTCCCCTCTCCCTGCCATCTTACAATCTTAAACATATATTGAGACCTTTTTTAAAATTTTTTTGTCCCGCCCTCCCCCTCGCGACTAAGCACCGCCCCTTTTATGACGCGATTCACGTCGTTTCCCTCCCTGATTGGTGCTGGGAGGGCTACCCTCCGGGTAGCCTTGCCTGTCAAGTTCCCAGGTATGGTCATTACCCAATACTGCTAGACACTGTATGTTTGTGAGCCATTTTTATTTCAAACAACTTTGAGGCTTTGTCGTCAGGTTATGTAAATTGCATAGTACTGGTTGGTAAGGAATGACAGTTGGGATGAGGAGCAGCGTGGAATGCTAGTATATAGCTCATAGGGAGTGGCAGTTGGGATGGGGAGCAGCATGGAATGCTAGTATATAGCTCATAGGGAGTGGCAGTTGGGATGGGGGAATCTATGTAGAATATTAGTAACTGGCTGGCAGGAAAGGACAATTGGGATGGGGAGTAGTGTGTAAGGTTAGTATCTGGCTGGCATGGAATGGCAGTTGGGATGGGGAGCAGTGTGGAATGTCAGTATTTGGATGGCAGGGAATGACAGTTGGGAAGGGGAGCAATTTGGAAAGTTAATATTTGGCTGGCAGGCAGTGGTAGATGGGATGGGGAGCAGTGTGGAATGTTAGTATGTGGATGGCAGGGAATGGCAGTTGGGATGGGGAGCAGTGTGGAATGTTAGTATGTGGATGGCAGGGAATGGCAGTTGGGATGGGGAGCAGTGTGGAATGTTAGTATCTAGCTGGTAAGGAATGGCAGTTGGGATGGGGAGCAGTGTGGAATGTTACTATCTGGCTGGTAGGGAATGGCAGTTGGGATGGGGAGCAGTGTGGAATGTTAGTATCTGGATGGAAGGGAATGACAGTTGGGATGGGGAGCAGTGTGGAATGTTAGTATGTGGATGGTAAGGAATGGCAGTTGGGATGGGGAGCAGTGTGGAATGTCAGTATTTGGATGGCAGGGAATGACAGTTGGGAAGGGGAGCAATTTGGAAAGTTAATATTTGGCTGGCAGGCAGTGGTAGATGGGATGGGGAGCAGTGTGGAATGTTAGTATGTGGATGGCAGGGAATGGCAGTTGGGATGGGGAGCAGTGTGGAATGTTAGTATGTGGATGGCAGGGAATGGCAGTTGGGATGGGGAGCAGTGTGGAATGTTAGTATCTGATGGTAGGGAATGGCAGTTGGGATGGGGAGCAGTGTGGAATGTTAGTATGTGGATGGCAGGGAATGACAGTTGGGATGGGGAGCAGTGTGGAATGTTAGTATGTGGATGGCAGGGAATGGCAGTTGGGATGGGTATCCATGTGAAATGCTAGTATCTGGCTGGTAACGGAATGGCAGTTGGGATGGGGAGCAGTGTGGAATGTGGTTAGCAGAGAATGGCAGAGATGGGGAGCAGTGTGAAATGCTAGTATCTAGCTGGTAAGGAATGGCAGTTGGGATGGGGAGCAGTGTGGAATGTTAGTATCTAGCTGGTAAGGAATGGCAGTTGGGATGGGGAGCAGTGTGGAATGTTAGTATCTAGCTGGTAAGGAATGGCAGTTGGGATGGGGAGCAGTGTGGAATGTTAGTATCTAGCTGGTAAGGAATGGCAGTTGGGATGGGGAGCAGTGTGGAATGTTACTATCTGGCTGGTAGGGAATGGCAGTTGGGATGGGGAGCAGTGTGGAATGTTAGTATGTGGATGGAAGGGAATGACAGTTGGGATGGGGAGCAGTGTGGAATGTTAGTATGTGGATGGAAGGGAATGACAGTTGGGATGGGGAGCAGTGTGGAATGTTAGTATGTGGATGGTAAGGAATGGCAGTTGGGATGGGGAGCAGTGTGGAATGTTAGTATGTGGATGGTAAGGAATGGCAGTTGGGATGGGGAGCAGTGTGGAATGTTAGTATCTGGATGGTAGGGAATGACAGTTGGGATGGGGTGCAGTGTGGAATGTTAGTATCTGGATGGAAGGGAATGACAGTTGGGATGGGGAGCAGTGTGGAATGTTAGTATGTGGATGGTAAGGAATGGCAGTTGGGATGGGGAGCAGTGTGGAATGTTAGTATCTGGATGGTAGGGAATGACAGTTGGGATGGGGTGCAGTGTGGAATGTTAGTATCTGGATGGAAGGGAATGACAGTTGGGATGGGGAGCAGTGTGGAATGTTAGTATGTGGATGGTAAGGAATGGCAGTTGGGATGGGGAGCAGTGTGGAATGTTAGTATCTGGATGGTAGGGAATGACAGTTGGGATGGGGTGCAGTGTGGAATGTTAGTATCTGGATGGTAGGGAATGACAGTTGGGATGGGGAGCAGTGTGGAATGTTAGTATCTGGCTGGTAGGGAATGGCAGTTGGGATGGGGAGCAGTGTGGAATGTTAGTATCTGGCTGGTAGGGAATGACAGTTGGGATGGGGAGCAGTGTGGAATGTTAGTATCTGGATGGTAAGGAATGGCAGTTGGGATGGGGAGCAGTGTGGAATGTTAGTATCTGGCTGGTAGGGAATGGCAGTTGGGATGGGGAGCAGTGTGGAATGTTAGTATCTGGCTGGTAGGGAATGACAGTTGGGATGGGGAGCAGTGTGGAATGTTAGTATCTGGATGGTAGGGAATGACAGTTGGGATGGGGAGCAGTGTGGAATGTTAGTATGTGGATGGTAGGGAATGACAGTTGGGATGGGGAGCAGTGTGGAATGTTAGTATGTGGATGGCAGGGAATGACAGTTGGGATGGGGAGCAGTGTGGAATGTTAGTATGTGGATGGCAGGGAATGGCAGTTGGGATGGGGAGCAGTGTGGAATGTTAGTATGTGGATGGTAGGGAATGACAGTTGGTATGGGGAGCAGTGTGGAATGTTAGTATCTGGATGGTAAGGAATGGCAGTTGGGATGGGGAGCAGTGTGGAATGTTAGTATGTGGATGGTAGGGAATGGCAGTTGGGATGGGGAGCAGTGTGGAATGTTAGTATGTGGATGGTAGGAATGACAGTTGGGATGGGGAGCAGTGTGGAATGTTAGTATCTGGATGGTAAGGAATGGCAGTTGGGATGGGGAGCAGTGTGGAATGTTAGTGTCTGGATGGTAGGGAATGGCAGTTGGGATGGGGAGCAGTGTGGAATGTTAGTATCTGGCTGGTAAGGAATGGCAGTTGGGATGGGGAGCAGTGTGGAATGTTAGTATCTGGATGGTAGGGAATGGCAGTTGGGATGGGGAGCAGTGTGGAATGTTAGTATCTGGTTGGTAGGGAATGACAGTTGGGATGGGGAGCAGTGTGGAATGTTAGTATGTGGATGGCAGGGAATGGCAGTTGGGATGGGGAGCAGTGTGGAATGTTAGTATCTGATGGTAGGGAATGGCAGTTGGGATGGGGAGCAGTGTGGAATGTTAGTATGTGGATGGCAGGGAATGACAGTTGGGATGGGGAGCAGTGTGGAATGTTAGTATGTGGATGGCAGGGAATGGCAGTTGGGATGGGTATCCATGTGAAATGCTAGTATCTGGCTGGTAACGGAATGGCAGTTGGGATGGGGAGCAGTGTGGAATGTGGTTAGCAGAGAATGGCAGAGATGGGGAGAAGTGTGAAATGCTAGTATCTAGCTGGTAAGGAATGGCAGTTGGGATGGGGAGCAGTGTGGAATGTTAGTATCTGGCTGGTAAGGAATGGCAGTTGGGATGGGGAGCAGTGTGGAATGTTAGTATGTGGCTGGCAGGGAGTGACAGTTGGGATGGGGATCTATGTTGAATGCTAGTATCTGGCTGGCAGGCAGTGACAGTTGGGATAGAGTGGTTTGCTTTATTTTGTGGGTGAAGCAGCATGAAACAAGGATAACAAGTTCATGTGCCTGTATAACGTTTTGCGTGGCAGAAGGGGGTGTAAGACAGAGAGGAGAAAAGAAATGCATTAGGCACCCATCAGTGTAAGTGTGTGAGTGGATACGAGAGAGGGTGTGAATGAGGGAGCGCTAGTGTGACAATGGGTACGTGTGTGTGTGTGTGTGTATGAATGAGTGTGTATTTCTGCTCTGCACACACATTCTACCCTAATATTGGTTCTTGGCTGGAAAGATTGATTATTTATAGATAATCTAGTTTAACCATTTGAATGCCAAATTGTATAAATGTGATATGTTGCACAATCTGGTAGAAGGCAATGTATTTAACCCCTTGGATGCCAGGGAGGCGCACAATGCATTTCTGTGCAATTCTTATGTGAGGTCTCTGGCATGCAGACAGTTAAAGCACGAATGTTGCCTTTTGTTAAGTTGGCTCTAGTACCGCTACCCACAATACACTGGGCACACTGACACGTGTGTGTGGTAGGGGTGGGGGATCCAGGCTGTGATGGGAGGGGTCTGTGTGGGATCCTATCTACCTGTGTATACATATATATGTGTGTGTGTGTGTGTGTGTGTGTGTGTGTGTGTGTGTGTGTGTGGTAGGGGTGGGGGGGATCCAAGCTGTGAGTGAGGGGGTCTGTGCGGGATCCTAACTACCTGTGTGTGTATTGTGTATGTACATGTGTGTGTGTACGTGTGTTTGTATGCATGCGTGTGTATTGTGTTTGTTTGTGTGTACATGTGAGTGTGTGTATGTATGTGTGTGAGTGCATGTGTGTGTATGTGTGAGTGTGTATGTATGTGAATGTGTACATGTATATATGAGAGTGTGTATGTGTACACATGTATGTATGTGTAGTGTGTACATGCGCGTATGTGAGAGTAAAGGAACCTGCATGGACATGAAACCCAGGATTGACTGAAGATGTCCCCTATGGATTTTCTTCAATAGATGATATTTGGATTATATGGTCAAGAAGTCAAATCTATTGGAGAGAGGTCAGTAACAAGATATTTGTATTAGCCATTTGTTATTTTAAACAATAGTTTATGAGATATTTAGCGTTGTCAGTGAATACAAATGAACTAGTGCAAGCCAACAGGTAGTGGCAGTTGTAGAGCAGTGAGGATTGTTAGCATCTGACCAGCAGGTAGTGGCAGTTGGTAATGTAGAGCAGTGTGGAATGTTTGTATGTGTCAGGCCTGACTGGCAAATTTGCTTTAACTGACAAATAAACACAATGATGGGAAATGTCAAGCAACAGCTGAAGAGCCACATGTTGCCCATTCTGCCTCCTGCTCCTCCGAGATGGTTAACCCATGGCTCTCCAGCTTTAGTTTGATTTCAACCTTCATTGCCCTTAGCCAACTAGTATACAAGTGCAGACTTCTACTTAGGTTTACTTCTCATGCGGAACTATGACATCACAGTGGGTCCACTGAGACTCAGCTCTATGGAATCCTGAGAACTAGGTGGTGACATCACTATAGAATCATAGACCAACAACATCAGAATGCATCCACTGTGATGTAACGATTGAATCCTTTATATGGCTGCAGTGGCACACAATCAGTCAGTACTCAGTAAAGCTTGACCGGTGCAGTTCAGTGGCTCCTACAGGTTACAAAGCAATAACTGGAAGAATGTGGCTTTGCTTCTTTTTACTGCTGGTTGCAATGCCAGTTCCTGTACACGACATAAGCAATAAGGCACAGAAATCTTTATATGGGAATGATGAAATTGTTCCAACAAAATATCATGAATATGACAACAGTCTCAAGACACAGAGTGAGATCATTCTCGAAATGAAGGCTCTTCAAGGCTTTATAGGAAACGCTCCTAGCCCTGATTACAGAGAAGGAAACCATCCTCAGGAATTATATGAAACTGGACCATGCTCCGCAACGTGTGGAATCGGCTTTCAGGACATTTATCGTATTAAAGGGTGTCCAGACCAACAATCCAGATGTCATGTTGGGGTCCAGGAATGCACAGTAGCCCCAGATTGCGGATGGGGTACAGTTGTGCATGATAACGAAGATGATGTGCTGATGCACTGCAACTTTCAATCGCACACTCAAAGATTCACCTACATATGGACACAATTTGATGAAAGTCCTCATGTTTTACCTCATGACATGAGCGTTTTGAGAGTCTCTAGATCATCAGATGACATTGTTTACCAGTGTCATACAATGGAGAACGGTGTTGTGATTTCCACCGTCAAATTTAAGGTGACCACGAAGTCTAAACGTCGGAAAGAAAAGAAGGAATATGCTTCTATAAAAGACACTCTGAGATATATCTGTATAGCACTCATTATACTTGCAGTATTCTTTCTAGCGGATATGATACATACGAACCGTATTGAATATGAGGTGGAAGATGAACTCCCTGTCTTTTATCAGCCCCCTCTCAACACGTTAGTCCAAGGAGAAATCTGATTGCCATTTGGAATCAAGAAGGAATTTTTCCCTCCATAAAAAGCAGAATTTGTAATTGGTGTATTGAGGGTTTTTTCGCCTTCTTTTGGATAAACAACGGTAAACAGCAATAGGAAAAGGGATGAACTAGATGGAACTACTATGCAATGATGAGTAGAGAACATCAAACAAATAAAGTATCTAATCAGTGATATAGTCTGACTAATGTCATTATCATTCCTCTCTATTGTCACAGTCACTTGTATTCTCCTGACTTCACTGAAAATAACGTAGATTTAGTAGTCTAAAATCCTTGGGTTCCTTAACCCTTTCAGTGCTAGAGAGGAAGCCAACATAATGCAACGTAATGCTTAGGATACCTCTCGGCCACTCTTTGGGTTAAAGTGGTGTTTGCCGTGGAAATGATGTAGAACGCGTTGCTCATGGAAAGAAAGGTTCCTATTGGTAGAAAATCACCCATGTAGCTGCGCATCATCTCATATCCACGGGCGCCTGTCAGCTCTCCTTACACCTCCAGGGCCTCATCCACCAATGGAAAGAGCTGCAATTCTGGAGTAAACCAACTTCACCATAGGGGAGAATTACCTACTCCCAAGACTCCCATTGATTAAAACTGGACTTTTAACCCCCTTGGAAGAGTGAAAAGCAATGTGCTGGAGACCTCAGTATCATTCATTGGATAAAAGCCCCATATTAACCAGTCTGACATTCTATTTATACCCAGTGTTTATGGATAAGGCCCATAGACTCATCTACTGCTACAGCAAATATATGCAACATAGCTATTTATTTATATTTATTTTTTGGTTTGGCAAAATCCTGCAGAATTAGTCATAACTGGATTGCTGAACCGCTTCCTTGTTGAAGTGGACCTTTCACCTGGATTTAATAGTACATATATGAAAACTGTATTAAAACTGCCTACATGTCATGTTATACAAAAGATCAGCAAATATACAGTTAAAGAGATATTCACACTTGTTACCATGTGCTAATGTATGTTAATTAAGCTTTTCAGTGACAAATCATGCGCTAAGTAAGCTTTTCAGTCATGTTATATATGCCAGTGAAGCTCTGTGCTGTACCAGGACACTTTCACTTTTCCCAGAAATAAAACGGAATATCTTCTAAACGTGACATCTGCTGGACTTTTGGTTATCATGACACAGGCAGTTATGAATGAATACAACAACAAATATTAGGTTGCGCAGAGATGGCAAATGGGAGTAACACTATTGCCCAGCAGACTGAAATAGGAATCCTTGCCCGTCAATTCCAATGAAAATTAAAATGAATAAATAAAACTTCGGCGCTCGGGACCAACAGATATGAGCAGACAGTACAGACACAATCCTCTCCAATATTTACAGAAACCACCAAATATATATGTACAATACTTTTATTCTTATATTTCCTGAGCTCTATACATATATCTCGAATACATATACTGATCCCTATACACTATTACTTGCATAAAACCTTATGGCAAAAAAAAAAAAAAAAAAAAAAACCCATGCTCCCGGTTGGGTGGACTGGGGTTGGGTTGGACCCGTGTGGTGTCTTCCTGTTCACAGGTCCGGATGATCGGGAGGAGTGGTGCAGTGGGCACAGAATATGTTTTGTGAGGGTACATAAATTTTGTTTTTTATGTATGTTGTTAAGATAATTGTTTGGGAATATACTGTGATCCCTGATTCTGATTGGTGGATCAAGGGTTATCACATGGGAATTTATTTTTTTTCCCCCTGTGATAACCCTTGATCCACCAATCAGAATCAGGGATCACAGTATATTCCCAAACAAGTATCTTACATACATAAAAAAAAAAAAAAAAAAATTATGTACCCTCACAAAACATTCTGTGCCCACTGCACCGCTCCTCCCGATCATCCGGATTTTTGGGGCGCAAAATAATTGGTGGGGCTGTTATTGTTTGCTTTTATAGCAAACAAATGTAAACCGTTAAAATAATCAACTCTCTTGCTAACTATTTAATAAACAAACTGCCATACACTGTCTAACACTTGGAGTCAGACCCATGCATACACAGTCTGACACCCTAGCCTTGTTCCACAGTCCACCAGTAGTCACAGATTCACACATACACAGACTGACACCCTAGTCTTGTTACACATTCCACTAGTAGTCACATTCCCATGCATACACAATCTGACACCCTAGCCTCCTTGTTCCATAGCCCACTGGTAGACACGGTCTGACACCACAGCCTTGTTACACTGTCCATTAGTAGACACAGACCCACACATACACTGTCTGACACCCCAGCCTTATTCTATTTTCCCACTGGTAGTCACAGACTCACACACCCACATCTGACACTCCACCTTTGTTCCACTGTCCTTTGGTAGTCACAGACCCACACATACACTGTCTGACACCCCAGCCTTGTTCCACAGTCCACTAGTAGTCATAGATTCATACATACACAGACTGACACCCTAGCCTTGTTCCACACTCCACTAGTAGCCACAGACCTATGCAGACTGTCTGACACCCCAGCCTTGTTCCACAGTCCACTAGTAGCCACAGACCCACGTATACAGTCTGACACCCCAGCCTTGTTCCACAGTCCACTAGTAGCCACAGACCCATGCATACAGTCTGACACCCCAGCCTTCTTACACAGTCCACTAGTAGTCACTGACCCATGCATACACAGTCTGACACCCCAGCCTTGTTCCACAGTCCACTGGTAGTCACAGACCCACACATACACTGTCTGACACCCCAGCCTTGTTCTATTTTCCCACTGGTAGTCACAGACTCACACATCCACTGTCCTCTGGTAGCCACAGACCCACACCGGCTACCATCACAGCCTGGTTCCACTGTCCCACAGGTGATCGCAGAAGTACAGTTTATCACCCTATTCTACTCCATTAAATTATGCCCCTTATCTCATTCACCTAAGATTGTACCTTACCCTACTACACCCTATTTTATCTCTGGTGGGCAACCTATTAGATTGGTTGGTTTGGACTACAGATCCCATCACCTTCATCCAGGACATAGGTGAGTAAGCATGCGTGTCCCTATTACACCGCGATCAACCGAAGCGCCACAACTTCACCTGCTGCCCGCTAACTGATTGGTCTTATAGACAGTAACGGCACATTCTAACCAACCAGAACGGCACTAGAAAGCAGCCAATCACAGGAAACGTTAGAAGCCGCCTATCACAACGTGCCTCACAACATTCCCGGAAGCGATAGGCACATGTACCCAAGGAGGATTTGTGTGATACTGTGACAGGAGCAGTGTGTGTGGTGTTTGTACAGGGAGATAGGAGCAGTGTGTGTCTTGTGTATTACAGTGAGACAGGAGCAGTGTGTGTCTTGTGTATTACAGTGAGACAGGAGCAGTGTGTGTCTTGTGTATTACAGTGAGACAGGAGCAGTGTGTGTCTTGTGTGTTATAGTGAGACAGGAGCAGTGTGTGTCTTGTGTATTACAGTGAGACAGGTGCACTGTGTGTCTTGTGTGTTACAGTGAGGCAGGAGCAGTGTGTGTCTTGTGTGTTACAGTGAGGCAGGAGCAGCGTGTGTCTTGTGTGTTACAGTGAGACAGGAGCAGTGTGTGTGGTGTTTGTACAGGGAGACAGTAGCAGCGTGTGTCTTGTGTGTTACAGTGAGACAGGAGCAGTGTGTGTCTTGTGTATTACAGAAGGACAGGAGCAGTGTGTGTCTTGTGTATTACAGAAGGACAGGAGCAGTGTGTGTCTTGTGTATTACAGAAGGACAGGAGCAGTGTGTGTCTTGTGTGTTACAGAAGGACAGGAGCAGTGTGTGTCTTGTGTATTACAGAAGGACAGGAGCAGTGTGTGTCTTGTGTATTACAGAAGGACAGGAGCAGTGTGTGTCTTGTGTGTTACAGAAGGACAGGAGCAGTGTGTGTCTTGTGTGTTACAGAAGGACAGGAGCAGTGTGTGTCTTGTGTGTTACAGAAGGACAGGAGCAGTGTGTGTCGTGTTTGTTACAGTGAGACAGGAGCAGTGTGTATTGTGTGCAGTATTGTAGTGTAGTCTGAGCTATTTTTGTTTTCAGTTGTGCTTCTGCCCATGGATGTGATGAGAGGAGCACTGTGTGCCCTGTGCATACAATAAGTGGTGCATGTTTTTGTTTACTGTAGTGTATGCCCTGTGCTGTGTATGAGTTGCTCCCTCAGTTCTTTGTGGTTTGTGTAGTGTAGTGTGCAGCAGGCTGCAGATTCCTTTTTGTGGGTACTTAAATTCATGTAGCTGGATGTAAAGTCATCAGGGATAATCACCTGTTATAAATTGTCACTGATGTGTTTTATTGTCACACGTGTCCCTTGATGTGACCAAACATGGCTATTCCAGCTATACAGAGCACAGGCTTCCAGTTCCGGAGGATTCTCTCCTATTTCCCCCAGGATATCAGCCTGGCCTTTGCTTATGGATCAGGGGTGTTTAGACAATCGGGCACCCCTCAGAACAATGTTGGGGTAAGGATGAGATACCTGGCATTGATATTTAATAGGATTCTAACTTGATTAGCAGACTTCATGTATACAGCAGGTTAGAACACCAATTCTGTGCATACATCTGAGTTATGACTCTCTGGGTTTGATTAATTGTATGTAAATAAAACCCAAATTCTTCTATTTAATTATAAATCTTTGGGTTTGAGTAGTCCAGATAGACTGTAGGTATATCTCCTTGTCCTGATACTTCATTGCAGGAGTAAACAATTGTTCTTCACCCAGCATGTGGGGTCTGCAACTCCCTATAGGATGACTGGTTGGGGTTGACAGGAGTTGGACCTCCAACAATTGGCTAGGCCTGCCAATTATGTTGTAACTACCTTGTACTGTGAACTGTGTCTTTTCGGGTTCCTCATGTATCCAAATATTCAAATCCAGTCCCATATGTGTAAAAGCAAAATGAAGCAAACCAGCTGCATCATATTTTCCCTTTAAATGGGGATCTTAACCCTTTGAATGCTATAGAAATATAGATACATGAGTTGCAAATATGATTGTACCTCTATATAAATCCTTGGTTAGGCCTCATCTAGAATATGAAGAACAGTTTTGAGCACCAGTTCTTAAGACATTATTGAACTGGAAAATGTGCAGAAACGTGCATCAAAACTGATAAAGGGACTGGAGGATCTGAGTTATAAAGAGAGACTAGCCAAACTGGGTTTGTTTACATTAGAGAAGAGACGTCTAAGGGGTGATATGATTACCATTTACATAAATATTAGAGAAGAGACGTCTAAGGGGTGATATGATTACCATTTACATATACATGAGGCCAATACAACAAACTCTCCAATTAATAATTTACTCAAAGTGCTGAGCCAAGAATAAGAGGTCTTCCATTAAGACTAGAGGAAAAGCGCTTTCGACTAAGGCAGGGATTTTCTTACAGTAGAGGCGGTAAAGCTATTGAATTCTTTGCCTCGGGATGCTTTACTTGCAGATACTATAACTGCTTTCAAAAAAGTAATGGACTCCTATCGTAGAACAATATTGAGAATTATGACAGATGGCTTCAATGCAGATAGGTTGTGGATCCAGGGAAATATGTGTCTACCATTTACAGTCAGGAAGGATTTTTTTTTTTTTTTTTTTTTTTACCCACTTGCAACTAAATTGGAAATGTTTTTCTTCTTTCCTCTGGATAAACAAGGGTCATTTGACATGGATTGAACTTGATGGAGTCTCTGCTATGTTATTATGTAAATGTATTCATGATCTTTAAGTGGATATTGAAAGTAGAGTCTTTCTTATCAGATGACAAAAAACGATTTAAGAAAACAGTAGATTTTTTTTTTTTTTTTTTAATTTGCGTAAAAAATTTTGATAAACTAAATTGCCAGAAAAGTCTCCGATGGATTTTAATATAGATAAATTTAAGGTTATGGATTTTTTTACATGTTTGTTTTTGCCTTCCTCTGGATCAACAGGGGTGATTGGTCATGGGCTGAACTTGAATTCCAATTATGTAAGTATCTAACACTCTGTGAAACAATGCACTGGAGGCCTTTCTAGCACTGAAGCAGTTTAAAAGTCCATTTAAATAAGTGGGGATTTGGGGAATTTATATTTGTCCTACTGGGCACAGTTGGTTTGTTCTACAGTTACATCTCTAATTTGCTGCACAAGACCCAGTGTTGAACTTACCTAAATAATGTTTATATCTAGGTGTAACCAGTGGGGGGAGCTGAAGAACCGGTATTACTGACAGTCCATGTTCAGTGGAAAAATGGATTAACCGTTTGAGTGTCAGGGTAACCAATGCATTGGATATGTCTCTGGTGCTGAAAGGGTTAATTCTGGAACAAACCAACAGTGGTATTGTGCAGAGTTTATTAACTCAAGCCCCCTGACAGGGCAGGATTTACCCATCTGAGCAAAGGTGTGTAATAATTAGATCTTTCAGTCTGATTAATTCGCCTGTCCTCAGGTAGGAAATCTAGAAAACCTTCCCTGTTAGTGGCACTTGAGGACTGCTTTTGAGAATTTCATTCTGTTGATTTAACCATTTCATTTCCAGAGGGGTACGCAACGCATTGGTCTCCGGGACTGAAAAGGTTAAATGCCCATTTATCCACTTGAATGTTAGAGAGATCTGCAGTGCATTGCAGAGCAACCCATTATACACCTCTCAGTCTTCGTTACTTTACAGCTATCCTTGGTATCATTGGGATTACACATATGTGCTGCTTTTGTGTGTTTCTGTATGCCTCTGTCTGACATGTAATACGACTGAAATCAAATAGATATTTATTCTGCAGACCTGGCATTAATTGGTACTTTAAAGGGATAGTAATACTTAATTTTATCTTTATTCTATTTTGTAGGCATTAAAAAAACATGAAGAACGATATAAGTCTTATCTCTCAAACCTTTATGGTTTAAGAGATATTCACAAGCAAAGTTTCCCCTCCCGTTCAGCCAGATCAGAAGGGAGGTGCCCAGGTAGATTGCAGAGAGGGACAATCTTCAATTAAGATAAGGGGAAAAATCTGAAAAACTTGTCAAGGGGGGAAGGGCTTGCATTGTTCTTATAGGAAGAAGATTGTCCCCTGCTGTTATCTGTCTGGTCTATGGACTGGATTCCACATCTGAGAAGAGATGGCTTACACTAGGAAAAAGGGGCAGGAGGGGGAAACTTTGCTTGTGAATATCTCTTAACCCCTTAACGACCCTTGACAGTCATAGTACATCAAGGGTTGATTTGACTGAACGACCGGTGACGTACTATGACCGTCATCGAATTCCGGGCTCCCCCCGCGCCATTCGGGGAGTCCGGAATGCAACGGAGCAATAAAAAAAAATGCTCCATTGTCATTCAGTCGCGCCCGTGCCCCGATTCCCCCATCGTTAAGGGGTTAAACCATAAAGGTTTGAGAGATAAGACTTATATCGTTCTTCATGTTTTTTTAATGCCTACAAAATAAAATAAAGATAAAACGAAGTATTACTATCCCTTTAAGCAAAAAAAGTACCTTTTTTATATTTAACTAGCTATGGTGCAATGCTTTGCCCGTATGATCGGGAACGGCGCGCAGTTTGAGGACCCGCTGAATCACTGCAGGTTTTTTCACATGAGTATTCCTGTTAAAAACACCACCCCTGATTCTCTGCCTTCTGCCAATCTGTCACCCTGCTGCCACGAGGCAGGCAGACATCGAATTAGGAACCCTTAAACACATATAATAATAGGATGGTACTTATATTTTTTTAATGACTTTTTCTGCTGCGTGTGGTATCACAGAACTTGCCCCAGGCTGGTTTGACTGCTTAGTAAATTGAGACGGTAATAATGTTTTGTTGATCCATGTGCACAGTCTGCTCTTTTACGTTAGACGAAATAACGTATGTAGCAATACACGTTTATTCCTATAAAGCCAGAAAGGGAACACTGTGTTTTACAGTAGGTACAAAATAAATAATACAAGGTTATAAAATGTACTGAAAATAAACATTGCCTCAGTAGGAATAGAGATCCATGCTCTGTATAGCATGCAGTCAAATTGGATTGCTTCTACACTACGATTGTTAGGGGAAAAGTGAGGGCAGTTGTTCGTCGGTCACTTTTGCAGACGAGTGCCACTGTCATTGGTATACACAGTAAAACCTAAATGTGCTGTAATGCATTCTGATAGATTTGATTCTCTGGCCATAAAAAAATATGATTCAAGACAGGACATAGATCACTACCAGCCCAGAAATGGTATCTGAGCACATAAAGAAATTTAAGTGATTGATTAAAGGGTGACTGGTCTCCTGTATGTGATCTTGAATGTCATATTGGTGGTCACCACATTTAGGTCCCTTTCACATTGTTGTAGGATCCACAACGCATACAAGTTGTGAATCATTGCATCCGGTGGGGCATTTCCCAGGGTGACAATCTCTGTGCCTGTCGCAGAGAGACGTAGGGAGCTGCAGCTTTCCTCTTGAGACTGCAGGACTTTCAGTGAAATGGTGAAACTATGGGCAGTAGATGCATTTTCTCTGTGGTTATCTCGCTTCTGTTGTGAGACTCAGTTGCTGTGAGCAACTTGTTACACTATCTCACTGAACTCTCCAGCATTTACTGTGACCTGTTGCTTTGTCAAAGAAGACAGTGATGTGAAAGAGCCAGAGGTGAACTGAACATACCTGGGGCATATTTACTCTCGGCTGTATGAGATTTTGGCCTATAAGGAGAGTGGTGAAATTCCAGAAAAATATATCTGCGCTAATACAAATTCAAGTTTATAGAAACTGGTTCTTTTTAATCCTTTAACTGTTAGGGAGGTGTTCAAGACATTTTATTAGAACACTAGGATTGAAGGCGTTACAAATCCCCTTTTCTATAGATTGGAATTTGGGGCAGCTGATTGGTTCTCAGATTGTTTAACTTTCTTTGTTGTTTTACTCCATTAAATCATTGTGCATTGGCCTAAAAATGTTTGAGATCAGCATCATTTTATACTCATCCTCTTGTGTTTTTTTTACTAGTCACAGACTGATGGAACTTTCCAGCCCTACATACGCCCCCTAGTGTACATACCGATCACTGGATTTCACTGCATACAAATTGCCATCTTAAAGGGATAGTAATGTTTCATAATAAAAGCAGCTCTAATTAATCATCATAGTATTTGGACTTTGGAGAGTGTTATTTCAATTCGTCAGAGTTGTAGTACAAGAGTAATTCAATGATAAAGTATCCCCCTCCCGCCCCTTTTACTGATGTAACACTGTTCAGCCAGATCAGAAGGGAGGTGCCCAGGTAGACTGCAGAGAGGGACAATCTTCAATTAAGATAAGGGAAAAACCTGATAAACTTGTCAAGGGGGCAGGGCTTTCATTGTTCTCATAGGAAGAAGATTGTGCCCTGCTGTTATCTGTCTGGTCTATGGACTGGATTCCACATCTGAGAAGAGATGGCTTACACTCGGTAAAAGGGGCCGGAGGGGAAACTTTGCTTGTGAATATCTCTCAAACCATAAAGATTTGAGAGATAAGACTTATATCGTTCTTCATGTTTTTTTAATGCCTACAAAATAAAGATAAAATGAAGTATTACTATCCCTTTAATGGTTCCCATGTTTTTTCTCCCCTGTAGAATAATATGTTGGACTTTGTGTTTGCTGTGGACGATCCTGTTACTTGGCACACGATGAATATGATGCAGAACCGGAGCCATTACTCTTTCCTCAAGTATCTGGGACCCAAAAAGATCGCTTCTGTACAGACAAACTATGGAGCTGGCGTCTACTATAACACATTGGTGCCTTGTGATGGCAGAGTGAGTGACTGTGATCAACTTAGAAGTCTTGGGGGCGTATGTATAAAATCAAGAAATGGAGACATTTTAGGGCAGCTAGGACAACTGCACATTATGTATAACGGTCACCACTAGAGGGCCAGAGGTGTGGGCAGCACACTGTAAAAGTACTATGCTGCACACCCCATGATCCTTAATGGGTTAAAGTGGGCCTGTCACCCTGAGATAAGTGTAATTCGTTTTAAAGGTCAGTAAAATGTGCCAATATGTTGCACTCACCATTTGTTTGTAATATAAATAATTTTCGAGAAATTAACATTTATTTGTTGGCAGTCTGACATTTTGTGCTAATTAGTGTATGTGCTGGACAGTATTACCGCACACGGGGCTATGAATAAATCTAGGCAGAGACTACTCACTGGGGGCAGTTCTAACAGCACAGGGGTAGGTTTGGTCTGTAATAGAACTAATTAGCATATTGTACTATGAATTAGCATAATGAAAGCTACTTTGTCACAAATTATTTTACAGTATAACAGTTAGTACAATATACGGGCAGACTGTAATTCTCTGTAAAGCAAACTAAACTTGTCTTAAAGGGACAGTAATGTCTCAGAAAAAAATACTTTGCATATTGTGAGGGCTTAAAGGGATAGTAATACTTAAAATGTAAAAAAAAAAATATGTTGGTTTATCCCCCTGAGTAAAACAAGAGTACTCCCACTGCTGAAAGGTGTTTCATTCAAAAGTTATTAATTTTCAAAGTTGAATTTTTTAGGTGCAATATCACAGTGGCCTGAAATTGTACAGTGGCGCTGTTGCTATACCATCCTATGGAGATTTATGGTCCCGGGACCAGAGCTGTCCATAGGATGGTGTAGCAACAGCGCCACTGTACGATTTCAGGCCACTGTGATATTGCACCTAAAAAATTCAACTTTGAAAATTAATAACTTTTGAATGAAACACCTTTCAGCAGTGGAAGTACTCTTGTTTTACTCAGGGGGATAAACCCTACAACATTTTTTTTTTTACATTTTAAGTATTACTATCCCTTTAAAAAGTTGACTTAATTGGAAAAAACCCTATCACTCAAATTGCTATGATTTGAGAGACAGATGCATTCAAAGTTGGACGTTTCCAGCTGACAGCAGGAGATCCTTGTCGGCCAACACGGAGGATCTTCAGCAGAGCCGCAATCACATTATTTAAAGCTAATGACTTCACTGGAATGGTCATTCTTTTTAAATAACGCAATTGCGGCTCTGCTGAAGAGCCTCAGTGTCGGCTGACACGGATGTCCTGCTGTCAATAGGAAACGTCCAACTTTGAATGCATCTATCTCTCAAACCATAGCGATTTGAGAGATAAGGTTTTTTCCATTCAAGTCAACTTTTTAAAGGGATAGTAATACTTCATTTTATCTTTATTTTATTTTGTAGGCATTAAAAAACATGAAGAACGATATGTCTTATCTCTCAAACCTTTTTGGTTTGAGAGATATTCACAAGCGAAGTTTCCCCTCCCGCCCCTTTTACCTAGTGTAAGCCATCTCTTCTCAGATGTGGAATCCAGTCCATAGACCAGACAGATAGCAGAAGGGGACAATCTTCTTCCTATGAGAACAATGAAAGCTCTGCCCCCCTTGACAAGCTTTTCAGGTTTTTCCCTTATCTTAATTGAAGATTGTCCCTCTCTGCAATCTACCTGGGCACCTCCCTCCTGATCCGGCTGAGCAGTGTTACATCAGTAAAAGGGGCGGGAGGGGGATACTTTGTCATTGAATTACTCTTGTACTACAACTCTGACAGAACTGAAATAACACTCTCCAAAGTCCAAATACTATGATGCTTAATTAGAGCTGCTTTTATTATGAAACATTACTATCCCTGTAAGCCCTACAATATGCAAAATATTTTTTCTGGGACATTACTCACCCTTTAAGGTGACAGGTCCACTTTAACCGCTTGAATGCTATAGATGTCTTGAAATGCATCAGAGAAATGTCTATCACCCAAGGGTTTAAAGAGCAATGCTCACTTTTCCAAGTCTTACTCTCAGTGGGAGCGTCCATCTTGATTTAATTTCCATGAATATTCCTCCCGATTACTTTATTGTACCCCTTTGGTGGAAGAGGCTTATGGCAACTTCAGAGGGAGGAGTAGGTAATTATGCAGGATGTGCCATACAGGTCATAGAGCTCAGCACTGCTAAGGCTGGAGCCCCTGAAGGGAAATACCTATTGTGGTAATATTTGCCCAGTGAAGGTGCCTGCAGGAGAAACAAACTGTAGGAGTGTATAAAGGGTGGTTATGGCTCCCTTTAAAAAGAACCTGCGCCAAAGGCACTCAACAGCATTATCAGTTAAAAAAAACATACTTTATTACAAATTGAAAACAAATATATGTGGAAGTAGAAAAAGGGGAACACTAGGGAAAAAAAGGAAAACTGTAAAATCACAGCGCACTAAGGCGCGGGATGGATAACTCCGCTAGGCCTGTCCGTTATCCCTGGGAGTAATGTTATTTGCTGGTCAGGATTACTCGACCGGAATTTCTCATACTATATCAATAATTATGTATATGTGTTTATGGGTAGTCACGTACCAGAGAGGCAAATCCAATGGTCAGTACAGATAGGCAAGTGCCAGAATGGCAAATCGGACCTCTGTTAGCCAACTGGGCCAATTCACCCCCTGCTAAATGCCCCTTTATACTATACCCCTGGGGTTGCCACCTATCCTGTAGTTTATCGCCAGGTTGATAAAAACTAGACTTTAAAGGGATAGTAATACTTAGTTTTATCTTTATTTATTTTGTAGGCATTAAAAAAACATGAAGAACGATATAAGTCTTATCTCTCAAACCTTTATGGTTTGAGAGATATTCACAAGCAAAGTTTCCCCTCCCGCCCCTTTTACTGATGTAACACTGTTCAGCCAGATCAGAAGGGAGGTGCCCAGGTAGACTGTAGAGAGGGACAATCTTCAATTAAGATAAGGTAAAAACCTGAAAAGCTTGTCAAGGGGGGCAGGGATTTCATTGTTTCCATACGAAGAAGATTGTCTCCTTCTGTTATCTGTCTGGTCTATGGACTGCATTCCACATCTGAGAAGAGATGGCTTACACTAGGTAAAAGGGGCGGGAGGGGAAACTTTGCTTGTGAATATCTCTCAAACCATAAAGGTCTGAGAGATAAGACTTATATCGTTCTTCATGTTTTTTTTTAATGCCTACAAAAAGTTAAAACGAAGTATTACTATCCCTTTAAGACAATGTTGACCCTTTGTGCGTGACAGGGGGTATTGACCAGAATTTCTCATACTATATCAGTAATTATGTATATGCAGTACATATTAGGGGATTAGTTGTGGGTAGTGAGGTGTCAGATGAGTGGATTAGTCACTCACTTTGAACCTTACTGTATGACAGCATATACATAATTATTGATACAGTATGAGAAACTCCAGTCAATTAATCATGACCAGGAAATAACATTACTCCCAGGGATAACTGACAGACCTAGCGGAGTAATCCATCCCGCGCCTTAGTGCACTGTGATTTTACCTTTTTCCCTTTTCTCCTAGTGTTCCCGTTCTTCTAAGTCCATGTATATTTGTTTTCAATTATTTGTAATAAAGTATGTCTTTTTTAAATGGATAGTAATACTTGAAAATATTTTTTTTTTATATTGTAGCCCTTAAAAAACATTAAAAATGATATAAGTCTAAAGGTTTGGGAGATATTAGCAAGTGAAGTTCCATTTTCCTGGCTGTTTTAGCCAAGTCCGCCATCTAGTGGACAGATTTGGAATCCGGTCCACAGATCAGCGGGCAGTTCTTTAGCAGTGCCGAAATCACAATCTTTAAAAAGAACTACTTCATTGGAACTGTGTACAAAGTGTGCCTGGCTTGCAAGCACACTTTGTAGACCATTCCAATGAAGAAATTATTTTTAAACATCATGATCTTGGCACTTCTGGAGAGCCGCGGATGGTCTGTGGACCGGATTCCAAATCTGACAGCTAGAACAGTGACGTCACTCCAGGGGAAACTTTACTTGAAATATCTCCCAAACCATAAAGGTTTGGGAGATAAGACTTATATCATTTGTAGTGTTTTTTTAAGGGCTACAATATAAAATAAAATAATTTTCAAGTATTACTATCCCTTTAACTAAGACCGCTGTTGAGTGCCTTTAGCCCAGTTTCTTTTTATAGGGAAGCTCATGTATGTGTTTTTCATAGTTGCCAACATTCCTGAGAAAAAGTTCCAATAACCAAGGGGGTTAGATGATTATGATCATCATTGTTATTATTATTATTATTGACCCTTTGAGTGCCATACATTATGTTGAATACCCCCTGTCACACACAAAGGGTCAACATTGTTTTAAAGTCTAGTTTTTATCAACCTGGTCATAAACAACTACAGGATAGGTGGCAACCCCAGCGGTATAGTATAGAGGGGCATTTAGCAGGGGGTGAATTGGCCCAGTTGGCTAACAGAGGTCTGATGTGCCATTCTGGCACTTACCGATCTGTATTGCCTACTGGATTTGCCTCTCCGGTACGCGACTACCTGTAAACTTTCCCATACACAATGTTGATCTGTCGTATTTATCAAGCCAATCCACCTTTTCTCCCCTGATTTGCGCTGGCATCTCTGGACTACATTTGCCAAAAACACTCCCCTGGATTTTGGGGAGCAGAGCCTTGCCCCCCTGTTTTGTGACACTAAAGAATTTTTAAAAATGACCTAATCCACAGTACAGAGCAACACAAGAATGGTGGTGCCAAATGGGCTATCCTATATAATAATTTGCTAAATGTGTGTTTGTCAGACGCTGTCATACACAGTACAGACTGCCTGCACCATGGCTGATAACGGAGCGGGGCGCTCCAAATTCAGACCGAAGTGGTGCGCAGAGAGAGGACTACGGTCTGAATTCGGAGCATCCAGCTCTGTATCCGATGCTACGCGGGCAGTCTTTACTGTGCATGACTGCACCACGGCTATTGCTGGGTGGCACTGTGGCCTGTGTCAACTACTACAATATAATTGGTAATGTATTAAATCAGTCCACTCACATTTGGATAATGGTCGGCTTTGAACACCACAGCCGGCAGATTCGCAAGCGGGAATAATCATCTCTCCTGCTTCAGGTTTGTCAGGTCGCCAGAACTCTTCCCTCAGCAAACGGTGGTTAAAAAAATATATATCTCCAAAATAACAGCCAAGTGATCTATTAAAGGGATAGTAATGTTTCATAATAAAATCAGCTCTAATTAATCATCATAGTATTTGGACTTTGGAGAGTGTTATTTCAGTTCTGTCAGAGTTGTAGTTCAAGAGTAATTCAATGACAAAGTATCCTCCTCCCGCCCCTTTTACTGATGTAACACTGCTCAGCCAGATCAGAAGGGAGGTGCCCAGGCAGACTGCAGAGAGGGACAATCTTCAATTAATATAAGGGAAAAAGCTGAAAAGCTTGTCAAGGCTTTCATTGTTCTCATAGGAAGAAGATTGTCCCCTGCTGTTATCTGTCTGGTCTATGGACTGGATTCCACATCTGAGAAGAGATGACTTACACTAGGTAAAAGGGGCGGGAGGGGAAACTTTGCTTGTGAATATCTCTCAAACCATAAAGGTTTGAGAGATAAGACTTATATCGTTCTTCATGTTTTTTTAATGCCTACAAAATAAAATAAAGATAAAACGAAGTATTACTATCCCTTTAAAGTGAACGTTCCACTTTAATGGCCGCTGTGAATAAACTGTGTATGAATTGTTTCGCCAAAATGAATCTTTAATCAGCGCTGGGTGTCATGTTCGCTGAGGCGGACGTGATGTTTTGTAGTCAGAATTCAGGACCGCAAATTCCTTGCACTGAAATCTTCTGTTTTTTACTAAAAATATATCAATGGGGTGAAGTTTGGGCACAATATATATCTATATCCTGCTACTACAAGAAAAATGCCCCCAGCAGGATATTTTAAAGCGGAACTGCCACCACTAAAAAACTTGCGCCCCAATAATTCTCCATCTGGCGACTAGCTGCTCAGTAGCGCTAGTCACCAGAATTATTACTGTGTTAGGGAGAATTATCCATTGTTCCTGGGCTGACGGGCAGGACGGAAAGCAGACATCTTCCCATAGTGATGTCTGCACGCCTGCGCTGTCAGTACCAACCGGCTCTAATAGACATTGCTAGGAGCGCAGGCTTGCAGACGTCACTATGGGAAGATGTCTGCTTTCCGTCCTGCCTGTCAGCCATGGAACAATGGATAATTCTCTTTAAAGGGATAGTAATACTAACATCTGCAATGAGTTTGTATGTTCTCACTGTGTTTGCGTGGGTTTCCTCCGGGTACTCCGGTTTCCTCCCACACTCCAAAAACATACTGATAGGTGAATTTAGATTGTGAGCCCCATTGGGGACAGGAACCAATATGAGTGTAAAGCGCTGCGGAATCTGTGTGCGCTATATAAATAAAGGGTTATTATTATTATAAAATGTAAAAAAAAATATGCGGTAGGGTTTATCCCCCTGAGTAAAACAAGAGTACTCCCACTGCTGAAAGGTGTTTCATTCAAAAGTTATTAATTTTCCAAGCTGAATTTTTTAGGTGCAATATCACAGTGGCCTGAAATTGTACATTGGCGCTGTTGCTACACCATCCTATGGAGATTTATGGTCCCGGGACTAGAGCTGTCCATAGGATGGTGTAGCAACAGCACCACTGTACAATTTCAGGCCACTGTGATATTGCACCTAAAAAAATTAAACTTTGAAAATTAATAACTTTTGAATGAAACACCTTTCAGCAGTGGGAGTACTCTTGTTTTACTCAGGAGGATAAACCCTACAACATATTTTTTTTACATTTTAAGTATTACTATCCCTTTAAAGCTGTAATGATTCTGGCTACTACAGCTACTGAGCAGCCAGTCTCCAGATGGAGAATTATTGTGGGGCAAGTTTTTTCGCGGTGGTAGTTCCGCTTTAAGAAATCGCCACACACAATAGTAGAACTAAATGAGAGAATATTACGTGAATAACAACTCTCACAATTCTTCACATATAGAGACACAAGATCTAATATTTTTCGAGGGATTCTTCACTGCTATCAAAAGAGGTGGGGACCCCCAAAAGCACCAATAGTGCGACAAAAGACAAAAAAGAAAACGCTCAGGAGAAGTTCCTCTGAGTGTAGTATTTTCAATATTGAATCACCTTCGCCTCATGCTCCAAAAGAATTGCGCTCACTTAATGGAGAGGCTAGAACTGCCCGTCAGTATAATAGTATCCGTGGTACAAACCCCAGGACGGTTACACCTCTCTGCCAACTGGTCTCTGCCCTTGGTTGATGTGGGTTCTCCACAGTAACCACACAGATTCTCCAAGATGTATCTTGAACTCCCAACCTGAATTCTAGAGACTTCTTCATGTGGCAGTGGGAGGGCCACAACCTCTTTTTAAGAGGGGCCCTCTTAGTGAGGATATGTATGAGCACACTGGTAATATTTACATTTGAGTAAAGGTGTATTCCAGTATAAAGGTAACAAAAATAATATTAAAAAGCAATTGCTATTAACCCCTTGAGGACCACTGATGTGGCAGGACCGTCACGCTGGTCCGGCACTTAAGGTCACGGTCCTGGCACGTCACATACTTTTTCTCACCGCGCTCCTGCAGGAGCACAGTGAGTAATATTGGGGACTGAAGTTGATTGCGCCAAGACCGGAGTGATCTCTTTCAGTCCCCCGTTCGGCATGCCACCCCACATGATCAGTCACGTGGGACGGCACGTCAAAGTTTCCTATGTGGTCAGCACACCCCGGGACCGCTGGTCCTTAAGGGGTTAAACAACAAAAAACACTACCATAAAATAACTCTCTATGCATTTCATGAGCCGTTGTCACTTCTTCAGAAGCGCCTAACAAACCGGCGACGAAGACCAGTTGGTCGAGAGGTGTAACCATCCTGGGGTTTGTGCCAGCGGTGCTGTTATACTGAGAGGCAGTTCTAACCTCTCCATCAAGTGGTTGCAATTCTTTTTGAGCACAGGGTGAGGGTGGAGTTTGGGATCTGGAGTCTGTCCACAAAGAATCTTGTCCACTTCCAGTTAACGTTTATTTATTTTTATTGCCCTGATTAACCCCTTAACGACTGTCCGCGCACGCACCTTGAAGTCCGTTTTTTTGTTTTTTTTGCGGCTGCGTTCCGGACTCCCCGAACGGCGTGGGGAGGGGAATTCCATGACAGTCCAGTTCCGTCATGGGTCCTTAAGGGTATAACAACCCATGACGGAACAGGACTGTCATGGGTCCTTAAGGGGTTAAGATATGTGAGCAGTGGTTATTAGATGTGCTTGAGTGTTCATTTAACACTTTGAATGCCAGATTGGCATCACGTTGAACACCCTTCTGGCATTCAGAAAGGTAACTTCTTGGAAGTATTTTCCCTTTAACCCTCTGAGTGTCAGAGGGGCATCTAACGCATTTCATCACAACGCATTCAGAAGGTTAAAGGGATAGTAATACTTCGTTTTAACTTTATTTTATTTTGTAGGCATTAAAAAAACATGAACGATCTCAGTCTTATCTCTCTAACCTTTATGGTTTGAGAGATATTCACAAGCAAAGTTTCCCCTCCCGCCCCTTTTACCTAGTGTAAGCCATCTCTTCTCAGATGTGGAATGCAGTCCATAGACCAGACAGATAACAGCAGGGGGCAATCTTCTTCCTATGAGAACAATGAAAGCCCTGCCCCCCTTGACAAGTTTTTCAGGTTTTCCCCTTATCTTAATTGAAGATTGTCCCTCTCTGCAGTCTACCTGGGCACCTCCCTTCTGATCTGGCTGAGCAGTGTTACATCAGTAAAAGGGGCAGGAGGGGGACACTTTATCATTGAATTACTCTTGTACTACAACTCTGACAGAATTGATATAACACTCTCCAAAGTCCAAATACTATGATGATTAATTAGAGCTGCTTTTATTATGAAACATTACTATCCCTTTAATAATTAACTCCACTTCTTTCACATTTGTATCAAAACCCTCAGATCTTGTTCATGTGTCACTGTACCCATCGGTCCAGTGTTGCCCTATGACCTCCAGATAAACAGCCCATTGCGTTTCTGTGTTACCAGGTGATAAAGTATGGCATTGTGAGCACGGACACGCTGGTGGACGATCTACTGCATTGGAAGACTCTGTACATCGCAGGCCGCTTACATAAACCGGTAAATATCTCCTTATTTCATGGAATTGTTCCTGCTGCAGCCCAAACTCGCTCTTCTACCCCATGGTCACTAAGGGCATCTAACAACGATTAACCATAATAAAGATTATTATTGATCTGCAACTCTTTCTTTATGCTAAACTGTTATCTTACTTATGATAGTAATGTTATATTATATATATTATATACAGTACATACAAGTGTAACATTGCAGAGCTTTCTCTGCTGAGAAAAACAAGAGTTTTTGTTGAGATGCTTTGTTATAGTTCAAAACCAATGACAAAATTAATTTTTTACTTTTCCAGTCTTTGAACAGTCCGCCTCTATCAATAGTTAACTGTAGAGAAAGCAACAGTGCCACCTAGTGGTTGTTGCGTAAATTGAAAGGGATCAGTTTGGAAGACCATATCTATGCATGAAGGGCTGTCCAAGGGATGTGCTGCAAATATATATATATTTTTTTTTCATCTACAAAATAAGAATAATTTTGTATGGGACATTAGTGTCCCTTTAACCAGTTTTCTATCCATGTACACAGGGCTGTTCCAGTTCAGTCCTCAAGGGCCACCAACAGGCCAGGATGTAAGGATTTCCCTGATTAATCACAGGTAAGTTAATTAGTGGTGCATTCATTGTGACTGACTCACCTGTGCTTAATCAGGGAGATCCTTACATCCTGGCCTGTTGGTGGCCCTTGAGGACTGGACTGGAACAGCCCTCTGTACATGGATAGAAAACTGGTTACAGCAACACTAATGTTTGAGAGAGATTCTCATTGAAAGCTCCCCCCTCCCTCCACCTCTCCTGATGTCAGCACTGTACTGCAGCAGAGCCGAAATAGCGTTATTTAAAAATAATTACTTCATTAGAAAGGTCTACAAAGTGTGCTTGCAAACCAGACCCACTTTGTAGACCTTTCCAATGAAGTAATTCTTTTTAACCCCTTAAGGACCGGGAAAATCTGACAGATTTGACTTAAGGACCGGAGCAATTTTAACTTTTTTGACTGTCTTTGTTCAACCATATTTTCTCTTTAATTCCTTCTGTGCACCCACACAAATTATATTCTGTTTTTTTAAGCACAAGTAGGGCTTTCTTTTGATACCACAATTATATGAATACCTCATCATTTAATTTGATTAAAATAGAAAAAAAAGAGCAAAAAAAAATAAAAAAACAACATTGCAGGATTTGCAATTGCATACAATTAGTTTATGACAAAAAAAATACCCCTAAATATATTCATTTGCTTCTCCTGAATATAAGAGTACCCCATATGCCTAGTATTTCAATCCCTTCCTCACATTTACAAGGTAAATATTACAAGATGGCTGCCATTATTTCCAGCTTGTAATTTGTCAACAATTGGCATGTGAGCATCATAGCTTAGCTGACGGTGCCAGAACCAAAAATGTCCCACAAAGGTATATGTTTCTGAAAACTAAACAACATAAGGTAAACAATCAGGAGAATTTTTGAGTTTTTTATGCAAATATTTTTCCAGAAATATTTTTAAAAATGGTGGTAATATTTTGGGTTTTTTTTGCAGTTTTCACACTTACATTTCAATATTACTGTTGATATCAAGCACAAGATAGTTGAAAATGTAAAAATATCCATTGTTTAGTGTTCAGATCCTTCTTCTGAGTACGACAATACCCCATATGCATAGGTTTCTCAAGGTTTGGGGGAGCTACGGGGCCCAAATTGGAAAATGCGCGTTTCCAGTTTCACACACTGAATTTTCACAGCTTGCATCACTGGTGCCATGTCTCATTTGGGGCTGTGTAACAGTGCTCCACTCTAAGATTTCCCCCCAAAAGTGTATATTTTTTGAAAGTAGACACCCCAGGCTTTTATTTTATGTATGTTTTCACTTTTTTTACGCAGCCATTTTACCACAAATCACTCGTAAATCTTGACGTAAGTTAAAAAAACAGCGTTTTTCACACTTTCACTTCAATGTTGATGTGAATTTCAAGCACATGATAGGTGAAGATTTTTAAAAATGCATTGTTTAGTGTTCAGCTCCTTCTTCTGAGTACAGCAATACCCCATATGCATAGGTTTCTCAAGGTTTGGGGGAGCTACGGGGCCCAATTTTGAACAAATATTGAATGTTTAGATCTTACTTAACTGATGCCATTTCTCATTTTGGGCTATGTTCCAGTGCTCCACTTTATGATTTCCCCCCAAAGGTGTATATTTTTGGAAAGTAGACACCCCCAGCTTTCATTTTAGGTGTGTTTTCAAATTTTTTACAAAGCCATTTTACCACCACTTTCTCGTAAACTTGACGTAAGTAAAAAAAAAAACATCGTTTTTTACACTTTGCCTTCAATGTTGATGTGAATTTCAAGTACAGAATAGGTGAAGATTTTATAAACTGAATTGATTAGTGTTCGTCTCCTTCTTCTGAGTACGGCAGTACCCCATATGCATAGCTTTTCCATGGTTTGTGGGAGCTACGGGGCCCAAATTGGAACATACGCGTTTCCAGGTTCACACTTTGAATCTTCACAGCTTGCGTTACTGGTGCCATTTCTCATTTGGGCTGTGTAACAGTGCTGTTTTTTAAGATTTCCCCCCCAAAAGTGTATATTTTTGGAAAGTAGACACCCCAGGCTTTCGTTTTAGGTGTGTTTTCAAATTATGTACACAACCATTTTACCACCAATCCCTCGTAAACCTTGACGTAAGTAAAAAAAAAAAAAAAAAACAACAGCGTTTTCCACACTTAGACTTCAGTGTTGATGTGAATTTCATCACAGAATAGGTGTAGATTTTATAAACTGCATTGATTAGTGTTCGTCTCCTTCTTGCCCCATATGCATAGGTTTGTCGGGGTTTGGGGGAGCTACTGGGCCCAGTTGGAACATGTTAGTTTCCTTTTATAGACATGCCATTTTTACAGCTGGTGCCATGTCTCATTTCAGTCTGTTTGGCAATACTGCAATGAATTTTACTCCCAAAAGTATATGTTGTAGAAGAGTAGACAAACCTGGCTTTCATTCTATTTGCATCTTAGCAATTTTTTTTGCTGCCACTCTATCACCAATCCCTCCCAAAACCTGCAGTAAGGCAGAGAAACACCATTTTTTCACACTTATATTTTAGTGTTGCTCTGGATTTCAGTCAGATGATATCTGCAGATTTTTTAAGTGCTTTACATTAGTAGTGAGTTACATCGTCTGAGTACGGCAATGCCCCATATGCATAGGTTTGTCAGGGTTTGGGGGAGCTACTGGGCCCAGTAGGGAACATGTGTGTTTCCATTATCAGAGATAAATTTTGATAGTGTTAGATCTAAGGAGGGATGTGTTTTGAAAAATAAAAAACAGGATATTTCAGGGGGAAAAAGTGGCCAAATAATAAAAGAACCTTTACAACACTACTGCACTGTGCCTGAATGATATTCCTTGAAACAGTCACCAAGACAGAGGCCAGGTTTGGAAGGGCAATCAGGACAGTAAGTGGTGGTGTCTGTCCGTATTCCCTTTCTGTAGCAAACCCTTCAGCGCTTCTGTGGTTTGTTCTTTTGGGGAGTTAGGGGATTTTATAAATAAAATGTACTAACCCGGGTCTTGGTGGAATTATTTCAGACGCACCTTGAAATAAAAATATGGAAATAAGTTGTAGCTGGTACTGTAAAAAGCTACATCTTTGATTGGGGTTTGCCAGCTTGAAAAGTAAAAATGAATTATGTACAGCAGTCTGCATCATATAGATGGCAACTTTTTTATACCATGCCCTACACTTCCTCATTGCGAGGTATGGCTGCATTAGTTGATCACTCAGATCAACTCCCCCCATGTTTTTATTATAGTCCCTGATGCAGACTGGCTTTCTCATTACCACTGTCCTGCCACGAACAGTGACTGCCACAGATCTGTCCTCATGCATTGTGGTCAGCATGTAGACATCTTTTTTGTCCCTAAACTTCACTGCCAGCAGCTCCTGTTGGCCAAAAGATAAGGACGTCCCAGTTTTTAGTTTGCTATCTACGAGTTTTTTGGGCAACTCCCTTCAATAGCGCCTGACAGTGCCGCAGGCCACGGTGTCAAAACAAAAAAAGAGACTTAAATAAAAGGGGGCTGGTGTAATAGTTATCAACAAGTGACTGATAGCCTTTATTTAATAAGGGATAAATTAAATCCCAAACTATTTTCCCAGTTGTTCCCATAAATTCGGAGCACCCAGGAGGATCAAGTTGGCTGTCCTTGCCCTCATAAATTCTAAAAGCCTGGGTGTAGCCTGTGGCACTTTCGCACAATTTATAAAATTTTACACCAAACTTGGAACTCTTGGAGGGGATGTATTGCTTGAACCCTAACCAGCCTTTATATTTCATTAGGGATTCATCTACACTAATTTCTTTTTGGGGCATATACACTTGGGCAAACTTTTTCTGTAAATGGTTTATTAGGGGATGAATTTTGTACAGTCTATCATACTGGGGGTGTTCTTTTGGGGGGCACAGGGTATTATCACTAAAATGCATAAAGTGCAAAATGACTTAAAATCTGGACCTGGTCATAGTCTTGTGGAATATAGGGGTATTACATATGGGGTTTTTGCTCCAGTAGGATCGGATACTTGGCTTTTTTATTATCCCCATTGCCATTATTAAAGCACCAGAATTGTTTAAATTCTGTGATGTCTATGGGTTTCCATATTTCTTCCTTAACTACAAAAGCTGTAGGGTTGGCGGCAGTATACTGGGCTGCATACAGATTCGTTTGGGACACAATTTCACCTAAAATGTCTTCCCCCAAAAACAAATAAAAAAAATTATCATGGGTAAATCCTTCCACATCAATTTGAATCCCTGGGTTGCCTGTGAATTCTGGGATTTGTGGGCACAAATTGATTGGTGATACCCGTTCATTATGATCAGGAGTGGCAGGTGTTGGGGCAGATCTTTTGGCAGGTGCTGGGGCAATTGCCAGAGCAGCTCTTGGGCAGCACTTGGGGCATTTCTTTTGGCAGGTATTTTGGCAAGTCTTTTGGCAGGATTTTTGGCAGGTGCTGGGGCAGCTCTTGGGGCAGTGCGTCTTTTCTTGACAGAAGGCCCAGCGTCATCACTAGAGCTGCTCTCACTTTCTGTAAACTGCGTTATATCAAAATCTGACGCAGTGTCTGATGCCTCTGAGTCAGACGCCAAAAAGGCATATGCCTCTTCAATGCTGTACCTGCGCTGCATTTGGCCCACTTTTTTTTTTTTTTTTTTTTCCTTACGCTATCGCTATCCCTAAACCTAAATCTAACCCTAAAACTTACACTAACCTACGTATATCGTGAACTACCTATCTAAACTATACTTATATATATAACTAGCAATGTGAGACGGCGTTGCCCGTCATATTATTTACACAGAGAGACATTGTGTGAAACAGAAATATGCAGCGTTACAGACACGAACTTAAAGAGACAGACAGTGTCACACACTGTGAAACGCATACATACAGAGAGAGACACACACATACATGACGTATGTCAGATATGTAGAAAGTGTGTGACAGACGCAGTAGTGATGTAGATATGCTGATAAGAGTTGTAAAAATGTTTTAATTGCAGCTCTTCAGCTTGATGAATAAGACCCTGTATTCTTACAGCTGAAGTGAGTGTGCTGTGTTACTTGCTGAATAAGGCCCTGTATCCTTACAGTTGAAGTGAGTGTGCTGTGTTACATGATGAATAAGACCCTGTATCCTTCTAGTTGAAGTGAGTGTGCTGTGTTACTTGATGAATAAGGCCCTGTATCCTTACAGTTGAAGTTAGGGTTGCCACCTTTTCCTAAAAAAAAATACCGGCCATAGCTGTGTGAGGGTGGGGTCACAAAAGGGAGGAGCCAAAAAAGGGGCAGAACCACTCAATGTTGCATGACCACTCTCAGACTAAGCACTCTCACTCAGACTAAGCATTCACTCTCTCTCAGACTAAGCACTCACTCTCTCTCTCAGACTAAGCACTCACTCTCTCTCTCTGACTAAGTGCTCTCTGTCTCTCTCAGAGTAAGCACTCACTCTCTCTCAGACTAAGCACTCACGCTCTCTCAGACTAAACACTCTCTCTCTCAGACTAAGCACTCTCTCTCTCTCTCTCAAACTAAGCTCTCCCAGGCCAGAGTGGTGAAAGATCCCCTACACACAAAGGTGATCAGACCTCCCAATTAAGCCTTTGAGGCCTAGTCAAGTTGCTTGAATACTGGAATACATTGCGCTGCATTGAAGGCCCTATTTGTCCTCTATAGTGCAGATGGTTTGCCCAGAACGGATCTACTTTGCCTGTATATATAAGGCCCAGTGTTTGTACACAGACAGGACACAACATTTACTTACTTTTCTCGCTCAGTACATGTGTACTACAGGTGTGACATAGATGCACATTGTGTTACCTGTACAAATCACTAAGATTTTAAATACACAAATATCTACATCCCATTAAGACAATTGTAGCGGTGACATTATCTGTTATTGCTAAGATTCATCACAGAAATGCCCTGAACTGTCTCAGTAACCATATGGGCTGTAGCACTTTTTTATGTTGTAAATACATGTTTGGGGGTGGTTTAACTTTGATAAAAAACGGCTCCCATCCTCTCCACCAGTCAGCTATAGCTGAAGAGCTGTAGGTTGCCTACACTTGGCCAAGGACAACTGAGTGCCTACCAATAAGGGATTATTAACACTAGGCCCGCTTCTTCTGGCCTTCTACTGACCTCTGTCACGTCATACCTGTAAGTGTGTGCGTGCTGAGGGCGATGCTGTTTACTTCCAAGTTCTGCCAGGGCTGGAGCCGGGGAGCAGGAGAGACCGAGGATGAGCTGAACCGTGTAGGCCGCAGACATCGAGTGGTCCAGTGAATTCCGACCAGACTGCCTCCTGTGCACAGTGCACCACAGTCTCTGAGCACTGACACTCTCACAGCGCATGCATACTGCCGCAATCCCTGACTCCCTGTTGTCAGTCACAAGACTCAGACACATACACCAGGAAAGCGTGACACACTAGCCAGCCAATGAGGACCATTGATGTCCAAATACTCTTCACTCATTGGCTGGTGATGGTGCGTGGACGCTGACGACTTTAAGCGAGCCACATGAGCAGCTGGCATATAGGGCTGAGTGGAGGAGACTGACTGGACACGTCGCACAAACAAATACCGGTAGATATACCGGCACCGGCTCTAAGGTCCTAATTACTGGCTGTGCCGGTAAAATACCGTCTGGGTGGCAAGCCTAGTTGAAGTGAGTGTGCTGTGTTACTTGATAATAAGGTTCTGTATCCTTACAGTTGAAGTGAGTGTGCTGTGTTACTTGATAATAAGGTCCTGTATCCTTACAGTTGAAGTGAGTGTGCTGTGTTACTTAATGAATAAGGCCCTGTATCCTTACAGTTGAAGTGAGTGTGCTGTGTACTTGATGAATAAGGTCTTGTATCCTTACAGTTGAAGTGAGTGTGCTGTGTTACTTGATGAATAAGGTCTTGTATCCTTACAGTTGAAGTGAGTGTGCTGTGTTACTTGATGAATAAGGTCCTGTATCCTTACAGTTGAAGTGAGTGTGCTGTGTTACTTAATGAATAAGACCCTGTATCCTTACAGTTGAAGTGAGTGTGCTGTGTTACTTGATGAATAAGGTCTTGTATCCTTACAGA